>JAJEJO010001522.1:280211-359555 GCA_020662805.1 Glaucomys volans
GTTCTCAGATTACTTGGCCAGTTTCACAGTATTTCTGCCCCTTGAAGGCTGCCCCTAAGCAAAGGGTAATTGTTTCTTTTACAGTGAGAAAACTCTGATAAATGACTTGAACACTGTACTGTGTGCAACTGCCAGTGAATGTAGGTGCACAGACCCTAGGTAAATAAATTGGTTACTACAAACTAATAAACTCACACTAGGAGTATAATTAGCCTTCCCGTGCAGGTCTGCCAATATGGGGAGAACATTTTGGTCATGCTGATGTTAGTGTTCCAATGTGTATGATGCCATAATAAGGACTAAAAATTAATGTGGATTTTTCAACCACATGTACATGGTTCTTTGATTCTTGCATAATTTCCGTATTACTGAACTGGAAAGACTTAGCAGCAACTGTCTTGGGGCACTCCTGGTAGTTGTCTGATTTGGGCAACTATGAAAACTGTTTAGAACAACAAAGGGGAGTTCATTTTTAAGCCCTACTCTGCACAAGTGGCTTCTTGCACCAGTATAAGTTTAAGGTATGTTTAAGTAAGAAAATACAGATACCCAAGAACCTGGAGACATTCTCCCCATCCCTAACCTGGGGGAGGAGAACAAGATTACCTTGAGTTATCTATTCTCCACAGGAGGGAGATTGTCACAAGAAGAACTAGGAAGTGACTATGTCCCAAATTAACAAGAGAATTTCAACACACAATCAGGGTGCACCTGGGATCCCCTGCCAGGGCACACCCCAAATGTAACCTTTGAATAGCTTCTTTAAAAGTCCTCTGTTTTCCCTGATGGGCAGAATTACAGCCTCGGAGACAGGATTTCCCTGTGTTTCTCCTTTGCAAGCCAAACAATAAAACTTCTTTCTTTTTCTTTTTTCCAAAGAAGAAGAAGAATAAGTAGAAGAAGAAGAAGTAGCAGCAGCAGCAGCAGCTGTGGATGTGTAGATATAGAGAACTTACATTGTAGAGACAGTGAACTGAAATGTCTCTGAGTGATAACCTGGCTTTAACAAGCACAAATGCAAGCCAATTATAGTCAATGTCTAGGGCCATGAATTAAGAATCAAGAAATCCCAACAAACTTGACAGGGGACAATGGCAGCCCACTATAGTCTGGTTCAAACTCTTAAGAGAGGCCATCATGCTGTCACACTAGTCCAAGATTGACTAAAGTACAAAAACAGGCATGAATTCACCATACATACATTACAGAATACCTTATATAAACAACAGGTGTTCAACTATATTGTATTTTCATGACAGTGTGGGTTGAGTGATTTTTTTTTAATAGATCTATTTGTTATATACACACAAATTCAAGTTGAAGAATTCTTTCAGGTATAAATGCACGAGCATGTATATATATATATAGCATGTATATATATATATGCATATATATATATATATATATATATATATATATACACACACATACCACATAAACCCTCCACCTAAGTGCACCTTATTTAAATGTTTCAGTTAAGGCTTTGGTAGACACTGGGAGCTAGCAAAACCATGAAATGGAACCATTTGTAGTATTTAGTCTTAGGCTACTTTTGCTTCATGTGTTACACATTATAATCAAATTTGAGAATCACCAAACCTAGTATTTTGAATAATAAATACATGTAGCTAGAGATAATCTCCCAAAATGGCAGCCCAGCAAAACCTGTGCTGCACTCTATGTGGATCTCTTCCATTTTAATCAATACTAACTCCTCACTTATAGTTACTTTTAGTACATCTCCTTTTTCTCCAGACATTAAGAACAAATAAAAAATGAGCTCAAGGACTCCTTCCAATTCTATAAGCAAAAAAAAAAACAATAACAGCTGTCATTTACAAAGTACTTAGTATGTACTAAACACAATGCTAAACAATTTACATAGATGATCTCACAATGAGGTAGAAAGTATCTTGCTTCATTTTAAAGATAAAACGAAAAAATATGACAATGCAGAAAATGTCATTAATATGTGCAAGGTCACACAGATAGTCACCTTCATTACTGGAATTTCCATCAACAATTGCGATCAAAAGTCTGTGATCTTGGTGCCTTTGATACAAGGAAAAGCTCTGAGATAAAGTTATGCTGTGAGAAACACCTAGAACTCATGGAATGATGATGATGATGATGATGATGATGATGACGATGACAATGATGATGATGAGATGGTGGTGATGATGACAGTAATCATAATAGCAAGTCCGGATGCAATACTTACCCTGTTCTAGATAATGTTCTAAGAACTACATCAACTAATTTAATCTTTACAGAAACTTTAGCATATAGATACTATTCCTGTTTTATAGATGAGGTGACTGAGACACTGAAAGGCTAACAAATTTGTCAAAGCCTGAAAAACTTTAGGTAAAGGGATGATGATCTTAATCTAGAAACCCTGGCTATAGAATTTGTGCTTTAAGCCACTTCCAAAATAACACAAATGATTATATGTCAACTGAAATAATGAAAAACAATAACAAAAACATGGTTAAAACAACAACCAGAAATTTGCACTTTTATATTTGTTTTAAGGCTATATTTTTGAAAACTAACCATTTAAAATAAAATATAGATACTATGAATGTAGACACTATTAATATCCTTATTATACTGCAATTTTAAGGAACTGAACATTACTGAAACAAAGTTTTAAGGGAGTATAAAAAGTAGGAAATAAAGAGAAAAAATATCACTTTACTATAAAATCAAACACTTGTCCTTGTTTCCTTAGCCCATTTATTGATTGGGTTATTTGTATTCTTGGTGTAGAGTTGTTTGAGTTCTTTATAAATTCTGGAGATTAGTGCTCTATCTACGTGTGTGTGGCAAAGATTTTCTCCCACTCTGTAGGCTCTCTCTTCACATTGCTGATTGCTTCCTGTGCTGAGAAAAAGCTTTTTAGTTTGAATCTCTCCCAATTATTGATTCCTACTTTTATTTCTTGTGCTTTGGGAGTCATGTTAAGGAAATCTGGTCCTAGGTAGATATGATGATGATTTGGACCTACTTTTACTTCTATTAGGTGCAGGGTCTCATAGCTAGCTGTTCAACTAACAATACTGTGAATATCATATTGTGACCAATTTCAATTCCTTTGCTAAAAATCAAAGACAACTTGAGAATGTTTCTTAGCCAGTAGTCTAAGAGCAAGCAAAAATATCTGACTTTGCTTTTAGTCCATAAAGTGTAATGATTTCTATTGTGATGTCCCAGTTAACATGTCCTTATTAAGACTGGAGACAGACCTAAAAGCCTGCTGATTGTGCAAAGATCAAATACTGTTCTTCAGAGGTAAGCATACCTTATAATAGAATAAGAAATAGACAATCATCTGTAGAGATTGCATCTATTTTGCATAGTTATGTCTACTAATTAAGCCAAAAGAAGCAGCTAAAAAGAACTAATACTTCATCACATGACAGATTTTCATGAATCATCTTAAATTCCCACTTCTTTAAACATACAATTGAGTTTCATTAATAGCACTTTTATATTAGAAAGGAGGGTTACTCTTTTAGTCTTCTTAATTTTTACATGTGGAAATGAAAGATAAAAGTTAAAATGCAAACAGTATTAAATAATCCTCTTCCAAAATATTAAGCAAACAAAAAATGATCAGTAAGATATCCTTTTAAAAGAACTGTGTTTTGTTTCTGAGGAAATATCAATGGAGAACTAGCGCTGACTTCTTGAGTTTTAAAGTCCTAGTTTTGCCATTTTTTTCCTTGTTTGACCTGGCACAAGCTATCTGACCTTTCTAAGTCTCATCAGTAAAATGAATACAACATACGTCTTACCATAAGTTTATTTTAAAGGTTAAATGGGAGAATGTGAGAGATTGAATACCAAGAAAAAAATTAAAAAAATACCTGGAAATACATGAGAAGCAAAGAAAACATTTTTATAAATGAAAAGGAAATCCTTAAGATGGATGGATGGATGGAAGGAAGGCAAGAAAGAAGGAAGGAATAGTAAGGTAGGAGAGGGGAGGAGTGAAGGAAGAGAAATTACAAGTTTGAAATTAGAATGTAAGTAGATTCTGTGATTCTGAAGCATTGGTGCTTTTGGAGTTATTGGCCATCTCAGTAACAGCTGGAGTTTTAATGATCACAGAGGGGATAGGAGAATGTCATCATCCTATAAATAACTATAACATTGCCCACCCCAAATAAAGTTTAACTTCTTAACATGCTTATGCCTGCTAAACTACTGCTAGGAAAAACTGTTCTCTGGAAAAGAGAAATAGTAAAGAAACTTGTCTTATCTGGGGAGAAAGGGAGACAACTCACAGGAAACATTGCATTGTTTCACTTAAAATTGATAATATAACTTGGCTTAATCATGTAGGACTATCTTCATCCCCACGTGTTTATATAGTAGTATTTTATTCTACCTGCATAATATGGGGACTCCAGGGCAGAAAAATTCTGGAAAGAAGCATAGGACTCTCTCAAAAATTCGTAAGAAATTAGAATACTGTTCAGAATTACAGAGAACTCTATAGATGTACCATGTAGCAGATTTAATGATAGAATAACTTCAGACAATAGGAGTAAAGGAGAGAAAAAATAACATGAACATTTAAAAGCATTGTTACAACTAGAAGACAATTTGACAAGATGAACTATGGGTATCATACTCTGAACGAAACAGAATTTCTTTTAAAATAATAGAAATTGATTCTAAGGAAGGAATGAAGAACAGATTAGACACAATGAAGAAGAAAATTAGTGAGGTAGAAGACAGCTTAAGAAATTAACCAAAAAAAGAGCAAAAATAGTCAAAGAAAGGAAAAATAAGAAAAATCCTACATGGTGGATATAGAGAAGTTTTCTAGCATAAGTCTAATTGGAGTTACAAAAACAGATAAATTGAATGGGAAAGAGTTGGCATTTTTGAGATAATTGCTGTGAATTTCCCATATTTAAAATTATACATAAGCTCATTCAGGAAGCCCAACACATAGCAACACATAGCAACCAAGATAAATTAAAAGAAGTCCACACCTGGTAACATTATAGTAAAATTGAAGAATTCCAAGATTAAAAAAAATAATAATAATCAAAGGATCTTAGCTTCGGTAGAAAGAAAAGACAACCTATGACATAATGACACAGTGTACTGACAGCATCCTTCTCAAAGGCAAATTGAGAGCAAGAAGATAGCAATAGAATATCTTAATGGTGAGTAAAAATAGCTGCCAAAGTATAATTTTTTTTTTGTGTGTGTGGTGCTGGGGAACCCAGGGCCTTGTGCTTCTGTAGCAAGCACTCTACCAACTGAGCTATATCCCCAGCCTTAAAGTATAATTTTATACTTAGCTAAAATTTAGTTTAAAGGAAAGCAAAATAAAGACAGTTGTAGCAAAAGGAGATAACTTATTGCCAAACATTTATTAAAGAAACCATTAAAATTTACATTTCATAAAGAAAGCCTGGTATTCAGAATAGAACAAATTCTAAACATTTAATGAAATAATTTGCACAAATAAGGTAGTCCAGCCTGTGGCTAGCACCCAGTAAACAGTAATAGATAATATTACGCCATAAATATAATAGTGATGACCACAAAGCTGAAGTAGTAGTACACCTGCAGTAGGTTTTGCTGATATATTATCCTTTATTCTAATCTTATACATACTATCAATCATAACCTATGAATCCCATATGAATGGGATTCATGCCCCTGTCAAAGTACTAATGTGATCTGATTTGGACTTTAACAAAATACATAGTTCTTTCCATTCCCAGAGTTACCATCATAATCAAAAATATATCACCCAAGACCTTACCTATAGGAATGCCCAGGGAGTCCTTCTTTTCTTTCTTTAATTTTTTTTTTAATTTTTGGTCTCATTTTCTACTTTTTATCCATCCTATGCTCAGGTTAAAAAATCATCAAGTTAGTCAAATATGAGAATCAAGACCTACAAGGATCAATTTTCATTCCTTCACCATTTACTCAAAGCCTGTTTTAGCTTATATTCTAGCATTCAAAAACCTAGTTTTCATTAACACTCTCCCAAGCTCCTGCTCCACTTTCTCTACCTACCATCCCTGTACCATTTTCCTTCCATAAGCAACAAACTCTCCTCTGACCTAAAATATTTCTGCATTGCTCTGAGATGTGGAAAACTAGCCCACGCAATTCTAGTCATTCCATATAATATACAGTCATGAAATCCTTTTGTTAAATCCTCAACTTTCCTTAAATCCTAAATAAAATATTAGACTGCTCAATGAGTATAATTTTAATATAAATGTATTTTTGTATTTTTACTCTTTTGATAATCATGATTCATTTATTGAGTATAGTAAAACTATTAAATGGAATCAATCTGTTTTATTTTTTTCAATGATCTAGACAGCAGAGAAAGACCAACAATATAGAGGACTTGGCCCTGTATTATCAGAATAAACATTCATAATCAGTCATAATAATAAACACTTAGAAGATCATCTTACATAGTACTATTATGTGTTGCTCAGCTGGACAATTAAAAAAAAATAAACCCTGTACGGGAATTACAAACATCTGAACAATAAAAGTATACATCTTTTGGAGAGCTGCATTATTTCCCCATAGACTAAAACTATTTATATACTATATTTCCAACCATTGATTTTTTTTAAAACAACTTCCTCCTTTCTAACAATAAATTATGAAGTGGGAGTGTATACCAGATACTGGGGAGTAAGAAATGATGCACAAGATCAAAGAGAAGAAAGAAAGTTTCCTCTGGCAACCACCCCAACCTGCCCATGTGCTATTGCCGCCCCCTCCCCGCAAAAATACCACAGAATTCTTTTAAAACCAACATCCCATTGCCAACATGTTCGTTTGGTAGTCCACTAACAAATGATATTATTCAATGGGTTGAATTCAAATGAGTTGAACTGTGTCTCCCTAAAATATATATCAATGCCCTACCCTCCAACACCTATGAGCATTATTTTACTTGAAAATGTCTTTACATATGTAATGAAACTGAGATAAGGTCATATGCAATTAAATAAGCCCTGAACCAGTATGACTGATACCCTTACAGGAGAAGAAGAGAACAGACATAGACACACAAAGTGCATTATCTGATGGCAGAGGCAGAGTAAAGTACTGAAGCTCAAAGTCCAGCAACACCAAAGAATTAACAGCAAATCAACAGAAGCTGGGAAGATGTGAGGAAGAATTCTCCATACAGGTTTTAGAGAGTCATGTTCCTGCTGACACCCAGATTTTTTATCTTACAGGTCCAGAACTGTGAGAGAATTAATTTTGGTGGTTTTCAGGCACCTGGTTTGTGCCACTTAGTTATAGCAGTCCTAGCAAATTAATACAATAAGAGATACATGTACCCCTTTTCTGAAAAATGTAACATTATCTTTTTTATGTACTATGCAGGTCCACTTTGATTGTTGGATCACTGAAAAATTAACCAAGATATCATACAAGAGCATGAACAGGTACCAATAAAATTCACTCTCAGTAAAATTTTAGTCATCCAGGAAACAGTCTTCCAGAATCTCAAGCTTCTCCAGTGACTTCTGACCTCAAGATTATCAGGGTTAAAATGTAACCAACTTAATGAGAAAAATAAGAGTACCCTCTCTGAGTGCCAAGGGAGAGAGACATGCTGCCAAGAGGATCTGATGCTCCAAAGACTAAATCCAATGGGCCTTGAATGGCTGTCATGCTCTGATTGGCAGGAACTGTCTGAGGAAGTCATTTTTTCCATTCAAGGCAAGGAAGTGAGCCAGAAGTGGCAGGAGGCAGAAGGGACAAGAGTTAGAAATACTGCAGATCTGCAATGGCAGCAATTAGAAATGATGCTGGGCAATGAGCAGTAGACACAGGAGTGTGCCAGTCAGTGACAAGAAAACAGAATCAAAGGTAAAGACAGGCAGGTCTGCAACACAGAAAGCATCAAGGGTCCTTTGGGTCTTGTGACTAATGGGTCACATGGAAGACCTAAGTCAGCCCTGTAGCATTTGTAGGTAGCCATGAAGGGAGGTATTGCTTGAGAGCTGTTGAAACCCCATATAAGCAAGCCATGCTGAGGCAATCTCAATTATTCAGTAGCTTCGTGTGCTTGGTAACTCTCAAAGTCACTCCTAAAGGTAAGTGAGCAATGACTGAAACACTTGGTCATTTCCCTGCCTATGTTATCTGATTGATTCTAAATACAAGTTTCATTGCTATTCCCAATATATCTAAAATCATATTAGAATTTTCCTTAATGAAGTAAAAAAAAAAATCTATATTTTTTTCTTTTTATTCAGGCTTTATTTAAGAACAACCTGCATTCACCTTCCCAGGAAAGTAAGTTTCATAAGAGCTCTCAACATTTACACCTATTTGGGCTGGGGTTGTGGCTCAGTGGTAGCATGTGTGATGCACTGAGTTTGATTCTCAGCACTGCATATAAATAAAAAATAAATGTCCATCACCAACTAAACAAATTTTTAAATTTTTTAAAAAAATTTATACCTATTTATGATTAAGTTATTTAACATTTCTATTTCTAGGTTCATATTCACAAGACACTTCTACACTTTCCCACAAGGAGATGTACACAAGGAATTGTTTATTATTTCAGCTTGTGTTTTAGGCAAATGTTGGAAACATTTTTAAAGGTCCAACAAGAACATAACTCATTTGTTCATTCACTGGAAAAATATAAACTAGTCATAAAAAATGAACAAGTTTCATATAGTTGATATGAAGTAGTTACAAAAAATGAACAAGGTTCATTCATGAAATTAACTTGGTAAGTGATATTTCCAATATAATATCAGTAATAAAAACATTAAGGAAATCCTAAGTAATATTCATTATTTGTAAAGAATATATATATGGTAAAAGGAAATCAAAACATTCTTAATGGCAAGACTGATCTTTGGTAGGGTTTAACAAAGAGAAACAGATGGAACTGTTTCGGGAATATTTGTTTGTAGTGTTTTATTGGTTTCTACTTGGAAGTTAAAACATGATATAGTGCACACCAATATGAGTACACTGACTTTTCTGGGTGACAATACAATAAAGAACAAAAAAATCAAACCTCACTTATTAGAAGTATTTTCTCCACCAGTGCACTGAGGGAGTTGCTATTGCCTCTCTTACCCTTCACCTGCTAAGTATCTGAGGAATATGTGAAAAGGTAATCTTTGCTGGAATTAATTCTTAAATGACCATTTCCACTAAAATTCACTGTAGAAAAAAAGTAGAAGTGTGCGGACAGCATTAATTTTAACCAGGCAGACTCTGACATGGGTAGAGATTCTTCCATAGCAAAAGGAAAGAAAAGAGGCACTGAGTTCCTAGGCTATTTTGCAAAGTGAACAGTGGGTTAGGGGTGAAGGTGAGGGCAATGACCCTAGAGGACAAACTTCTGCATGAATATTCCACCTAGATTCAGCCTATCTTTTGATATAACCTCATTTTCAGCCATAGTAAAAATTATCATGAGATCCATGGAATTGGGTTCCAAAAAGTTTAGAAAACCACAACCTGGTAAATGATATTTCCAAAATAATAGTCGATTAAACAGATTCCCAGTAACTGGAATATCAAAGTTTTCATTAAATTCTCAAAATAGAATGCCAGGAGAAAGTAAACACATGCCCTCGATCCTTTCTGTTAGTATTTGGTGAGCTTGCTAGTTTGTATATTTATTAAAATGTTTACCAATTTATCTTTGCTAAGGCTCAGAAATATTAATTAATGTTTTAAATCAGTTTCATTTCATGAGAAAACAAGTTTAAAAAAAAGGAAGAGACAGACATAACTATAATCAGTAGCAACAGAAGACAAATAAGATTTTAATACACAAGAACAATAAGAAGACAACAGTTGATGGAGAAATGGCTGGATATACTGTCGACAGGGTCACATCTGGTACGGGCACTCTTGAATAACCATCATGAGGCCTTGTGCACCATACAAGAAGCCTTCAACAAATGCTCTTCCCACTTAATATTCATTGGTTCAGGAACACATGTACTGTGACTGAATGCTGAAATGAAGTCAGGGACAGGCCTGCTTTTGTTTGATGCCCATGAAGACAAACGGCTGATGCTCTATCTCTCCCAAGGTCTCTTCCAGCAAAATAAAGTATGAAACAACCAATGACTGAACTATTTATATAAAAACAATGGCCAGAAACTGCACACCAGAAAATAGTCAAGCTATGGAAAGTAAGGAAAGATCAAAACCAAGTCAATATAAATGTAAATGGCATAATGTAGATGAGCGAAAGTATTTTTGTAATTTAGTTGCCATTCTGAAATAACTTGCTCAGGTGGACTTTTAGGAAAAAGCCCAGACAGCTTTTTGTTAATTTGATATCACTGCCAGGGAATGGACAGTACTAGATTAGTCAATGCTCTATACAAATCATCAACTCAAGACTTGAATCACAATGCTTGCCATGCAGAATTAATCATGTATCATTTCAGATAATAGCTGTGGAATACTTTCAACTTCCTCTAGGTAGTAGAGAATGCTTCTTTTCCAAGTTTGCTCCACATTGAACTTGGTGGCCATGGGCAAGGCAGTCTGTTCAATGTAGAACAGTGCCAAGTGGAGAAGTGAGATTGAAGTTGGGGGTGTACCACAGAGCACATGAATACACAACCCAGCTGAAAGCTTAGCAGGGAAATGACTACAGGAATTTCTTTTAGGGCCAATACCTTAGGAGAAAGCCAAATCCTTTAAGGAGTAAGTGAACTTCAGTTTGGTTTTATATGCCTGAGAATATTACTGAAGAAATCTGGAAATGATCACTAAAGAAAACCTAATGAAATGCAGAAATTGTTAATCAACTGCTTGAAATTTATTGGCGTATTTACAATGCATTAGCAGGCAAAAGTAAGTAAAGAGGAAATGAAAAGAAATACTGATATACTGGTATGCAAACTCTTTTTTTTTAATTGAAGGGTAGAAGAATGAAATTGCTTGGTAATGATTTAAAAAAACATTTATTCTCAGTGAATAAACACTGAGAACAAAAGAATCCATCTAGAAAAATGACAGCAGGAATTGGAGATGAGGCATGAGAAAACAGCAGAATTATAAATTACCTTGCAACAACCTCTATGAAGGAAAAGCTGGAAGACTACCCGAATGAGTTATTCGAATTTCCTGATTTGATTTTAGAGTCAAATTATATTAAAGCAAAGTTGTGGGAAGGATTTGTTTATTCTTAAGCTATGCAACACAATTCAGACAGGAAAATACCTTGTTTATCTGAAAACATTAAAAAAAATAGATAGGTCTGTAAAGGTATGTGAGGCTGTTCAAGATAAGAGGCCGAATGATGCAAGGGATTAAAATGAAAGTACTGCAAATAACACCATGCTGGAGTCAGCTTAAGGGAAGAACACATGAAAAACAATTGAAGAAAAACCACAATATGCCTCAAGGAGAATAGAAACATTTTCCTTATTTCCAAATTGATTTCAATATTTTTCAGTTTAAGAACTAACACCAAAATTAATAGCTCTTATAAAAACATCTTAATTTATGGTGAAATACTTTGCTTATAAGGAGAAATAAAATTAGATTTTTTTCTAAAATTAAATGATTAAACCAAGTATAGTAATTTGCCCTGTTAAGTTCACATGGATCAAAAAGACAGTGATTTATTTTCGAAATTGTGCACTGAGAATAGAATAAAAGAGGGTGGGGTGGGGAATGGCAATATGCCACATTTGTAATTAAAAGTATTCAGAGACAAGCCAGCTACCAATAGATCCTTTTTAAAAAATTAATAATCAAAAGTTAATAATTTTAATATTTCATAACCATCACATCCTATGTTGATTATTCCAGGTTTAGTATTTCAGGTTTGATATCTTTCAGGTGCAGAATGACAAAATATCTTTGAAGATTCACAGGGTAAGTGTCTGGGAAGTGTCAGAATAGAGTAATAAGAGTGGGCATTGGATCAAACTCAGGCAGGCTGCACTTAATTTGTAGCCTCTATAAACACCAGGGCCATTGTTTTTACAACCTGCATTTGTCATTTTGAATGGAAGCTGGGAGCTCTGGTTTTCTGCTTCCTGCTTCTACACCAGCTTGTCAGACACCTCAGGCGAGGAGCCATATTGCTTTCATTATCTTCCTGGGGTAGATCACAATGTCAAGTACAGGTGAACATTAAATAAATGCTCATGGATGGAGTGCCAGGATCACACCTGGGCAACACTGTCAAGCAGACAAAGCTTCCCTTTGGGAGCCCCAGGATTCTTATTTGTTTTGATTTTGGTTTTCCTATAATTCCCTGCCCCTTATCTGCTTTCCACCACTTTCACTGTGGAGCAGGTCCTGCTAAAGGCTGACCCACATCCCCTCAGAACTTGCCTTTGCTCTGTATGCCCAGCAATTTTCTGAACTTGAGAGTGGAAGTGGCGACAAAACAATGCCAAATCTACACCTTCTACCTGCCCATCATCAATGACAGACAAGAGGTGACCCCAGAGATAAAATACCCATTTACCACTTGGACCCTCATAGGATAACTCTGAGTCATGTTTATTTACACTGCATTCCTGAGGTTCCCAGTTACACCCACAGACTGAAGCTCGCACCTTGCCCTCTCCAGGTACCCTTCAGTGTTTCCTGGGATCATCTAAATAAACTACTTGCACTGGAATCCTTTTGTAAAGTGTTGCCTTCCAGAGGTACAAAGGTAGACACTCCAATGAATTTCCGGGATCATTAAATAATGGAATTAAGTCCCTTATGCCACAGGATGCACTTAGACGAACAGGTTTACCAATTTCCCTAAGGGGAATATAAAGTGCCCTTTTTAAAAACAGACAAGAGTGAGCAGGTGAACAGGATGTTAAATAACTAGTCAGCCATGAATGGCTGAGCAGAGAAAAGACAATGAAGGGCGATTGAAAACTACAGGAAGCCCCATCTGACAGATAATCTCTTGGAACATGGGGACATGGTACTTTAAAACCTCCTTGATCCATAATAACATCCTCTTAAGAAAAAGAAACCATTGTTTTAAGATCCTGTCTGGCACTACTAGTATTCTGGACCCTCTCTTACTACTGAAACTATAACAGCCCCCTACCTGGACTAGTAAAACTTCAAGACCCTCACAAGGAAAGCTTGCTGAGGGCTATTCCAAGGGTAATAAACTGATTAAGGGGGTATGAATTTGAGGCAAACAAAGGGGACTCAATTTTCTTAAAATCTCCAACTGAGCATCACACCATCTTCTCTGGAAGGCATTCCATGCAGTTCCTATACTGTCAGCCAAAATTCCTAGACCTGGGTGGACTCTGCAAACTTGCCTGAGACCCCCAATAAAACTGGAGGACAGAAGGAGCAAACTGTCCTTCTTTTGTCTAAGAGACTCCCTGTCTCCCTTGAGAGTGTCCTCTTTTCCTGTTTCCTATCCCTTCGAATAAACTCATTCCTGTTACTCTGAGGGCAAGTCTGAATTCTTTCTGGCATGATTTTAAGAATCAGAGTTCAAAGTGGGGGGTCCCTGTGCTGCCTCAGTTTCAAAGCAGACTGTTCTCCAATAACACCAAGATGTTTATAGGAATAGGCATAAGGAATAAGCAGTTTTCCTCTATGCTCCTCCTATAGTTATCAGATTCAAAAACATGAAGGATATGTGTTACTTTCCAAGTGGTCAGATCTTGACTCTTGTCCCTAAGCAAAAACTGACACGAATTAAAGAACTCATAAGGGTAGGGTGGGGGATCCTAGATGTTTCATTTAAGTGCATCAATATGTCCACAAAAGAAAATCTCAATTTGGATGGAGGGTTTTGATCATTCTTCAATCTCTTCAATGTGAGCATCTGGACAATTCAGACAGATATCCCAGTTCCACCCAGTGTCACAATCACACAGAAGGCTTGTGAAAACAGATTTCTGTTTCCATTGGCCTGCAATGGGGCAAAGAATCTGCATTTCTGAGTTCTCAGGAAAGACTGATGCTGTTAGCAAAAGAAGTATGCTTTGAAAACCAAAGCTGTAGACAATTGTTACACTCTTCACCCAGAAGCTTTGTCTTTAAATTCAATGGACTCATCTGCATTTCCTTTAGTAAATATTCTAACAGCACACATTTTCTTCTCAGGATTTTCCTCCCTTTTGTTTTATTGGATGTCTAAAAGGCAATTGCATTACTTTACAAGTGATCTTTAATACAATTTCTCTGGTATTTTTTTCTTGCCTGCTAAACTCCTCTTTTCCTTTAAGATAGCACTTTGTATAGTAAGAGTAAATTCCGTACACTCATTCAACAACAAAGGTAATTTTCTGCCAGGCAGTAAATATGACAGATGTGATCTCCACTCTGAGTTGTATTTGCATTATTTTGTACTGCTGTAGCTTATAAATGGGCAAAAATAAAACACCATAACATTCCTAATGGTTATGTTTCAAAACGTTGCATTCTAGATTTAGTTGGCAAACATAGCATTTGGCAATATGTTGAAAACATTGTTTTCTATATAGAAATGAGAAATCAAAAATAAGAGACTGCTGGGTTATCTTAATATAACTTGAAAAGAAAAATGATTAGATGCAAAGATTTTTGATAAAAAGAACTGATGTAAAAGTTTATTCCCTTTTAATATCTGTATTTTAACCTCACATGTAAGTTATTGTCTTTACTCTATAATGTAATATATATAACACAATTACAAGACAATTATTTAGGAAGGGACCAACAAAGAAATAAAAGCATGCTAAAAGGCATTTTTTTTAAGGTTAAAAGATTAATTTTAGTTGGACTCAATGAAAATTACAAAAATATAAATTGGTTTTCAGAAAATAAAATAATAGATTAACATAAACTTATTTTGATACAACTCTAATTATGGATACCTGGTAAAGGGTTCTTAGTATTTATCATAGAATTCATGTGGTAGGTGTTAGGTCGGAATCAGGCAGCTAGATGAGGGGCAGGGCAGCAGGCAACCCACACATGCGGTAGAAGATCAGACAGCCCACTCGCGCCAAAGCACAACCAATTGGATGGTGGCAGATGAACCCAAATGATGTCTCACATCCACCTGTCACTCAGCAGGACCCCCAGCCAACTCCAGAGAGACATGGATCTCAGAAGGGTCCCCTGGCCAATCCCAGATGGGCACTGAACCCTCAAGCCTTCCCCTCCTATCCCAGACTATCAAAACCCTGGCCAGCCAGAGTCATGTATGACTTCTCTGGTCCTCCACCCTGGCCCCCACCCTGGAGGGCCAGTGAATCTCACCTGAGAGCCAATCCCAATAAAGCTTTGTTCAGCTGCTTTTGGTCCCACTCCTTTTTGGCCACCTGCATCCAATCTACATTTGGTGCCAAAACTCAGGAGGGTCTTTTGATCTTCACCATCAGGGGAAGATCAGCCCTCTCCCTTGGGTGGATCAGGGAGCTCCTGCACCATCCTTTCCTCCTCATCCGAGCTAACAGAAGTGGGGTAAGTTCCCTTCTGTTGTGTTTCTTTGGCCTTCCAGTTGCTCCCTCTGTTATGGGCCTCCGTCTGTAAGTTGTGTGAGCCACCAGTTCTGTTTGGGCTCCAATAGACTGTAAAGATGTTCCAGGCTCTGGGTAGCCCCTCCTTCCATTCTGGGCCCCTGAAGGCTAAGAAGACGTTCTAACCTTCAGCTCACCTGCTTTCTGTTCCTTGGGTGATCACAACCAGGACTTGGGATGCCTCTTCCTGCTCCCTGTTCACCTCGGAGTAATACTGAAAGGCCAAGGGAAACACTGGGTCCTCTCTAAATCCCAAAACTCCTTTAGGCTTTCTGTATTCTCATTTTGCCAAATTAGGACTCACCCGAGACTTTCACTATAAAGAGCTCGTCGTTTACTCAACTGTGGCCTGGCTACAGTACCTTTTAGCAATGGCTCAAAAATGGCCACCAGAGGGAACTTTTGACTTTCAAATCCTCACTGATTTGGGAAACTACTTTTGCCAGACAGGGGAGTGGTCAGAGGCTCCTTTTTCAGGCCTTTTGGGATCTGCCCTTTTGCCCCTCCCTCTGTTCTACCTGCTTAACTTAGACCAACCTGAGACTCAAGGGAAAAAAAAGTGTCCATTTTAAACTCCTGGGCTACAACACAGAAAAAATGGTTTTAAGACTTTCTCTCTCCCTCTTTCATACTGCTTTGCAGAAATAATTAATGGCCATATCATTTTTTCTAGGACTCATTTTTTCCTTAAATTCTATAATTTTTGAGCTCACATTAATGTTTTTTGATTAGTCCTATTTTTATTCAACTTGAGTTTTTAAACATCTTATTACATTGCACTGAAGATTCACCTATAAAAAGCTACAAGGCCTTTGCTTTTGTGTTATGTGTATATTGTGTTGTCTATCCATTTTGTGTCTGAAAATCATGTACATGATACCATAATTGACATAAATAATGAATGCCCAAGAAATTAAAATTTAAAAAATGGATCCAAATATCTTTAATTCACACAATTTAAAAAGGTTCGATTTAAATTGGATAAACAAATGAAAGTAAAATGTCTTTGAAATTACTTACCTCACAAGTCTCCAGGTGGTGAAATTAATAAAATGTTGATGTCTGTAAAATGTTAATTGATATTAATCAATTGTTTCTAGGACTGTTCTTCAACAGGAAAGAGATGGCAGGTAACACTTATCTGATATCTTGGTTTTTACAATAAAATAAGTAAATTGAATTTGACATGTATACGATTACTCAAGTGTGTTTCTTAGAAACATTTGATTAATTTACAAAGTTAAAATGCTAACTGTTAAGTAATATCAAGTACTCTTAACTCCTTAAATTCCATGGGGTAACATACTTAAACATCGTTAGTGTTTTCATAGATTGGTAAATAAAAAGGGTTTAAAATTGCTTTGTGCCATCACTAAAAACAAGGTTTCTAAAAATTGGGTCCTAAAAGTGCAATTGTATTTACAGAGAGATCCAAGAATTTCAACTGCGTTTCAATTGGAGTACTGTAAATGACATATTTCATCTTATTAAAATGGAGTAAGTTACCTAAGTTCAAGAAATTTCATGGGATTTGTTTCAGAGTGTGAACAAGGAGGTGTCAACAGATAGGAAAGAGAAAATAAAGGGTTCTGGGCATAGAAGTATATTTAGTAGAAGGGAAAAGATGTTTCTGGGTAGGAAAGTCTTTCTGTGATGAAATACCTGAGGGTCTAAGTAAGTGCTAAGAAAGTCTTAGTGTAAGTAAAGGGCAAATTTTGACAAGTTTGTGTGTAACTTGGTTATATGGTTATATGTGAGATGATCAATTAAAAACTATTTAAGGTTTTTCCTTAAGGTCAAATATGAATGTGTTGATATAAACCAAAGTTTAATCCATATGTTAAAATGACAAGGATTTCTTTAAAAACACTAATTTACTCTTAACATTGTGCTTGTTAAGTTTTATTCTTTAGAGCAATTAGTCCTAAATAAAATTAGTGTTTTTACAATTATGGCTATATGACTGTTAAAGTATTGTCCTATGTTACAATATTTTAACTATATTTTCCTTTGAAAACTAAACTTGGTTAGTGGAGAGGTTGCTCTTCTTTGCATATTAAATATGTTCATATCTTCCAGGTACACAAGTCTTTAAAGCAGAAAATTTATCAAGCTGCTGTTCTCCAAACTAAACTTGTCTGTAATGATAATTTTAAACATATAAGAATAGCAAATTTTATTGGGGACTTATTTATATCATTTAATGTTCTATAACAGGACCTATTATCAATAGAGTATATGCAAAATTTATTACTTTTTACACTGAGATAAAAATTTAAATGTATTTCTAAAAGTTAGTGAGAGCCTAATTTGTTTAAAGGTTAATATCATGAAACATGAAAGCATTTTGCCACTTTTTTTTTTTTTTGAACCGGTGATTGAACTCAGAGGCACTTGGCCACTGAGCCACATCCCCAGCCCTATTTTGTATTTTATTTAGAGACAGGGTCTCACTGAGTTGCTTAGGGCCTCGCTAAGTTGCTGAGGCTGGCTTTGAACTCGTGATCCTCCTGGCTCAGCCTCCTGAGTCGCTTGGATTACAGGTGTGCGCCACCACGCCCGGCGTTATTTTGCCACTTTTCCACTCAAAAGGAAAGTTAAAATCTCTATCAGCCTTTCCTTGATCTGTTTTAGATGTAATATCATATTGTGTTAACTAATATTCACATAGACTTGGCAAAATAATGTTTAAAGATAAGGCAAAAATCAGCTTCAGAACTAGAACACTTTACCTAAGATTTATAAAGAGCACCACCTTACCTGAGATAAGGCTCTGCCTCCCACCCTGCTGCATGTCAAAATGTCTCTAAAATAAACCAGACTTCAGCTTATTTAAAGTTATATTCAGAACATTGTTTTTTGTTGTAAAATTACTGTGATCTCAAATAGGGAATATAATAGGTCAGGAAAAATTTAAGATGGCTATTACGTAAACTAGATATGCTTTTATTGTTGTTAATTCCATTTTGCATTTTTGTTGTAAACTCTGTAAGTGGTACCTTATTGTTTTGCAGAAGTACTGCTTCATGAACAAACAACCTAAATTATTTTGAGATAAAAAGCCATCACCTATAGGACAGATAATATAGGCCCCAATTAAATAAAAGGGGGTAAATAACTGTAAAGTCATAAGCATTAAAGTTAAAGCCCAGTACTCTTAATTTATGACTGGTGAGACTGGCTTGCTGGATATTTAACATCAAACTTACAGATTGAGATTAAAACAAAGGGGCCAAGAAAAGCCAGTATTTGGCTCTTGCACTCAGAGTCAGCCTGAATCCAGGGAACACGAGAACCTCTATATCAAGCTTTGAAACTCTGGGCCACATGACCTCCTGATCAGGGAGATTGATGAGACCACTGGAGGATGAAAAGTCAATCAGGAGTGTCATTGGAAAAGGGAGACATCCCTAATGCTTCCAAGGGAAGCCACCTCATCAAAGAGACCCTACCTGGTGAATGGCACTAAAGGAGCTAAGAAGCTGCTCCCAAGTTTTCCATGAGTGACCCCTATGGGAACTCAGCTGACTCTTAAGAGACAGGAGCAGGCCAATTTGAGCAGCTTGATCTCAAACACCTAGCAAAATAGTTAAAACTAAAACAGCAATTCTTGGTCATTAAAAAAAAAAAAAAGAAAGAAAGAAACAGTAGTTAAATGTAACTTGAGATGTTCACTTGTGTTATTACCTAGAATAAGTAAACACTGGAAGCTACAAAAGAGATTCCTAGGCAGGAGTGCCTGATAACTTCCCAGAAAAACTGTCAGAGTCAGAAATTTTTAGTCAGTTTAAGGCCTAAAGATCTTCCTAAGCTACACAGGTAGGCTTAATCTATGTTGCTCGTATCATTATCCAGCCCTAAGTAACAGATATATAGAGATCTCTACTAAACACAGGTTATACCAATAAAAGGATGTTTTAAAAAATCAGATGACATTAAAAATTAAATTTTCTGTTTGCACTCCTGATAACTCTGACAATGTTAAAGTTCCCAAATACAGGCCTTGTCATCTCCAGCCTTTGTTTGGTCTTGTTATGGGAACAACTTCTCAGTTCTTCCACCTCCTGGTGAGATTGACTTCTGTCATCTTCATGATATTCATAGCCATGTTCCAGGTGCTGCAACATTTATTCTGTATTAATCTCATTTCAGTACTCATGTCTTTTTGTTTCTCTCTCATAGAAGCAACCACCCCAGATGACTTTACAATGGGCCATTTTCCTACCAGTGATGGTCAAACTCTCCCTAGCCTCCTCACTCACCACTTCTGGGTTGGGGGCAGGGGGACTTAGTTATGCAGTCATCGCCACTCAGAGACTAGAACAGCAACTCCAAGAAGCAGAAGCATCTGCTGCCTCCCTAGTATCCCTAAGAGAAAAATAACATCTATTGCCCCAGTTTCCTTACAGAACCACTGAGTGCTAGATCTCCTGACAGCAGATAAAGAGGGAACATGTCTGTTTCTAAAAGAAGAATGCTGCTACTACATCAATGAAACTGGGCTGGTCAAGAAAAACATTGAAACTCTCAGATGTCTGAGTGAGAGGCTTAAACAGCAACAATCGAATGACCCTTGGCCAGGATGGCTAAATTCCACTCTTTCACCTGGCTGATCCCCGTACTCACTCCCATATTAATGATAGGACTCCTACTAATGATTGCTCCCTGTCTTCTCAGAGTTGCCCAGAGCTGCATGAGCAAGGTCTCCAGGGTAACATACAACCAAATGCTACTGGCCCTTATACCCGCCTCCCCACTGAACCAGCACCCTAACCTTTCCTTCCCCACAATGCCCCCTAATAAGCAGGAAGTAGTCAGATGGACTCCAGTGCCCAACATCACTAAAAAGGTTGGGATGTTAGGTTGGATTCAGGCAGCTAGATGAGGGGCAGGGCAGCAGGCAACCCACGCATGCACAGCAGACTATCAGGCAAGCCACACGTGCCAAAGCACTACCAATCAGATGAGCCCCAATGGCACCTCACACCTGCCTGTCACTCAGCGGAACCCCCAGCCAACTCCAGAGAGATACAGATCTTAGCAGGGTCCCCTGGCCAATCCCAGGCAGGCAGTGAACCCTCAAGCTTTCCCCTTCTATCCCAGGCTATAAAAACCCTGGCCAGCAAGAGTCATGAATGACTTCCCCAGTCTTCCACCCTGGCCCTCACCCTAGAGGGCTAGTGAACCTTGCTTGAGCCAATCCCAATGAAGCTTTGTTCAGCAGCTTTTGATCTGACTCCTTTTTGGCCACCTGTATCCAATCTTACAGTAGGACTCTGTGATGATGATCAATGTCACTCATTCCAAATTCTTTCTTTTTATTCCTTTACTTTTGCAAAGTATTATTTCTCTTGTACAAGCATAAGACTAAAAATTCATATGTTCACACCCAAAGGTATAAATATATATAAATTCCAAACTATGTGGGCAATTGTGTTTGGCTAAGTATTTTAAAGCCACCAGAGCAGTCTAAACTTCAGACATTCTTTTAAGCTCAAAAAAGATATCATTCCTTTAGAAACTGTCACATAGCCTTATGCCATAAGCATGGAAATTTTAATAAATTGAACAATGTCTGTGATGCTAATTCAATGACTCCTCATTGCCATCCTGAGTCTAGATGGAATCTAATTACCTCCTTTCATTGAATTATGCTACTCTTTAAACCAAATTGAAATCTTACCCAATAAACCTCTGTTCTCTTTCCTTGATTGTGTTCAGAGGTGATCACACTTGTGAACTCAGAAAGGAGCCCGCAGACTGAGCTCTAGTTGAAAATAATGAAGGTGGCCAGAAAGCAATGAAAGAAGCTGACTTTGGTTTAATTAACATCCCTCACAGATAAGCACATGCCTAAATACACATATACACATATTTTTCTGTTCCTTGGCATTCTGACTTGTTACACTCTGAGCTCCATTCCATGACGGATCCCAAAAGACACTGAGGTATGAAGATGGTAGTGGTCACAGCTGCTCTAGGCCATTAGTACTTAGTTTTTCTTTGAGGCCAAACCTCTTTTGCCTTGGATCACTATAACTGCCTCCTACTCCAATGACCAGAACTATGGAACTGGGCTGGGGGGCTAGGTTATAAGAAACACTCACCATTCAGCAACACAACTTGTCTCTGAGCCAATACATACTTCCATATTTTGCATTCAAATAATTTTATCTGATCATTATTAAGTTTCCTTAGGAAACTATTAAGCTTCCTTAGAGATACGGAATCTGTCATTGTGACTAATATAAATTAAACTTTAGTTTTCGACACTCTTTCTTCCTCAAAATAGTAATTATGAAAGAAATATACCATGTAGTTGGTCACCTATAGAATATGAAGGGCTAAACTAGTATTGTTTTTCTTTTTGTTTTGATTGGTTATTAAAAATATTCAGATTAATATATGGACTAGGATATTTACTATTTAATTATTTTATTTGCTTATATATGTTGATTTGTTTCTACAATATATTTAATAAGTTTATTTCTTTTTTTATTTGTTCATTTTAGATATACATGACAGGAGAGTACACTTTGACATATTATATATGGAGTATAACTTACTCTAATTAGGATCCCATTTTATAGTTGTACATGATGAGAAGTTTCACTAGTCATGTATTCATATATGCACATAGGAAAGTTGTGTCTGATTCATTCTATTGTCTTTTCTATTCCCATCCCCCCTCCCTGCCTTTCCTTCCCCTTTGCCTAATCCAATTAACTATTCTTCCCTCCGGACCCCTTTTACTATGTGTCAGCATCCACATAAACAGAGAGAACATTTGGCCTTTAGGTTTTGGGATTGGTTTATTTCGCTTAGCATGATCATCTCCAGTTCCTTTCATATTGGCAAATGCCATAATTTCCTTTTTCTTTATGGCTGAATAATATTCCATTGTGTACATGTACCACATTTTCTTAATCCATTCATCTGTAGAAGGCCCTCTAGGTTGGTTATTTCCTTATTTTAGAGAAGTGAGTTTAAGAGAACACCCTCCAAAAATGCACAGAGGGTCAAGAATATTTGCATTCATCTACTACAATGCATAATAATATTATATCATATATATCCTTATCTACATTTTTACTTTCTATGATATCAATTACCCACATTGATTATAATCTAATAATATTAATTGGAAAATTTCAGAAATAAATAATTCATGTTTTAAATGTTCTGAGTAATGTGATACAATCTCATGCTTTCCCACCTGAAATGTAAGTCATCCTTTGTCCAGAGTGTCCACACAGTATATGCTATCTTGCCCATTAGTCACTTAGTAGCCATGCTGGCAATTTTATTACAGTTAATTGCTACAGTTCTATTTTATTATTGTTTTTAATCTCTTATAGTGACTAATATAAATTAAACTTTATCATAGGTATGTATGTGCAGAAAAAATGATATCAGTAGAGTTTGGTATAATTGTAGTTTCAATAATCCACTATAGGTCTTGGAACATATCCCTTATAGATATGGCAGTGCCCACTGTATGGGATTACTATACTATATGATGATACACTGATATATACAAAATTATACCCATTTACCCAGAGTAATGAAAAATGGAGTATTTGTGTCCTTCTCTAAATGTCAAAGATCCTCAGGGCCTGGTTCCAAGTTGTTCATTTTTCTTTCTTTCTACATTGCTTTCCTAAATCAACTCTGCCATCCTTATGTCTTTAAATCTATCTGTACAATGTCTCCTACATTTTATAACTACAGTTCTTACCTTGTCTCTGATTTCCATATTCATATTTCCAACTGTCTCTGTATCTCCACTAAAAGATGTCATAGAGCCAGCATAATTTTAATCTCAAACAGAATTCTCCTTTCTGTCTTTCCACAAGTGCTCAAACTCATTCCTTACCTTGTCCTCCCCCTTTAAGTATAGTGGTACCATTATCCCCTCAGTTGCTCAAGCCGGATAAATTAAGTCATCTTTTATTTTCCCTTTCCTTCTCATTTCCCTTGAACACCATTACCGCCATTTGGGGGCAATCACATCTCTCACACAAACTGTTAAAAAGTCCCAACTGCTGAACTACCATTTCCCTGCCAAGGAATCTTTCTGTAAGCCAGGCACGGTGACACAACCCATGATCCCAGCTACACCGGAGGCTGAGGCAGGAGGATTACAAGTTGGAGGCCAGCCTGTGCAACTCAGTGAGAACCAGTTTCAAAATAATATAAAAAGGGCTGGGGCGGTAGCTCAGTGGCAGAGTACTTGAATGCTTGAGATCTGGGGTTCCATCCGCAGCACCTAATAAATAAATAAATAAATTTAAAAAGTGAAAAGTTTAACCATGGCAGAGTAATTTCAAGCCCTATCCCTCACATGCTGAATGCAGGGCTCAGTCTCTGATGCCTCCACCTCCCTCACTTTGGCTCACTCTGCCTTGTGCTCCTGCTCTTACTCCATGCACAGCAACCTCCTTCTGTTTAGGAGGGGGAGGTCAGGGCTTTCTTCTTGCTCAGCCTGTTTTTTCTGCCTGATGGTTCCTCTTGCTCAGGCTATCTTGTCTGTCCCTGTTCTCATCATAATCAGCTCTCTTTCAGTCTTGAGATGACATTTTAAATCCATCTCAGACTTGCTGTCCTTGGTCGCCCTCTCTGAAGTGGCCCTCTTTCGTTTTTCAATAGTATTCTACTCGTTCAGTTTATCTGAGTTATCGCTTTACTTTTCATTTGTTCACAGGCTGTTTTTGCTTACCAGGCTTCAGACTCCTGTAGAATTAAATTATTTATCCTAGGTTCATCTATGTCACTCATTGCCAGGAAAGGTGTCCACCAGATAGTAAGTATTTAACACACAATGGGCTACAGGAATGAGTGTAATTACAATAATATCCACATACTAACTCGCATTAAGGGGGAAAAAGCACTCTTCTAAGGGTTTTAAGTGATTAACTTAGGTAAAGAGCTATTATTATTATTATCTCTACTTTATAAAGGATGAAATTCAAGGACAGAGAACTTAAGCAAGTGGCCAAGTCATCAAGCCAGAAGTAGCTGGGCAGTGATAACAAAGATCAAGAAATACAAGGACAAGAAAATATAAAAACAAAATACCAGGATTAACACATGCCAAGGTATTTGAAAAATAAATTATTTTTCTTGTGAAAAGCAAAGTGAATCGTTTTTGATGACTTAGAAGGTAGATCAGGGTCACAAGGCATTGCAGTGCTTTGTAATGATTATTGACCACCCATGGTAGCTAGAGAATCTAGAATATATATATGCAATTTCATTTGACTCTATGGAATAGCCATTTAATAAATATCTTGTATAATACCCTTAGGTTAATTTTTGCTTTTACATTAGATGAAAAGACAATGTCAGCTGTTTGACCAAACTAGACAAGATTCTGATAAAATGGGGCTATTAATAATATTAGGTAGTTTTCAGACTCATAAGCGTAAGTGGGCTTACTCCTTGAAAGGCAATTTGGAAAAGTAAGACAGTATTCTCATTGTTCTCAAACTGTTGTCTCATCTTAAGACTGATTGTTGATGCTCTTGAAAATCACCATGTGACTCCAAGGCAGCCCATGAATACACTCATTTATGCAGCAACTAAAAGTTATTTCCAACTACAGTTGGTGACCCAAGCTTGAGGCATGATAACTGCAAAATAAATTGGAAAAAAGAAGAAAGGAGGATGGTGCTTGGCCTCTGGGTAATTCTGAGAAACCATATCTGGCAGTGGCAGGTTGTGAAAACAACATTTATCAGCATCAAAACCAGACTCCGGGGGAGATCTGATATAGACACCATTATTTGGGTTCTCAGATGTTCAAAAATTGAAGCACAGTAGATTGTTAGAAAAGATAAACACTGGGCTGTGCCTGCTTTCATTTCTTTCTACATGCTTTCATGATCTTATCTCATTTCCTTTCCCTCTTTTAAGTGCAATCTCTGTCTTCTTTCCTAAATAGACCCAGCTCCCTGAATTTAGCATTATTTTGTCTTCTTGGAAAGTCTTTATACTTAATCCTTAGGGGTAAAAAACTTCTCCAATCTCTACAAGTCAGTCTAAATATAAAACCAAGGAGTAGGGTTGTTATCTGCCCAGAGCAACTGGTGGCCTTTTAAAAGTGGGGTGGGTGGGTGAAGCCATGTGAAAATGGCATTCAACTTTTTCATATCATTTTCTATAACTGGTAATATACACAGGGGCATGTCAATACCTATAGCAGCCAAGACACAACGAATGTAAAGTTACAAGATGAAATTCTTCAGGGTCACAGCTGAGCCTACAGATCAGGAGTTAAACCACATAATAAGCATATGAACTGTTAAGATTCTACCTGCTTCTCTGATTGCTTAAGAGTTATATCTTACATGTACTCCATGAGACAGGTCAGTTCTGTCTCTTACATGGTTCACGATCATAACATTTTAAAGACATAAAGCATTTTTAATTATTCAAAGACTTAACAGATATTTACCAACAGATACTCTTCCAACTGTGATCTATACTCAGGTAATGAAATCATAAAGAACAGAGGTGACTTAAACCCTCCTGGACCTTACCATCTACTGGGGAATACAAGTAAATAAGCAGGTAAGCAAATTAGACCAGTGGCAACGGAGACAAGAGTCCCACTGCTGTGATGCTGGAATAGGAGGGGTTGACCCAGGTATGGTTGTCCTCACAACTCTTTTGCAAAGAAATGACATTTTACTGACTCTAGATGATGAGGAAGAGAAAACTGGATCTGGCAAAAGAATGGCATCTGGCAGAAAGGGAACCTCTCATGGGAGATTTCTGTAATCATAATCCAAATGGAGATGTCACTGGAAAGGTGGTATGAAAGTGGCTTAAGGGACAGGTGGAGACAAGGTCACACATAGGCCTATGGAGTGTGGTCTTATAGGCCACACTCAGAAGTTTTATTTCTGTTTTCTGTTTGTTTTTGTTTTTATTCTAGGAGTACAGAGAGACTTCTGTCATGTTTTAAATCTGGAGGCCAGGTAATGAAGCAAGTACCTTGGAAAAAGTCCTCCATTACAGGGAAAAGAGCAAGGGGTGGGAGTCGATGTAAGTAGCCAGTCAGGGGTCCATGGCACAGGCCTAGAGAGCAATCTGATTTAGACTCAGGTGTGCTGAAGGGGGACACAGGAAGAATGATTTGAGGGATATTTCCGAGGCAAAATGAACCAGATCTGGGATGGACTGGAAATCAGGGGAGAGGGACAGGAAGGTTCAAAGAACAGCTGCTATGTGGTTATACCCTTTACCCATTTAACGTGACTTCCCTTTAAGTCATAGATGAAGAGGGTTCTGGGAATAGAGTGAAGATGCAGTACTATACTATGAGGTTTTTACACTGAATCCACATATTTTATATTTGCTCACAGGAATGAAGTTCTTCCTTAGGTTTATTTGAATGAGTAAAAATTGTCCACTGCAGCCAAATGACAGCCAAATGACATGTAGTGAGCTTATTAACAATAGCTTTATGAGGAACATAAACATTTATAAATATAATGCATAAACATAATATTTATAAACATAAATACTAGTACATGTAGGGAAATAATATTAGGGACCCTTCAATAGATGAATTGATAAAGGAAATGTGGTATTTACATATGATGGAATATTACTCAGCTTTAAAAAAGAATGAAATTATGGCATTTTCTGGTAAATGGATGGAGGTGGAGAATATCATGCTAAGTGAAATAAGCCAAACCCCAAAACACAAAGGCTGAATGTTTCCTCTGATATGTGGATGCTAATTCACAATAAGTAGGGGGGGCTAAGGAAGAAAAGAGTTACTTTATATTAGGTAGAGGGGAATAAAGGGAAGGGAAGGGGTATGGGGATAGTAAGGATCACAGAGTGAAACAGACATTATTACCTCGTGTACACATATGACTGATTTATCAAAATGCATAAATGTAATATTCTGCCATGTATAACTAATTAGAACAAATTTTAAAAATTAAAAGTACATATTATTCCCTTGAAGTAAAATTTCTTTAATTAATTACTGATCAAGAAGAAACCCTGGAAACAAGTACCAACACTGATGTTAAGTGACAAAAGAATTCTCGTTAGTATGGCTAGAACTTTAAGAAATAAAGATAGGCAGAAAAACTTGTTTCAACGTATAACATCCGAATGGCTATAACAGCAAAATCATCATATTCTTTTATGTGGAATAAATTATAACTGAAATAACTAATGAAAATAGTAAAATAAATCACTCTAAGAATTTAGCTAGCCAATGTTATAGGCTTAAATTTTTAGGTTTATAAAATACTGATATGGTTTTGGATATGTACCTCCCAAAGGTTCACATGTTAAGGCTTGGACTTGAGACTGGTGTCATTTGGAGATGGTGGAACCTTTGGGAAGTAGGACCTCCTGGGAGGTCCTTAGGGGCATGGCCCTGAAGGGGATTTTAAGACGCTGGTCCATCCAGCTTCCATCTCTAATTTGCTGTTCTAGTACTTACAATTATCATAGTGCTTCCTGGCAAATGAACATGAACTTTGGAAATAAACCTTGCTTTGAGTGCTGCTAGTCAGCTGGGATGAAAATTTTAGACATGATGAAAAACAGTAGAAGGAAAAACATGCAATAATACAGGAGACAAATCTTCCAGTGAATTAAGAGAAGACTCACTAACATTGGCAATACGTGTAAAAGAAAGACTATAATAAAACAATCATCCACAAATCATATTAGCTTTCATTATTGTCAATAATAAATGACTCATGAAAATCTGTGTGGCATTGTAATCATTTCCAGTTGACTTCTACTTTAATTTTGAAATGTTTTACCTTCCATTTGAAATTATCTTAAAACATTGATGGAAACTGTCATTGTTATTCAAGTCTTTAAGAATTGCAACATAAATTAACCTCTAGATATTCATACCAACATTTTTCAAGAGCCTATCTTCCCCAAACACTGTGCTAAAGATACACAAAAATCCAAGTGGTATTCTGTAGGCTAGAAGTTCATCACAAAGCAGAAGAGACAAGGAAATAAATCAGTAAATCATAAGAGAGTGTCCATGTCACACAGGAAGCAATGGAGAGTTCCATGCAGTTCTGAGAGTAGAGGAGAAATGCTAGATAGAGTCAAAATAGTACTCTTTCATTGCAATTAGTACTTTATTTATTGTGTTTACTTCACATTACTTCACATTATACATTACTTCACATTATACATGTGCGTGTTTAAGTATACATGTTCTCTATATGTGGAACACATATATGTGCGATTACATATACATGCTTGAGTATATGACATAAAGTATTCATCAAAACTAAAACCTAAAAAATAAACAACCAAAAAAGTCCTTAATATAATTTTCTTAAAAGATAAATTGGGCACTAATAGAACTAAAATTTCAAGATTACAGTGCTCAGCAGTCTTTAGGCTCACCTTAAAGAACATTGTCTTTTATAGAGAATTCACAATATTCTTTCTTAAAAAAACAACAGATATGTAAATTTTGATATCTGGATGTTATCTTTAGTTGTATTAAATTATGAAAAATGAATAATATAAAAGTGAGCAGAAAGTGAACTTCTTAGGGAAATCTCTTGTAGTCTGCTTTATTGTAGCCATTATTTTTAAGCTAAACAGTACTCAGAAAAACAAACACCTAGGAGCAGTTTAAAAGCTATGTAAATAACCTTGGGGCTAATGAGGCTATTTAAAAGAGTAAAATTAGGAGTTGAAGCCAAATATGCAAGAGGGTAAAATGATCTTAGCAGAGCAGCATGAAGTTCTTTATCTCTTCTCCTCACACAGCTCCCTGTTGGAGAGAGGGGGTTAATTACATTGATGATATAATATAATAGGTATGGAGAGGCCCTCCAGCTGGACAATTTGTCTCTCATTTTTAAAACTGAACAATTTTTATTTTTTGCAGCAACATTCTGTGATTATCATTCTATTCTTTATTTAAATTACCTATTATACTGTCTCCTTTTCCTTTTACATCCTCTGACTTTGACAAATCAAATACCTACCTGTTGAAGGCAAACAGCTGTCTGCTCCATTTTGGTTTTACCTTTGGTGATTCACACAGACCCCATAAAAAATCTCATAAGAGAAAGTGCCCATTGGGTGGGTGCTAAAATATGAAAAGAGGTCACCAGGCACCAAAAAGAAAACCCACCACAGACAGAGCAAAGGGAGAGGTACGACACATAGCTTGACATGGCTGCAGTATTGCTGGAGCGGGGATTGTGCATCCAGGAGTGCTTTGACAGATGAGGCTGGAAATGCAGACAGGGGCCTGGTGACAGCCTTCTCATCCTATGAGCAATGCAGAACCAGTCACAGATTTTACAGATTGACAATGGTCACTGATTTACCTTGGAAGAAGGCAGAGAGGAGCAAGAGAAACATATATCACTCTACATTTTCAGATTTGGATAACCAAGAAAATGAATTCATTTAAAAATTAGAGGTAAAGAGATGAGCTGATTTGGTTAGAAAACACAATGTCAGTGATATGGGGGATGAAGAGGGAGGTACAAGTGAAAAGAGGAAAAGCTGAAAATTGTGACTTAAACAACTGTATATATTAGGTTTGTGACGCCTTTTTGCCTACTAAATGTGGCACTATAAGGAAGCTACTTCTCTCTCTAGTTTCTTCATTGATAAAACAGGGATAATAATAGAGTTGTTGTGATGATTTAACAATGTAATACACAAAAAAGTCCTTAGAACACTCTCTGGCATGCATAAAGACTGAAATGATGAGCCGCTGCTGGTCTTGTCAGCTATGCTGTGGGCTCTTGCTAGGGATTCACTTGCAAGGTCTCTGTGCATCTTTGAAGCTTTTCTTGGGCTTCCCCGAATGAAGACACATGCTTCTGCTCTTCCTATTTCTTCTCAGTTTCCCTGCCATCATTTATTCCTGCACCTATCCTTCAAATATTGTTGAGTCGAGTGTTATGCCCTTGGAGGTAGGATATCAAGGGATTTTTGAATCCTTAAAAAGCGATGAAACTGTTACAGATTTAACTGTGTTTCAGAAAGGTTACACTGATGTCTTAACCCTCAGTAGCTCCAAATGTGATCTTATTAAAAAATAAAGGTACCACATATGTAATTAGTAAGTTCATATCAAAGTAGCACGGGTACTTTGTCAAGTATGGCTGGTGTCTTTTTCTGATGAGGACAGACACACAGATTAAAAAGGCAAATAAATAATGGAGCACTGCAGCTGTGATTCAGGGAATGTGAAGCTTGCCGGCCACCACCAGAAGGTGGGAGAGGCAAGGAGGTCTCCCAGTACAGGTTTCAGAGAGGGTCCCCACTGACACCCTGCTTGCAGACTTCCAACCTCCAGAAGCATGAGATTCTCTTGTTTGAAGCTACCCAAGTTGTATTACTTTGTTAATCCCTAGGAAATAGAGAAATGTTACCAGAATGTGCTTTCTTCATAAAAGAAGGTCCCTACCTTTCATTAGATTCTCAGAAGACCTCGAAACCCTGGTAAGCTCCAGAGAAACTGTTCCTGGTACTTTTCTGGTGATCCTATTTACTCCCGTGACTTCAACCTAACCCACATATGGCCATCTCCCAAATCTTACCATCAATGTGGACCTCTCCTGAGCTCTAGAACTTCATGTCTACTTGAAATCTCCACCCACACTTCCCATAGGGAATTGGGGACACCCTGAATTATCATTACCATCCCTGTTTCAGTCCCAAAATTCACTCAGCTGTTCAACCCAACACGGAGCAGGTCCCCAAGATCAATTCGATTCATTAGTAAAACTCATTCGCTTCATCTCTAATGCATATTCTGAATCTGTCTATTTCACTGCCCTCCTGGCTCCTTCTACCCTAGGCCTGTCACCCTCATCCTCCCTACATCCTCTTTTGTACTCCTTGCACACACACTTTCAGTTAGGTGTCAGGACAGAAATTAGCATGAGGAAGTTAAGCACAAGCACACTCAAGAACAGCACCTGTGGCAGAAAGAAGTAAGAAGGGATTTTGGAAAGAGAATTAATAGTTAGGCTCTGAAGATTAGGGAAGACCAAGTCATTTTGATTGGCCCAGGACTTCCTTAGTTTTAGAATCAAATACCTTGAGTTCTGGGAAACCCTTAGTTGTGGACACACTGGCACTGGCAGTCACCCCAGGCACAATGTCTCAGAAGCTCCTAAATTAACCAGGTGTAGTAAGGGCCCAACTGACTCCATGGAGGGTGTAAAGTTGGAATGGTCCATCAGAATTTGTTCTGAAGAATTGGAGTGAGAGGACTGAGTCTTTCTGCTATTGTATTAGACACAGGGAAGGTGGCATAGCTCTTTGTGTAAGGCAGCCTCTGCATCAGAAGATAATTTCTAGGCTCTATCATCCAGTAGTACCCCCAAGGTGGGAAATAGGTCCTTTAGGCCTCATAGGAAGTCAAGGTGGCTTACCACAGCATTCTCTCCAAATACCATTGCTAAATATGGACATGATATATTTGGAGAAATGTAAGAAATTTCTTGTTCCAGAAAAACTGAAGGTACTTGCAGGAGGTTTCTCATATATTAGGGTAAAGAAGATAAGCTTGACCATGAAATTCTTGTGAAACCATTTTTCTTTTTTCCTCCTTTTTACTGTGATTATTGCAGTAAATGCAAAAAAAAAAAAGTATTTTCATGCTTGTAACTCAGCAAATAGGCAACAGAAAGGAATTTCCTATCTACATTAAGGAACTTATGAAAAAACTGTAGCTAACATCTTGTTTAAAGGAAAGAGACTGAATGTTTTTCCCTAACATCGGGAATAAGTCCAGGATGACTGCACTCATTACTCCTGTTCACCATCAACAAGGAAATTCTAGTCAGTGCAATGAAGCAAGCAAAAACATATACAATGGGAAGGCATTAAAAACTATCCCTACTGAAAGCAAACATAGGAGTCAATGTAGAAAATCCCAAATAATCTAGAAGAAAACAAGTAGAACTAACCACTGAAGTTTGGGATGTCACAGGATATAAGATGAATTCATAAACACATAAAAACATGCACACAAAGCAAAAGAACTGCCTGTCTCCATAGAATCAATGAGCAATTCAAAATTGAAATTTTTAAAAATATTCAAAAGAGCATGAAAAAGGCTGAGTTACATCTTCAATGAAACTATATAAGCTCAGTATGTTGGAAACTACAAGTTGATGAGAAATTTTAAACATTTTAATGAATTGTGTTCATGGACTGGAAGTCTCAATAATGCTAAGGTAGTGTTTCTCTTCAAATAGATCAACGGTCAATATAATACTCACCGAACCACAGCAGAATTATTTTTTTAGACAGATGTTTTAAATATTTAAGTAGAAAAGCAAAAGGACTTGGACAACAAAAACAATTTTGAAAAAGGGTCAAATTTGAAAGACTCACAGTACCTGATTTTAAGTTAATAAGGCCAAAATAATCAATATAGCATGGTACTGGCAAAATGTGGACACATAGCTGAATGAATTAAAAGAGATTTCAGGAATAGATCCTTAGAGATGATCAACTGATTTTGGGAAACAGTACAATGGCAATTCAATGGTGAAAAGAGAGACTTTTAAAGAAATGATACTGGCACAAGTGGACATCTATGTAACTTGGGAAAGACATCTATATCCCTAAATTGCCCATAATATAAAACAAATTTGCTCAAAATGAATAAAATCCCAAATGTAAAACCTGAAACTATGAAACTTCTAGAAATAATATAGGATACACTAATATAAGTGACCTTGGGTCAGGCAAAGATTCCTTCTTTCCTTCCTTCCTTCCTTCCTTCCTCCCTTCCTTCCTTCCTTCCTTCCTCCCTTCCTTCCTTCCTCCCTCCCTCCCACTCTCTCCCTCTCTCTCTTCCTTTCTTCCATTTCTTAGATATAATTTCAAAATTATGATCAATAGAAGAATTAAAATTGATAAACCAACTTCATAAGCATAAAAAGGTCTTTTCTTTGAAAGATACTATGAAGAAAATAAAACACCAAAATTAGGTGAAAGCCTCCAGCTATAGATGCTTTCGAATTTACTATGGTATTCAACCCAAAGACAGATTTTCTGCCAGTAGATCAAGTCAATGACTAGCACCTGACCATTTGTACCTAATGAATAACTCCTCCAAAGGGTAATTTTGGCACTAAAACTCCCCACTGGCCTGGCCAAGATATTTTCAGAGCTGCATCAAAGACCCTTACTATCCTATCCCATCCTGCTTTCCTCCTGTTCCTGCCCCAACTCCTTTCTCTTCTTTATCTTTCATACATGCAACCTCAATGCATCTTTTATGTTTCTGCTAACAGAGAACCCAAATTGGCATAGTCTGTAAGAACTCAATAATATAGGGCATTGTAAGCTATAGCAGGAATTTCCAGACATATTCCCTACAGGGAAAGTGTTCTGAAATACTTTAAATCACACCCATTGGCATTTTAATTATGAACACTATATTTTACAACTTAAGTGCCGTGAAAAAGAAGTCATCTTTGCAAAGGTAGTCTTGATATTATAGTCCATGGTGAATCCATAATGGAGATGATGGTAGCAATCAGCTACCTGAAAAATTTGAAAGTGATGTCATTTTGCAAGTTTGGGTTATCCATTTATATAATCTCTTGATATCAAAGTACTGTTTTATAGATGTAAAAGAACAGGAAATCCAGTTATAATACTAGAAAAGTATAACTTTCTACTAATACTTTTAGCTTTCTCTTTCTCAGAACAATCTCTTAGTATTTATAGTTCACATAATAGCATTGTGTTTTTTTAAAGCCAAATGGGACAGCTGTAACTTCAATGAAAGATTTTAAATACATCAGCACTTTTCTTCTTTGAATGTATAATGTAATCACTGTTCACTCAATATAAGCACTCTAATTCATTTTGTGAAAAGAAACTTTGATAACTTTCAAGGAACTAATACATTGTTTGAACACTGAGAAAAATATCAAAAATTCAGTTAAGTCTGGAAGAATTAACAGTGCATTAAGTCAAATGAAGTTTAATAGAGCATGTTTTCAGCTACTCAGAACAATTTGAATTATTCTGAAGCAGAAAACAAATGCTTAAAATAAGGATGAGATGATTTCTTTTTACTATGCAACAATGCAGATTATGACAAAAGGCTAATTTAGCAAATGATCTAAAGATATCCTATGCTTGGTTTTAACCCTGTATGAATATCACATTTGAACACTATAGGAGTGAAAGACAGAGAATGATGAAAGAAGAGTCTATGGAGTTGTCTTTGTGGAAAGGGGGTGGGTAAGAAGCTCAGAGGACAAAATCATGGATTTGCAGAGAAGAAAAAAGGAGGAACCCAAGGAAAGGAAGAATTTCAAATCTTGCAGAATGGATGAGGGAACCCAGAAAATGTGCTCCTACAGGGTAGAAGTGAGAACAATCCTCATTTGAATAACAGTAAAGGAAGGTGGCCTGGGGAGTGGAGCAGTGAAGGTGTTGGGAGGTGGGGGGAGTTGAGGGAAAGTGCAAGCTACCCCAAGAGGTCAGTTTGTAGTACTGAGGAACCGAGGGATTTGGAGGAAAGCAGAACTCAGGAAAAGAGCTTTGTTTTAAGAAAATGGATGCTTGATTTGTCATATACTCAGGGGAGGGTACAGATGAGAAGAGAATTTGGCTTTTTTTTTGTGGTGCTGGGGATTGAACCCAGGACCTTGTGCTTGCAAGGCAGGCACTCTACCAACTGAGCTACATCCCCAGCCCCAGAATTTGGCATTTGGTTTGATTCAGACCTTTATGGATTTATCTATTGTGAGAAATAGAATGTCTCCTGGTCCACTTTCAGAGTACAATATTTAGCTTTAAATGTAAAATTACTGAGGATGTAAGATAAACAGCCAGAGGGGAAATAGACCTGAGTGGATGCCAGCAGTTAACTCACACAATAGCACAATAGCCTGCGGAGATGGGAGATTCAAAGTTCAGGCACCTGAACAGCCCCTTGACCAACAAAGAGAGAAATATCTCTGTTAAGAAATAGTAAGAATTGTGCAGGTGTCAAAATGCATTCATCCCAGGAAGACCTTCCCACCACAAGAGAACAAAGGGAGGTGGAGACAACTAAAGGCTCATTTCTTTAAATAACAGGAGACAGTAAAACACGTGGCATCCAGAAAGACCTTGTACTCCCTAATAGTCAACGAAGAACCAGGGGAGGGACCTTGCATACTAGGGGATAAAATACTGATTGTAGCCTCTCTGGGTATGCCTGTTCACCAGACACCTGCTCTTGCAAGATCATCATTAAAGTCTCCTTTCAGCTGCACCTTGTGCCTCCCAATCCGTTCTTTGGATTTGGGCAGGTGAGCTTGTTTCTCACATCTATTATATTGTGCACACAGAAAATAATTAATTAAAACATGGTCTAAATTCAACAAGAGTTTTATCCTGCAGATTCCATAACTTCCAAACAGAAGAAAGAGATGGGCATTAGAGAACAGTCACAAGATTACTAATATTTCAGATAAGGACTCAGCTTGTAGATGGAGGCAAAGCCAGAGGCAGCACAAGAGGCCGTCACAGGGTCCTCAGATGCAAAGAATGAGGAATGACACAGGGGGCATGTGGTACCTTTGCCCAGGATTTCAGCAAAGGCAAAATCATTTGTGGACAGAGAGGGAACTGATACAAGGCAGGGCAGAGGTTGGAGGAATTTCAGGCACCTTCTTCTCCCATTGTTCCCAGTAACTAAGGAATCACCTGCTTCCTCATTCCTTCATTTTTAGCAGAAGAACTCTGTCAATTGTATGGATAACACTGTAGCAATCAATCCTTCCTTCATCCAAGGCCTGCGTAATCCCTCTGAAACATGTACCATGTTGTCTCCAAAGTCACCTAACTGAAACACAAATCTGTACCTTTTATTTAATCATTTAAGAGCTTTTCTGTAACTCGAAAATATCTACTATGGTAAAAATAAATAAATAAACTCTCCATGGCGTACAGCACTCATCAATGGTCTTATACCCCAGTCTATTCCCATAACAAATTAAAGCACTGAAAAATGTCATCTAAAGCTATGTATATTGTTAGTAAGGTATAATAGAAGAATTTGAAAGAAAAGGAAAGGGATTTATATTGATACCACATAGAAACTTGCATGAAAAAGAGATGCTTAAATGATAAATTTAAACCAATAATTATTTGAAAATCATGAATTGTTACTACTTTTATATTTATCTTATCACCAGTGGAAACTCTTCATTGTTGGAAGAAATATAACAGTCACTACAACAGAAGTAGCCAAAATCATCCTTCTCAGAAGATGATCTCACTAACCTGGTACTATCATTCAAGCACAATACTTAGGTGGGGTAGGGCTCTAAGCCCCCTGTATTTATCAAACAGTTGTCCAACAGAACAAATCCCCTGCTTCCTGCAGCTACAACTTAATCTTCCAGCTTCTTAAGCCACACCATTACAGATACTTTACATCAATTAAATACTGCAATTTATATACTTCCTGCAAAACTTCTCACATACCACCAGACCTTGGTCATGGAGGTCCTGCCCACCTCCTCTCACTTTGCAGAGCTCATTTTTATTCTTCAAGTTTCTGTACAGAGACCATTTCCCCTTTAAAAGGATTCCCTAACACCTGTGCTGCCTGGAACAGAGACTTTAGAGATGTTCATGGCATTTTCTTAAATCACCTTTTAAAATGATTTTCCCTGATCCATCCGAAAAATGTTAACAGGTGCATTTATTTTGTTCAACATCTTGAAGGAAGGTATTTCTCAATTTCTAATCCATCCTCTAAAATTTATACAGATAATAATGTCCTTTTATTATCCATCCTAACTTATACCCAATTTCTCATTTTGTTCTTCAAATATATAGAAAACTTCTTAAAATAATCTGCTATCATATTTCATGACACCAATTAGGTAAAACTGTAAACAAAGTTCCATTATGTTGGACCTCTCGGAACCTCAAGATCTATTTCAACCTTGAATCACAAATAAGTTGGTCACAGCTGCAGGCAAAATTCAACTACTCCAAATAAGAACTATATGTTTTCTTCTAACATGTTTCTATTGTTTTATTTAAGTTTGCTCAAAAAGATACCAGGGTACGAACATTATAAAGTGTGACTGTACATATTGGGGTGCTGGTCAGAAGAGAATAAAATCAGCAGTGCCTTTCTTCATCTGGTAGAAGTTTTTGTAGAAGTTCAGTACATGTTAAAAGATAAGTACAGATTTATAGAATTTTAAAATTTGACAACCTATGAAAATAGTTTCTGTGAGGACTGAAGAGTCACAACTATAAGAAACGTACTAAACATATTTTAAAAAATCATGAGTTTATCCATATTTGGGAACATAATTTGAGATCGCTGTTTTTGATTTCCTTTTAGGAAGAAATAAGCATTTCTGTTCATTTTAAAAACAACTTTCTGATGAACTGTAATAGTATCAAGATTTGGTTTGGTAAACTGTGACACAACTGTCATATGGTCAAGCTCCCTCTTAGTCAAGAGTCTGTTGTCCTTCATCCAGATTTTCTTTCTGTTTTTGTATTAGTCTAACAGGAATTATCTAACCATATCTTTATTATATAAAATATTCCTACTAAGAACAGTTCTTTAAATTAATCTAGCTGTGTTTTCTCTTGAGAGTAGAGTTGTAATAAAATAGAGACATATCTTTACCCAAATCGCCTGATGCTTATTCTCATTGAAACAACTGATCTCTAAGGACCTATGTCTCAGTTTAAGCCATTTATTAAACACACCTTTTTCTTTTTTCTCTCTCTCCATCTCTCTCTCTCTATCTCTCTCTCTCTTCAGGATTGCAAAAAAGAGCATAAACAAAGAACATAAAATCAACTAAATGTTAGGGAGACAATTCAAGAGAGATTAAACTATTTGAAAATTCTATTCAAAATATACATTGCAGAAATATTCATGAAAAAACAGTGCAAATAAATATCAATCTAAACAATTACCAGTAAAGCATACATTTTGTCAATATATCCTATCATATTAAATTTATACAGAATTTACTTTTATATAGCTTTTAATTCTCAAAATGTTTCAAAGCCATTATCCATTTCATCTCATTTAACTGGTATTAAAACATAATTTTGCTTTTCTTGTTTTTGCACATTAAGAACAAAAAGAGGAAATAAAAAATACAGCCCAAAATAATTTAAAAGAACATTTTATGTCTTCAGAATTGACAAGTTATAAACAGAAATACAAAAAAAGACATGTAACCCAGACATCCTACCCAACCAGGGAACATAAAGTCAACTTGAGTTTCATTATAAAATTGTAAGGTGTTAATTTTCCAAGTCTTTTTTCCCCTACCATTTGAGTATTCTTCCACACCCTGAATTCCCTCAACTCCTATAATGACACTTTCATTTCATTTTCTTCAGAGTCCCATCTAGTGCAAGGAAGACACATGATCCAGTTGTGGACTCAAGAACAATGAGGGCCAGAAGCAGTTCAGTCTCTGTGTAACCCACTGGGTTACACAGATATGCATGATATGATATCAAATGATGCTCAGATATGCATCATTTGTGGTCCACAAAGACTCACAAAATGAGCAACAGTAAAATCTGACATGATGAACTAAAATTACTCAATCTGACTTTACTCATTTGGCAACATAACACTTATCTTGAACTAATCATTCCTATTGCTCTACTTCATGAATGGTGAAAAACACTTTGTGGGATAATGTGACTAATGCTATAATAACTTATACTTAAGTCATTATCCTTTTGTACCTGGAAGAAAGGTCCCGAAGGAAATCTGGGAAGTATTTCCCAAGGATGTAGGACAATTCTGACTGCTGAATTTGATTGCTTAGAACAGAATTCACTACAATATTTATTGGCATTTATTATGAAAGATACTCAATCTAATTTGTCATCAATGACTAGAATAAAACTAATATTTGCTGACCACTTTTTGTGTGCCAGACATAAGTCTAGCACTTTATATCAACTATCTTATTATACTCTATTAATAGCTCTAACAACTCTGAGAATGATTTAATTCTTTAGCCTTCTAAGTTCTGGAATTATTTTTCTTTTCTATGTTTTCTTTTGAGGAGGAGGATCTTTCTCCCTGATTTCAGGTCTTCAGTACTTCAGCTCTTATGACTGCATTTCACTTCCTTCTCTCTTTTCTTGCATTTCTATGGTTATTTCTATGTCTTGGCTAGGAGAAGTCCCTGCTACAGAGGGATTGGCACACACTAGAGTGTAGGGTCCTGCCTGGCAGTTCCACTGCTGGGAATTGTCAAGAAGCCAAGATAACATCCTTAACCATCTCACACTCAGTGGCCCTGTTGGATCATGTTTCAGGAGGGATACAGATGAAATAGGTGGTAATATGAGTAGGGAACACAACCCCTGTGTGCCTTAGGTCTTTACTGGTGTCACTAATTTATTCTTCCTGGGAGGCAGTATTAGTTCTGATTTATCTTGCCCTGGAAGAAGATTTATCTTGTCCTGGAAGAAGGAATCAGCAGCTTCTACCTCTTCTTGTCCTATCATAATGAATTTTACTCCACAAGTCAGAAAACTGAATTGATACTAAAAGTATTCATCCCAATTGAAACTCAAGACTGAAGAAAGTATTAAAAGTATGCTGTGAGTCCCTAGGTGCACTATAAGACAATGAGAGTACTGTAAGACAATGCCAGTCATCACACATGACCCAACACATCTGTGGAATCCTCATGGCCACCATTTCAGAATCTCACCCTGTGAGTTTGCTTTCTAGAACTATTTATGGTACCAATATCTTGGTTCAAGTTCCTCCAAAGAGCAGACCTTAGGAAAGGGCTGTGTGTATGCAATTCGTTTTGGAAAACAATCCTCCTAGAACTAGGAAAAGTGAGGAACTAGGAAAAGAAAAAGAGTGGTGAAAGGGAAAACCAATCCATTGTTATGTTTTTGAGTTGATTCCTACAATGTGGATTTTGGAGTATCAACTATTAGGAACCTTTGTAGAAAAGTGTGAAATGCATCTCATCATTGTCTAGCCAAGGCAGGGAAGAAGCAGCCTTTGTCTATTGGCTCTAATGCCGTCATTTTGTTAGGGACAACAGTGACCTGGACCTGAAATTTGCATAAGACTTAGAAAATTGAAATGGCTTATCCCAAGATTCATCTCTACCACCCCTTGGTATTTCTCTGAAAGAATTAAAGTCAGCATAAAGTCCTGTATACCCATGTTAATAACAGCACAACTCACAAGAGCCAAAGCATGAGAACCATCCTAGATGTCAGTCAACAGATGAATGGACTTTTAAAAATGTGGTATATACACACAATGGGGTTTTATTCAGCCTAAAGGATAACAAAATTACATAATTTGCAGGAAAATGGATGAAATTGGAGAGCATATGTTAGACGAAATACAAGACTTAGAAAGTCAATAGTCATATGTTTTCTCAATTTTGTAAAAGCTAGAGGGGAAAGGGGGAAAAAGGATTTCATGAAAATAGAAGGAAGACCAGTAGGGTAGAAGTAGTGAATTGGGGAAGGGGAGAGGGAAGATAAAGAGGAGGTACTGGTGACTAAATCTGATCAAATTATGTTTTGAGCATGTATAAAAATCTCACAATGAAACCAACTATTCTGTGTAACTATTATATGACAATAATTTGTTTTAAATCCATCACAGCAATGTCCCCAGACCAAAGCAAGAGAAGCTATATGCAGATAAGCCAGTTGTCATTAGGTTACATCTATGGGAAGCTGGCTGTCACTAAAATGGCAGAGGAATATGAGGTAGGACACAGGAAGTACCCAGTGCATTTGCCCATCCTTTTTGAAACAGTTCTCTACTATTCTTCTCTAATAAAGTAAAATTCAGGGAAACCATTCTCAAGTCCTTTCCATTTTCTCTCAAGAGCTTTTAAATAATATATAGACTGTCCACTATTACCTATGCTTGGGTGACAAAAAATAAAAACAAAATCCAGATTCAAGTTCTTATTGAGTTAAAATCTCTTTCTAACTCCTTCGCTATATTAGTTTGGAAGCAACACCTAAGCATTTTTCAAATTTCCAAGGGCCAGTTATTTTAAGTACATCCCTATAGTCCCTTTTTATGATTACTTAATGATTTGAATTTTTTTCGTCCAGATATAGAGAATAGATGGTCAGTATCAAATTACAAACAATAATTAGCTCCCATCTGCTAAGTTCCCCAGGTAATCACAAACCACCACAGTGTTTTTTCTTCTGCACAGATTGTTCAACACTCTCTTCTGCTACTGCTTAAAATTCAATCATCATTTTGTGGACTCCCATCAACATGCCTTCCTAGAGACAGGAGCCCCTCCTGGTCTTTGCCATCCTTCTTGGTTGCTGTCCCTTTCTGCAAATGGAAATAATCTGGGGATGGTTTCTTCCCCTAAACTTCCAGAGACGCCAGCCAGTCCTCCACAGGAGAGCAGCCACTGATCAGGATGATTTCGTGCATTTTACTATTTTGCAGACATTTTACTGAGATGCTGACAAGCAGATATAAAATTAATACAAATGAGATTCAAAAGAGGGAGTCAATTTTCATTCTGAGAAAGAATCAAAATTGAATCTGAGGTGGGAGTGCACATAACTAAATACAATGGAAGACACTTGCCTGGGGTTTAGAAAAGAGGTGAAGACCAGAGTTCTATGATTCAGGGTAGTTAATGGGGAAAGTCCTTGGTTAGGCTATAATCTCCAAAAGAGAAATGGGCCCTGTATCCTTCAACTTAGCAAAAGCATGGTACCTACTCAATGCCAAGAGAAGCACAACCGTCTTTTACTTTATCATATAACATTCGAGTTTGTCAGGAATTTTTTACTTCTCTAACTTTCCAAAATACTTTAAAATATCTTATTACAAAGTACATTTACTTAACCATATTTGGATTACAATCACCATCCCTGTCATCTTAAAGACTTCTCTCTTGAATTTTATTGGAAAAAGAAATCTGAAAAATGCCATAAGTCAGGGTTTAACCCATATAAGGATGTGAAGTTCCACAGGAAACAACCCTGTGTAATATTTGAAAAGCCATATTGGTCATTTGGTACTTAAGACCATGTGATTACTTCTCCTTTATTACTCAGTTCCACATCCCTGAACTTTTCCCTTCTAAGAAAACCTGGCTTTATTATGCTATTCCATAGAGGAAGTCATTACCATGGCTACTGACCTACATCTATGTCTAAGATGTTGCTTTCTTTATGACATATGAAATAAAATACACTTTCATAATGATTACTACCATAACCCTATTGAAAAAGAAATTTAGCTTATAGAATGAAAAGGACATGCTAATGTGACATTAAGATGGTGAATCTGAGGCTCCTTTCAGTTCAATGATGCTAAACAATCATAAGAAAAAAAAATTAAAAGCTACAGTGACAGCTCAGCTTTTTTGCACTCTGTCTTTCTGAGCTTCAATATTTGCTCTAAAGTTATATCAGCCTAAGTAATACCTCCAAATCTTTGCTATATTCAGTAAAATATCAGTGCAATTCCTCCAAAACTTTGTTATATGCAGCAAAATGGTAGGGGATTTACATTTCTGTAGCATTCTTGATAGGCTATACAAGATAAGGTTCTTCCTCAATGTCTTTGTTAGGGCTTATTTCTATATGCCTTTCTTGACAAAAATGTCAAGGACAGCTTTTGGGGAAAGACCCTCAAACTGTACCAATAAGTTCTCTTCTCAATCTGCAGCTATGGAGACCAATCCTTAGGGGGTCAATAGTGCAGGATGGAGTTCAGAGTTTGGGATTAAAGGAAGGCCCATAGATGAAAAGATTAAAATGCTTACACACAATATTAAATATATATGTATACAGTATTTAGATACACACAGCTATATATCAGATAAGAGGAAGTGAATCTGGCAAGGTTAAAAAATAAGGTCTGAAATTACATAAGAATTTTTAACTAAGAGTGAGACATAACACATTGTGATTACTTTAGCAAAACCAGAGGCAAGAGTCACCTAGAAAAGTGTTCATTTCTTCCCCTAATGTGAAATGGTTAGACTTCAAATATGGACTGTGAGTGACCAAAGGGAAAAAGAAAAACAAATGAAAGTGTACTGTCTAACTGGAACTCATCCTTTTTTCTTCAAGAATAATTGGGTTTCCTGTTTTTAACGCTGGCATGGCCAACATTCCAAACGTTACTTAGGAAAAGTCAGATCCACTGAGGATGCCAGAGCTTACTCTTTTTCTTATTTTCTGAGAGTGTAAACAAACTCTTTAAATATTTGTTTGTTTTACACTGTAAGGGATTGAACCCAGGGTCTCCTGCATGCTGGGCAAGTGCTTTGCCACTGAGCCCCAAAATCTACTTTATAAAAGTCTTTGTTAGTCTAGTTTGACAGGTTCAAAGTCTTAAGGAATGCAGAATTCCTATCTTCCAGGAATTCCTGCCAGACTTCAATATTGGCTTTCATTCATAGATATTTGAATATGTGTCCACACTTCATTTAGTGATAGAGTTATTTCGAGCCATGTATGAAGTCCCAGTTCAGCCATTCATCATAAAAACAGAAAGAAAAATTCTTATTAACCTCTTCACCCCAATGTATTATCTTCTATCCATTTTCAATGAAGATTATAAAATTTTAAATCAAAATTACAGAAAACCCAAAACATACACTTTTATACTATTTGATGGTTTTGATTAATGTGAAGATGTATGAGGACAGAAATATCCTGAAACCCAGCAGGAAACTGAAAATCATGTTCTTGACATGCAGCTGAATATAGTTAGGGGTGGGAATAAAGTATGTATTTGATGACAAGAGGATTGGCACCATCATGTTTTGAAACTGTCTCCTAATCTGATGACCTGAGTTGGTCCGGACCAGTAATCCAGAATTCCTTGGATGTCCAGTGTGAGTACAGATTGCTGGGCCTTTCCCCAGAGTTCTGATCAGCAGGCCTGGGGTGGGATGGAGAACATGCATTCCTACCAAGATCCCAGGTTAGGCTGATGCTGCAGGTCTTGGGACCACACTTGGAGAACCATCAAACTAGTTGATGGCAAAGACATTTCTATGAAGAGAGTACATGTATCAGAAAAAGGGAAACATTATCAATAAGAGGAGATGCAGAGGTCCTTCATGTAAAAATTGGTATAAATAAGAAAAACAAATGATTAAGGCTATTCATTTAATACACTCAATGCCAGGGAGAACAAGCCAACTCTAAAATTTTTAATAATAAACCATTTTTTATAGATAAAGAAAGTGGAATATATTTAACTCAACTTTTAAAATGTTTAACCTATTATGAATTCTTTTTATAAGTCAAGAAATGTAAATATATGAACATAAGAGAAACAGAGGCAATTTTTCTTCTAAATTGAGTCACTCTTTATTCTAAGAAAACTTAAGCTTTCCATTTGAACAAGAGAAATAAGACCAATACTGTATCCTTTAAGGTGACCATAGGACCTTAGCCTTTATGTCCATACTTTCCAGGCACTTTCACATTCTACTTGATGTAATTTTTTTTTTAAATCAACATCTTATACTTTATATTACACTCATATTTATACACAAGTTTGTGTTCACAAGTACAAAAGACAAAGAACTACAAACAATCTAAGCAACTGCATCATCAGCTACATTCAACAGAGTTAATACTGTTGTCCCTGCTCCCCATTTTCTAAATGTGGAAGGAAAAAATAAATGCCATCCAATATTTTGGGCAACACAAACAACAATGAAAATCCCATTTCATACCACTCTGGCATTAATAACTTGTACTGACGGTGCTTTACACTTTTGACACATTATTTATGTTTTGAAAGGTACCTTTTAAAGAGATAATGTAATAACCTTAATGGGAATTTTGGCAACAGAGCTAGTTGCAGAAGAGGAAGGACACCCTTCTTCTCAGGTTGTGCAAATCACATTGACAGTGATGAGTTTAACATGCATAGCTAGACAATGAGCTTCATGAATCACATACATCTCATTTGCCCACTGCTGTCTCCTGGAGAGTGCACTCGGTACTCCAAGCACTGGCAGGAATGCTTAATGAATCCATGGAGGTCCGCACGTTTCTAGCATATCATGCGAAGGATCTCTGCATTTGCATTCCTAGTAACCCACTCTGATCCCACCACAGCCCTTCTCATTACAGATGCTGCTATATGCATTTTCCTTCCCAGCTTGATTCATTTACTTGGTTTGGAAGCCTGAACTAGCAAAAGGCCAGCCATCTCCAATCACAACACATGTGCAAAGTCCATCCACCCCTTCCCAGTGGGCTTCATCTTGCTTTGTTGGATTCCACACTGTCTCCCTGTTTCTTTAAGATATCTAGTTGTCTGCAACTTTTGGGCAGGAAGCTAGTTCTCACTCAGTGTGGGTGTTGCTTTTCTTATCTGTTTGTTATTTTTATAGGGATACGGGATGTATTTATTTATCTAGAAATTTATCACCAACTGGGCATAATTTAGATGACTTTTACATCACTGTTAAAAGATTATAATGTCAAAATTTTCTTAAGTTTCAGAGAGACCACATTCCTAAGTCTCTTCCTGTTTTACAAGGTCTGCTTCTGTCCCTAGAGTGCTGAGAAGACCCCACTCAGGGACCCCTGATACTCCAGATATCATGAATGTGCAAAATATAAATATACTAAAGAAGAGCTGTGCATCCCTGTCCCTAGGCATCCAGCCTCCAGCACTGGCACAATGATACTTGTATCCAACACATATACTCTTATGACTAAGACTTTTCAGGCCTTAAGAAACCCTCTCTAGATATACTGCCCCATGTTCTCAAAGAAAGGGAAACTGTGTCCATGGCTAAGAACTCTTGTGTTGTTAGAAGCAGGTATTTCTCCTGAAAACAAGAGCACTGGAGGAGAAGCATTTATTGCACTAAATGGGCTAACTATTGCACTAACGGGACTAATGTGTCCCTTCCCTAAAATGGCATGAACACAATAGATTCTATGTAAAGAAGCATTTTTTTTTTTTTGCACAGTGTTGTTAAGTATCCATGTTTATTGCTGCTTTTGTTTCTGACTGTGGTTCTGTGTCCCACACAAAGTATCATGGTAATCACATCTGTTGTACACAAGGCAGATAAATATAATATTGAACAATTCACACTATGTAGTATACATGTATATATTCATGTTCCAAAGTAACCTGTGCAAAGCATGATATAAGTTCTTTATTTTAGGAACTAGGAAGCCATAACTAGTGCAATTATCAAAAATTTGTTTTCATAAACAAATTTAATGGGTTGTAATTTAATATGAAAAAATTAAAATTTCAGCTTTAAATATAACTGATTTAAATTTTAATATTTTAAATTATGTTTACATTGCCTCTATCTTTATAAGGTAATTTAAAATATTTTAGAGAAAAAATAATTTTGCAAACAAATAATTGTAAAATGCCTTATATTTTGTATACTAGTATTTTTTTTTTTTTAATAATTTTGGGTACTGAGGATTGAACCCAGGTCTTCACATATACTCATATGCACTCAACTACTGATCTGTAACCCCAACCCTCTGTTAATTTTTGAGAAACATTTCTAAATATTGTATCCTTTATGATTACATTTGAAATTTCTTATACAATTACTCTGAACAGAACACAAATTATAAGAAACTATTTACTATAACAATAATTTTGCTCAAATCAAGACAAGAAAAATAAATGTTACTTAAAATACAACATAGTCATAAAAATTGACTTTATTTCTTATGCATTCACAGAACAAAAGACTGGACAGTAACACATAGAGTTAGATGACCCTAAAGTTTTGCTGACATTCTGTCATAAAATTAGTACAGCATTGCACATATTTTTCAGGACTGTGAATGTACGCTTGTCAAGAGAAGAGAGTAGAACACATTTTGATTAACAGTTTGTTGGCCTGATTTATAAAATAGTAAGATACATGGTAAGTAATTTCCCCAGTTATAACATTACCCTGGGCTCCAAAAATCTGAAGGACGAGCATAGTCTGTTCCATTAGAGGAAGGTGAGACAACCATATAATATCGGTATTCCCACAATGTTCAACTGAAATGGAGCCAGAAGAAAAATGGTGAAGTCAATGATATGCACTAGACTTCGGTTTTAAAAACGGTCAACTTATCCTACCCATTATGCCTTGGCCCAATATAATACCCTTATCCATGGGATATATTCTTACTTAAATGTACCTTTTCAGTTTCAGTTATATGACCTAAGTAAGTTCTGGAGATCCAGAAGCTATAGATAATGATACTGTATGGTACACTTAAAATTTACTAAGTATTTAGATCTTATGTTAAATAGTCTCACCACAAGAAATAGTAATTCGAGGTTGGGAGGAAAGTGTGGGAGGCAGCGAAGGTGCTTATAGCCTTGATGGGGGGATGATTCTGCAACTTGTATACTCATCGCAGAAGGCATGGAGCTGTGCACCTTACCTACGTATAGTGTGCTAGTCTGCTTTTTGTCACTGTGACCAAATTACTTGACAGGAACAACTTCAGAAGAAGAACAGTTTATGTGGGGCTCCCAGGTTCAGAGGTCTCAGTCCATCGTTGTGTGACTTCATTGCTCTGGCCCTGAGGCGAGATGGAACATCACGGTGGAATGGCATGGCAGAGCAAAGCGACTCAAGACATGGCAGCCAGGAAGCAGGGAAAGGTGGAGAGAGAGAAGAGCCAGGGAAAAAATACAATCCCAAGAGCATGCCCATGGGATACTTCCTTTATCCATGCTCCATTTACCTATAGTTGCCATCTAGTATATTAATCCTTTCAAATTATGAATCCATCAAATGGACTATATCATTGATTATAGTTCTCATAATCTAATATTTTTGATTACTCTAACTAGATATTGACAGTAGAATGCACTTTTTTTATTTACTTATTGATTCATTGAACACAAATGGAGTACAGCTATTGTTTCACTGGTTGTACACAAAGTAGAGTCACACCATCTGTGCGTTCATGCATGTACATTGGGCAATGGTATCTGTCACACATTCTGTTATTATTTTTACCCCCCACCCCGCCCCCACCCCTCCCTTCCCTCTATGCTATCTATCCTTCCTCCATTCTTGCCACCCTTCCCCCCCACATTATGCATCATCATTCATTTATCAGAGAGACCATTCAGCCTTTGGATTTTTGGGATTGGCTGATCTCACTTAGCATAACAGTCTCCAACATCATCCATTTACCTACAAATGCCATAATTTTATTCTTCTTTATGGCTGAGTAATATTCCATTGTGTATATATACCACAGTTTCTTTATCCATTCATCTACTGAAGGGCATCTAGGTTGATTCCATAATCTAGCTATTGTGAATTGAGCAGCTATGAACATTGATGTGGCTGCATCACTGTAGCAATCTGATTTTAAGTCCTTTGGGTACAGGCCAAGGAGTGGGATAGCAGGGTCAAATGGTGGATCCATTCCAAGTTTTCTAAGGAATCTCCACACTGCTTTCCAGAGTGGCTGCACCAACTTGCACTCCCACCAGCAATGTATGAGTGTACCCTTTTCCCCACATCCTCGCCAACACCTGTTGTTGCCTGTGTTCTTGATGAAAGACATTCTAATTGGGGTAAGATGAAATCTTAAGGTGGTTTTGATTTGCATTTCTCTTATAACGAGTGATGTTGAACATTTTTTCATAAATCTGTTGATTGCTTGCAGATCTTCCTCTGTAAAGTGTCTGTTCATTTCCTTGGCCCATTTATTGATTGGGTTATTAGTGTTCTTGGTGTAAAGATTTTTGAGTATTTTGTAGATTCTGGAGATTAGTGCTCTATCTGAAGTGTGTGTCGCAAAGATTTTCTCCCACTCTGAAGGCTCTCTCTTCACATTGCTGATTGTTTCCTTTGCTGAGAAGAAGCTTTTTAGTTTGACTCTATCCCAATCATTGATTCCTGCTTTTATTTCTTGCGCTTTGGGAGTAGTAGAATGCACTTCGACACATCATACATAAATGGAGTAAAACTTCTCATTCTTCTGGTTGTATATGATGTAGAATCACACCAGACGTGTACTCATATAAGCACATAGGGAAACAATGCTGATTCATTCTACTATCCTTCCTACTCCCATACCCCCTCCCCTCCCTTCACTCCCCTCTGCCTAATCCAAAATAACTCTATTCTTCCCCAGCCACTTCCCTCCCATTGTGAATTGGCATCTCATATCAGAGAAAACATTCAGCCAGTAAATGTCATATTCTTCTTTAAGGCTGAGCAACATTCCATTGGGCATATAAATCACATTTTCTTTATCCATTCATCTGTTGAAGGACACCTAGGTTGGTTCCATAGTTTAGCTATTGTGAATTGAGCTGCTATGAACATTGGTGTTGCTGTGTCACTGTAGTATGCTGATTTTAAATCCTGAGTGGGATACCTGAGTCAAATGGTGGTTCCATTCCAAGTTTTCTGAGGAATCTCCCTACCACATTAATAATGGTTGCACCAATTTGCAGTCCCACCAGCAACGTATAAGGGTACCTCTTTCCCCACATCCTCTCCAGTATTTATTATTGCTTGCATTCTTGATAATTGCCATTCTGACTAGAGTGAGATGAAATCTTAGAGTAATTTTGATATCCTTTTATCTAATTGCTAGAGATGTTGAACATTTTTTTTTCATTTATTTGTTGATCAATTGTATTTCTTCTGTGAAGTATCTGTTCACATTTATTGACTGGGTTATTTATTTCTTTGGTGTTATGTTTTCTGAGTTCTTCATATATCCTGGAGATTAATGCTCTATCCAAGGTGAATGTGGTAAAGATTTTCTCCCATTCTGTAGGATTTAACCTCTGAACATTCTCATATTGTCTCACGTGAGCTTTTGGGGGATATCTTATATTGAAATTATAATATACCATTTTTTCTATGGGAAAACAAATATATAAACACTCACTTTGAGGTTACTCCAATCTTCAAGATGTCTACGGCCATGCTGAAATATTCTAAATCTCTGAATCTGCTTCCTCATTTGCCTTTCTCTAAAGTCTTATTTTTTTTCTCTCTTCTAACTTCCATGCTCTTCTTTTCCCTTCCATATTGTATGTTTATTTCCATTTTGTATATGTGTATGTGGAGAGGGGTTATTGGACAGAGTTGGAAATAAGAACCAGGAAATTTTTATGCAATGATAAAATATGATTACATATTATGATTTCTATACAACTATAGTTTGGATTGGCCCAAGACCAAACTGTGAGAGAGTATAAAATTTACACTAAGATGCCTCCCTTTCATCCAGATGTGGAGAGAGAATTTTCTACAAGTTTCTTGCTTTTCTCCATATCCTGTGAGCAGAGGTACTAACTTCCCCTTTATCAGACTATCTTGATAAAATGTTTGTGTAATGAACAGCCTTGGAAGATAGGGAGGATAGAGGACAGGTTTTCTTTTTGTTCCATATAATAAAAATGTCTCTATCAAAAGCAAAGAAAGGATTCTGTATAAAGGATTCAGGCTTTTTGAGCTCAGGGATCCTCAACAGGGTTTGCAGTGCCATTGCATGCCTAACTCCACCTGAGTCCCAATGTCTCACACCCAGGTGACTCAGGCAAGGGGATCCTACATGAATGTTATGCTCATGCTGCTGGCTGTGCAATGAACAATAATGGCCTTTTTCTCCGACCCAAGTCTCATGTCATCCATCAGAATCTCTGAAACTATAGCAAAATAACACACTGGGTTGCTAGAAGCTCAGTCTTGCTCATGCTTCACAGTTCCTCACACCAGGTCCCTCTTTTGTGCTCATGATCTTCCATTTCAATGTCACTAAGTTGCTCATCAAAGAAATTCCTTTTAGCCCATGTTTCCTGGATTGTTACCACACTCAAGACACATACTACCCAAAGTCTCTATGCGACACAAAATAGTTACCCAGCTTAGCACATAGAAGACGTTCCACTAATTTCTGCTCATCAAAAAGAATAAATGCAATAGAGGAAAAGGAATGTCATCAACAAAGGTGCATTATGCAATAAAAGTCTAATAAAATTATAAGACATTACCCTATGCAGGTACTACAAAAAATATATTCATACATGATAAGGTTTTGATATTTCATAAAAATGCATTTTCCCCATGATAAGGTTTTGATATTTCATAAAAATACATTTTGTAAGTACTCATAATTGACAGTGTAATGAGTATCATGGTGTGTGTTTTATTGATTAGGAATCTGAAGAGCATAAATTTTCTAATATTGCAAGACCACAAAGTGTTCCATATTGAACAAAATTGTTATCCTATAGTCTGGAATATTTCTACTCTTTTCAAACTATACAGATTTAATTAACAAGAAAAAAAAATGTCAGTGGCAACTCATGGGAGTGAATCAGTGTCAGGCACTGTAGCAGGTAAAGAAGAATAAGAACACACCCAGCACAGACCTTCTTTACATTCAGCACATCACACTTGGAATGGTTGCTTTCCCCACCTGGCCTCATTATAAACTTCATTGCAGTGGGAGATGCCACATTTTATTTGGAAAAGTGAGCACTATAAACTTGAACGAACTCCATGAGAATTCCTTTATGAATGAACTTGATATGCCAAGTATGTCATATCCATCCACAGCCTAGTGTTAAAAGCAAAAGTTCTTGAGTCAGGCATGGATTTGACCTCTGGCCCTAAGATGTGCTATATGACCTCGTGCAAGTTATTAGGAGATAATGACAGAATCTCCTACACTGATTGTGATACTAGTGAAATGAAGGATGACATGCAAATTTTAGCACTGTGGCAGATCCATAACAATAATTAGCTACTGTTTTTTAAAATTTTCTTGCTAGTATTCTTCTGTTCTGAGTAAATTAATTTATTGTATTTTAACTATTGATAGCAATAATCATTATATTTACTTACTGACTTGCATCTTCTTCTTCAGCAGCATTTAAGCTTCCAAGAATTCTAAAGGGCATACGATGCTGCATTGTAAGGCAAAGAGTTGGCCTATAACATTTTCATGGATCAACAGGATTGGCCATGAATAGATATTTGTACCCACAGTGGTCTATAGCACAGTAAAGGAACAATGAGCATAGAACCACTCAATCTTTTTCTTTTTTTTGGTACTAGGGATTGAACTCAGGGGCACTCACCCACTGAGCCACATCCACAGTCCTATTTTTGTATTTTATTTAGAGACAGAGTCTCACTGAATTGCTCAGTGCCTCACCATTGCTGAGGCTAGCTTTGAATTCACCATCCTCCTGTCTCAGCCTCCTGAGTCACTGGGATTACGGGTGTGTGACACCATGCCCAGTACCAACTCAGTGTTTTATGGGGAACAGACATATATGTGTTCTGTTCCTGAGAGAGACATTATCTCTATTCTCAAGGCTGTTTACTATACACATATCCTTGAAAAGTCAAACTTGTTAAAAGGGCATTTAGCAACTCTGCTCACAAGACATGCAGGAATATGAGAAACCATGGGGAACTTTGTCCTAGGATAAGAGCTGACAGGAGAAAACATGCCATTCACCTCAAAGGCTGTATTACCCAGGCTAAAAAAGAGCAGGCCTGATTAGAACTTCAAATATATGCTTTCTAATGGAAGTTTTATAACTGTTGGTATAAATTTACATCAACAACTGCATTTATAAAAATGTAACATTATTTAATTTTATTGAACTCTGACTTCTAAGAAATTCATTTGCAATTCAGTAGGCCACTTGACCCCCTCCTCAGAGTTACAATAATGCAGGTGTCACTGCCATATCTAGAACATGACCTCTAAAATAAGGTTGAGAATGGTCACCTCTCTGTCCAAGTTACACATGGTCCCTTGCTGCACATGGGCCTGAATCTTTCCAAATGCTGGGAATCTGGCCCCCCTTGGAGTTGCATGAGGACGTTTTCCCTTCTGATCCTTCTAGAGCATGGCCATAGGTTCGATCTTTGTGGGGGCACACAGTCTTTCTTCTGCTTCCCAGTCTCGAGAATATTCCCATTTCTATTTCCTCTATTCTTAATAGTATTTTTTCTTTCTCCTCTAGCATGATTCCTTCAAGGAATCTATGTTTTCGTGGAAGAAAAATCCTACAAGAGTTAGGGCCCCCTCTTCAGGGAGGGAACTACTTACTTTCTGGTAATGGAGAGGAGAAGATGCAGGCAGAACCAAAGAGACATTCTCTCACCATGTGATCCTGGACCATTACTGCTGCTGCATAGTTCTGCAGAAAAGCCTCATTTCTTTACTTTACAAACATTTGGGAATTGGGGGGAAGAAAGGAGAGGTTAAAAAGGATCAGCGAAGGCATATTGGGGAGAAAAATGAGAAAAAGAAGCTTTATTTACCTGTAGGGCTCCAGGGTCACCATGAGAGGCATATTTTCCCCACAACTCAAACTATGACCTTCCACTCTGTTAACATCTTAAAATGCAGTGAAAACCATTTGTACCTTTGAATGCCTTCTCTTTATCTCAAGATTGAGTTAGAGGCTAAAAAGATTATTTAAATAGTTTTTCAATTCTATGAATGATTATGTTGGGCCAACTCTGTATCTCTGTGCAGTGGGTCATACTTTGTAAACCATGAATAAAGGTATGCCAGAAGCTAGCTCCTATGAATTCAAAGTAAAAGACTGAAAACTCTTAGAAAATAAGAGATAAAAGGCTTAATCAGTTGGCTCTAGATAATAACCGTTCTCCATGTTTTCAATGATCTGCAGAATATTTAATAATTCCTACTTCTTAGGAATGACCAACTTAAAAGTAATTATTTGGCTCTAATATGCATGGCTTAACTGAAGTGGTTAACATGTTTTATTATGCATGTTGCCAGTCTATGCAGTGATCAATACTAGGAGCATTTCAGGACATCATATGTTGGATGGATGCTCCAATCCATCATGTGATTGGAGCAACAGACAAGCTCACTGAAACTTGGAAGTAGAAAAGTAACAGGAGGCCTTGTAACAGATACAGTTGGTAGTCAACTGATAGTAATGCTTTTTCTGATTCCACTAATAATTCTCTAGCCTTACAATCTGAATCCTACACAATTTTTGTTTAAAAGCCATGACCATATTGTTTTACTTTTTTAACATTACTCTGATGTTAGTTTCAAAAAGCCCTAGAAGCTCATTTATTTAACCAACAATCATTTTGCTGAATTCATTAGTCTATAGTCTTCAAATCCCACTTAGATCTATACCCACTTTTTGGGCATTTTTACCCTCACCGCCACATTCAAATCACTCTCATAATTACTTTCTTAATTGCCAAAGAGCTATTTTCAGTCATTATCTCACTTGCCCTTGCTTGTCCTTTGACATCGTTGACCCCTCCCTCCCTTGGGTATTTCCCCATCACTGGTTTGTCTGACATCATTTTGCTTGTTAATTTTTCTGACAGTACTTCCTAGCTGAGACTTCTCTTTTTCTGTTCCCTAAGGAGCCATTTATATCTTTTACTTTGTTCTTTCTACAAATTCTACCTATGACATTGCATCTACTATTATGATTCTGGCTATTACTGATGCACTACCAACTATGAAATCATTATCTGTGATTCTCATTTATGTTCTGTACTACAGAAGTACATCTCTGAATGTAAATATTCCCTGAAGTGCTCTTTTTGGAACTTTTCTCATGTGACTTGCTCTCTCTAACTGGCTTACTCCAAGAAGTTTAATTTCTATACATATTCATCACAGATTGCTAAATCTGCATGTCTCATCCAAATATTGTTTAAGCTTCAGGCTCATATATCCAAGTGCCTATTGCAGCTCCACATGGATGTCAAGGAAGCCTAACAAATGCAACATATCCAAACATCAATATGCCATTTTCCCAGAAGTTCTGCCTCTCCTCTCACATCACAGCCTTGATGAGCGGCCTCTGGGCACCAGCCTCTATTTCCAAATTTCTCTTATTCCCCATTTCCATTTACCACACACACTCTTAATTCTTATATAAAAATATACCTCATGTTTGTGTTTTCCTCCACCAAAAGTAAAACCCCATAAATGCAATTCTCATCGTGTTTTACCTGGACTATTGAAATAGACCCTTCACTCTCACAACTCATGCTCCTAAACTCCCCTCCAAACCTCCCACCTCAGGATGCATCCTTCACTCTGTGCAATTAAGGTTCTGCCAACATGCAGACAGCTCACTGCTCTGCTGAAAATTACCCAGGTCTTCCCTTAAGTCACAGTATAGTAAGTAAACTCCTTACACTATGGCTACAATGTCCTTTGTGATGTGACCTTCATGTTCCTGACAAGACTCATCTGTTGCACTTTTCCCTCCAGCATTTTAAAATTTGGCACACTTATCAACCCATGACACTTTATGCCTTCTCCAATCTCTCAGCTTTTTCAAATGCTGTTTTTCCTTAAAATACCTTTCACATTTATAGATCTGCAAAACTCCATCCACAAAGTCTCATTTCAAGTGTTAGCTCCTTTATGAACTCTTCCCTGACACACTCCAATTCCACTTGCAACTAGAAATGACCTTTCAACCTTTCCTCTGTTTCATACTTAATGTGTGATGTGTGCCTCATATTGGGAGTAATCATTTAACACACTAAAATGCTATATAGTACTGTGATCATAAGATTCAACCTTAATAAATGTTAACTATAACTAATTTTAACTACTGATATGTTTTATCACTACCTGTTTGTCTTAGCATTAGACTTTAAACTCTGAAAGCAAAAATCTCAATTTCGTATTGTGAAGACTCATTTTCCCCAACTGCGTGGTGTTTATTTTAGATTTTACACAAAACCAAATAAAATGTGTGCTAAGCAAGGTAATAAAATGAGTTTGATCATGCATGAATTATAATGCAAGCAATGTGTGTATTTAAAAAGCAGCAAAACATGGACGTTTTATTTATGCTATTTTTTTTTATTTATACTATTTTTTTTTAATTTTTTTTTTGCCCCTGGTACTAAGGTTGGTAAGTTGTGTATATGTATGCATGTGTGTGTGTGTGTGTGTGTGTGTGTGTGTATACCTGTGTATGAAACCTCTATTTGGTGTTCCCTCACCAAAGAAGTGTCCCTCCAACTCTCCAATTAAGCCCAAAATACATATTTGCAAATCTCAGTGCAATGTATTTTCTGCAAGATGACTGCCAGCCTCTAATTCTCAGTCTGCTACCGACATGTTTCGTTGGTATCTGTAGCTAAATATATTTAAACTCATTAATGTTGTCATTTCTTCTACTGTCACCTAAGCTAAAACTTTCAGAAGCATACTCAAGATTTTTAAGCCCCCACAAATATTAGCAAGTCACCACAGCATCATCCCTGGAATGTCTCTTAAATATCTTACTACAATAACTCCACGGCTGCTCTTTTCTAAGTTTAGACTTTTCAGTTCTTAAGTCTCACCTTTAACCTGCCTCCACTTATCTACCAGTTATTTACTTATTTTAAATACAAAACCAACCAGTCTTTAATAGCTTAAAAGCATTGATAGTTCACCACTGCCTAAAAGATAAAACTTCAAAGTGCCTTGGTACAAAGCAAAAGTTCTCAGACTTCAACCTAGTGACACACATGAGAGATGAAATCCACAGGCTGGATGCCTCCACCACAGGGAAACTTCTGGCACATTTTTTCAAGTGAGACTGGCACTAGTAGGGAGTATGACAGTCAAAACCATGGCCCCCTAAAATGTCCATATCCTCCTCCTCCCAAACTGTGAATAAGTTTACCATACAGTAAAGGTATGGTTAAACTCTGGTTCCTTAAGGAAAACATTTCAGGATTACATAGATGGGCCCAAGGTAATCATAGGGTCTTTTCAGACAGAGGCAAGAAGATCAGCACGAGAAAATGCAAATGCAATGATGGTAGCAGAGATGGATGTGATGCCATTGCAAAGAAAGGAGTCATGAGCCAAGAAATGCAGTGGCCTCTAGAAGCAGAAAAAGGCAAGGAAACATTCTCTCTTAGAGCCTCTGTGAAGAACAGAACCAGCTTGCTAATATTTTGACAATACCATGTGACACTGATTTTGCACTCCTAACTTTCACAATTGGATAATAATAAATTTACATGATTTGAGTCATTAAATCAGTGGTAACATGTTGTAGCAGCAAAAGAAATCTTAGTACATAGGTAAAGTAATTTTAAAAAATTAACTGTGCTGGGGACATAGCACAGTGGTAGAGCTCTTGCCTAGCAAGTGTGAAGCCCTGGGTTTGATCCCCAGCACCATAAAAACTAAATATAAAAATAAACTAAATTAGCAAAGTTGTTTCATTTGTCATTTATGAATAATACAAACATCCTATTTAGTTTTCTTTATTACTTCTCTTTACATATGCACAAAACCACCTTGACTAATTCACAGGGCTCCCTTTACTTAGTGATATAAAAATCAAATAAACTGCTTAGTACTAAAGAAGCTCATAGGGAGTTGGATGAAGTTATAAATAATAAGAACTGCTAAAATTATAGGAGCCCATTGTTTTAGACTAAGCTTCTGTGCTCATTCTGCACAGACCACACCAAACCAAAATGGAATCACTCATGCTAACTTCCACATAATCAAAATGAAACATTAAAGAAGCAGATCTCTAAACAGACTAGTTTTTCCTAAAACTGGAATTTCCAGTCTACCTGAATCATCATGGTAAGGAAGCCCTCTCTGTTTTAATCCTTAGAGTATCTGAAGTAACTCAATGATAACAAATCTCATTGTTTCTATTGTTTTGTTTCTTATTTTCCCACTCTACTGAGTCTATAGTTCTCTCCTCCTGAGAGATTTCCTTCTATCTTCTGGAATGGAGGCTGCTCTGATTCAAAACTTGCAAACAAAAGTCAGTTAGGACTATGACCTAATTTGCTGTACTTTTGTCTTTTGATAGAACAAAAGAAAATTAAACACATTGTGAAATAATATAATTTATTATAAAAATCAAGTAAATACAAAGTAAGGCAAGGATTATTTTGAAATTGAGATGATTTCAGGTATGCTTCAAGGAGGTCATCTATTACTGGATACTTTTTTAACAAAAGAATCAAACTGAGCTTTCAATAGGGGTGAAGGAAACAGTTTTCTGTGGGTAGAAGCAAGCTGAAGGGTTGATATGGTAGGTGATTCAAAGTCTCAAACAGTGGGAAGGACACTTAAGGATGAGAAAGGAGCAAAGTGACATTCCCACAGGAATAGAGTCGAGAAGCAGGAATAACTAAATTTATTTGCTGAGTAGAGGTTGTAGGGTTGAATACTGAGAAACTAAATTTGTTAGATAATGGGAGGAGAAGCAAAAAGTGGCAGTTTGGAGAGTAGTTATAAGAGATTGTTGCTGAATGACACATTCATCAGCATTAAAATTAAACATCTAGAGGATGGTACTCTTCTAGAAAATTCTAGTCCTGTGCAAGCAGGGAAATCTCAGCTGAATTTCTCAGTACATTCCAAGGCAGCTGAGCAGAGTTTATTTCTGTTATAATTAGAGTGTGGCCCTCATTTCACCTCTGCCTATGCTTCTCTTAGGAATGTCTGGTTCCTTCACACCACCAAAATTCTATTTTGCTTAACTTATTTTGTACTTATTTTCCTTAAAATAAATAATACATTTAAGTAGTAAAGCTTAAAGGAGGGTGTGTTTAACCCTTGACCTTATATTTTATATTATATGAGTAAAACGGAAAGAGTTTTTCTGGATAAAAATATGTCAACTGAGACTGTATAAAGGTTCAAAAATAAAGCTTATATCCTAATAAGGACATCCTTTTGCTCATTGCTAATTTTAATAAACTTACAATACTACAATCCACATTTACCTATTTTTCTCTGATCTACTTTTATGTTTAAATATCATTTCACGTTAACAAGTTCATCTGTTTTTTACATGTGATAAGTCCTACAGAAACTCCTGCTAGTGTTTCAAACACTGCCATGTTTCAGTAGAGTGGGATACAAAATTGCCCAATCAGTAGGGATGTGCTACCCCGTACAAGAAAACATTCCTAATGGAGACTGGAGAGCAACCATTTATCTGAGTTCTCATGTCTGTTAACTATTCATATATGACAACTGAAAAGACCATATAAACACTACTGTGAAAGTAGCTATTTTTAAATGTGTTTTCTTTGGAATATATTTAAAATTAGAAATATCAGGTTAAATGATTCAATAAATACTGTTCTTGCCAAATTGAATACCTGTTCCACAACAGCTTTTATTTATTAAACAAATACCTATTGAGGTCCTACTGTGGGCCAGGCATCACTGTGGACACTGAGAACACAAAAAAGACAGCATCATGTGAATGGACACTCCAAACCCCTGCCCTTGTGAATTAAGCATTCTAGAAAAGACACAACAATAATAAAACACATTAGAAATATGGTTTGTCATATGGCACTGCTACTGTGAAGGGAAAAAAAGCCTCTGTTAAGGAGACTGGGGGTTGCAGGGTGGTGCACAGAACAGCCAGAGAAGGCCTGGCCTATAAGACAATAGGGGCAAACCCCATGTGTGTATAGGGAAAGAGCACTCCAGGCAGGCCACAGCAGAGCAGGGATGTCAGGAGACTGAAATGATCAGCGTCAAGGTTCAGTGCAGCAATGAGGCTGGAATCCCTGTCAAGGTGGAGAGAGGAAGTATACCCAAATATTTGGACCAACACACAGACCAGGCAGGACCGTGCAAGACATCTGAATTTTACTCTGCAAAAGATGGGAAACTTTGGAGACTTCTGAACAAAAGTAGCATAAACACTAAATTACATATTGAAAAGATCACTCTGGATGCCCCTTGACTAGGGTATGGTGGCAGAAGGGAACCAGGTTGGAGGATGCTTGCCTTTGGGTCAGGCAAGTAGCAGGACACATCCACATCATTTTTATGAAGGTATTATATTCAGAGAAAGGTACATATCATAAATATATAACTCAAATGGCTTTTACCAAATAAATATTTAATTCAATCTCATGTCTTTCTTTCAAAATTATGTGAGATTCATCTGCATTACTATCTTAGATATATGTAGTTAATTCTCATTACTACTGAGTGTGCCAGTATATGGAGACATCACTGGACATATACTCTCTGGAGATGTTTTGAAAATGAAGCCACCAGAATTTGAAGACAATGGGGATGGGGATATGGAGTATTCCAGGAATAGACTATGACTTCAAATATGACTTAAGAAATAGAACAAATATACAGAAAATGAGCAGAAGCAAGTTTTGGGAATTAAATCAGAAATCTAGGGTTAAATGTGTAGAGTTGGAGATGTTTATCAGACATGCCAACAGCACTGCCAGAGACATAGTTGAATATGTGAGTCTAGAAATCTAGGGAGAACTACATGCAAAATATATAAATGTAAGACTCCCAGGGGTAGAACTGGCACATAAAGCTATGAGACTACATTAATTAGCTGGAGATGAGTTTGACTAGAAAATTCCTATGGTCACAACTATGCCCAGGGACAATTCAGCTTTGGGGCAGAGGGGACACATGAACTTTAATTGAGAAGCACTTAAATATGTAGGTCTTCAACTAGAAAAAAAGTCTGTAGAACACCAGTACATGGATCTAGCCACATAAAGCCAATTTCATGGGGAAGTGTCTTTTCCTCAGAAATGGCCACTGGAAGATAGGAGATGGGCAGAACGCAAAGCTGCTATCATCAGCAGGAAGGCTGATTGCTAAGTGACATTCCTGTCCATGCATAATATCCTGATCTATTACATTCACTTGTTTCTGTATAAAGAAATGAAAAACTGAATCTCCAGTTTAATCATAAAGTGAAAATACAGTTGCTTAACATTATTTGAACATCAAAATAGGTATGTTTCTTTTTGACAAAAAGTTGCTATTAAATGCAAAAGGAAGGCCCAACAAGTGTTGAAAGGATTATGCCATATACAATTCAAGAGTATTTAGTTATAATTGTATGCATTTCAGTGTAAGTTAAGAAACCCGCCTTACAGTCCAGTTAAGAGAATGAGTCAATTCCACCAAAGGTATTAAGATAAACGGTTTGTGTGTTTGTGTGTGCATGACTGCATGTGTGTGTGCGTGTGTGGAGGTGAGGATGGGGAGATGCATGTTCTTACCTTGGGAAGTGGTCAGTGTTTTGGCCCAGAACTATGAAATAGCAAGTTATTAAATTATAGAAAGACTACAGAACATTCTCTCCTGTGCTGACCACAGCTCAGATCATTATCACAAACATTATAAACAAAGTTACGCCGTATATCTCTATTTACAGTTCACACACACACACACAAAGAGATTGTGGGAAAAGGAAGTGGAGAGGTGAAGCGCTGAATAGGTAAGACTTTTTTTTTTTTCTTTTTTTAAGATCACTGTATAATCTACTCAGATTTTATAAACACTGTCCTTCTATTTTCTTTCTTGCACCTGTATCTTAATATTCTCCTTTAGCAGTTGTTCTAATTCACTCAGCTTTTTAAAAAATAATAAATGTGTGTTCATGGTTGGCAAAGGAAGAAAGGAAGGGAGAGAATTGAGAGATGGAAGTCTAAAGAGTAAAGTTCCAGAAATAGGCACTGTAGGGACAATGTTTTTTTGTTTTGTTTTGTATTTTTTTGTTGCTGTTGTTTGTTTTTCTTTTTGGTGCTAAGGATTGAACCCAGGGGCACTTTGCCACTGAGCTACATCCCTAACCCTTTTTATTTTGAGACAGGGTCTCCCTAAATTATGGAGGTTAGTCTTGAATTTGCAATCCGCTCACCTCAGGCTCCTGAGTTACTGGGATTACAGGATTGAGCCACCATGCAAGGTGGCACAGGCCTGTAACCCAGAGGCTCAGGAGGCTGAGGTAGGAGGTTCAAAGCCAGCCTCAGCAACTTAGTGGGGCCCTAAGCAACTTGGTGAGACCCTATCTCAAAATTAAAAAAAAAAAAAAAAATTAAAAAAAAATGACTGGGGATGTGGCTCAGTCATTAGGCACCCCTGGGTTCAATCCCTGGTACCAAAATAAAATAAAATAAAGTAAAATAAAATAAATTTAAATAAGAATTATGACAGAAGTGAAGCTTGGGAGAGAAGAAGGTAAGACACTCTTCACACTCAGGAGTCGCCTGCAGAGGTTAGTAGAAGGGATGCCATGTGATTGCGTATAAGGAGCCACCATCTATAAAGAATAAAGAAGTCCAGAGCCCTGCAGAGGAAAGAGAGAATTTTACATTGTGAAAGTTTCACAGAGATTTCTGCAAAGGGTCCAGCTTATAAGGGGACCTGCAATAGAGATCTCAGTAGAGATTTCATCACTTCTGTTAACTGGACATGCCAGCAGAAGGCTGCCAGCCTGGAAATGTGTGGCTAATTATTTCTTGCAATTGGCAGAGTCACAAAGGTCATGTGACCAGATCTAATTAACTAGAAAGCTCTGTGAGCCTCTGATTCTGTCCCTGGCTACCCTTTGGCAGAGGGTGTCCGGCCCAGGGCTGCCTCCTACCCCCAGTTTCTCTGAGCTCCTCTTTCTCCCTCAGTATATTAAAGAACTTCCATCAGGGTACACAGAGGGACAGAAAATGTCAAGATCAATTCTAAATATTCAAGAGAAAACTCTGGTTGACAGCTGACTTAAAACTTAAAATTACTGAGCACAATGGCTGACAATCAGGGGAATTAACTACCAAGGACAGAGGTGGGGCGGGCTGGCAGAAGACAAAAAACACGAACCCCATCAAAATCGAGAGGGAAGAAAATATACTAATGTTATGAAAAAGGTGATATGGACAAAGTGAGAATATTGGTGGGGGAAATGCCAAGTTTATAAAAATAAAAAATTCTCCTGGCTGTAGACCACCAATTTCTTTCCTTTCTTGGAAATGGATGTGCGTCCTTTTTCTTGCCAAGCACAGACTGCAGGGTAGTAGAGCTTATGCCTTCAACAGCTGCTGCCTGTTACCCTGGAGGCAGTTTCATTTCATTGCTGGGCAAAACGACTCCTATGTAGAGATTGAACAATTAAGTGCTTAGGCACCCTGCCCAAGAAGGAAGACAGTCCTACAGCCAAGCTGCGTTGTTGGGGGAGAGAAGAAAAGTCCTCTTCTGCAAAGTAAAACAAATAAATAAAATTTTGGAGTTGAGCAAATACTTGGAGGAAGGAGGGAAGCTGCATTTTAACTTTAGCTAACCTCTTCCAAAGGTAGCTTATCAGTCTTTATTTTACATATACAGTTAAACATAGGTAATTACTGTAAACACAACCTGAGAAAATTTAGAAATTTGGCAAGCAATGAAACAACTAAAACAATAAATAATTTATTAGTTCATTTTCGGCATCATAAAATCCACAACAAATGTGAAATCTAAGTCTTTCCATTTAAACCAAATAGAGGAGGCATAAAAAAAAATTTGGTGGTAGGGGTCTGATTATTTTTAGATTCCCATTGAAATATTGTAGAGAAAATAATAAAGCAGATAAAACATTTTATGATTTTTATGTAGAGTTTAATTTGTTTTAATTTGGGTCTTCTGATTCCTTTGGATTTGGTATGTTTGGAGATGTATATTTTAGACTAAATAGCTATCTGTTTTGCCTTGAAATGAAGCCATTTCAGAATTATTCTTATAAGCATGCATATGCACACATGCATGGATTATAATATATGCATATTTGTTACATATTTAAAATAATATAATTATATATTCCATACATATAATGATCTTATAAATTACAGTCAGTTATGCACAAATTTGCTCCACTGTTTCCTTTAATTTGATTTCCATGGAAAGCTTTTATTTTTACATTTTATTTGCTTAGTTCTAATTCAGATGCTTTTACATAAATCAGCTATCAGATCATGTAATTTTTCACCTTTTCAAAGATGAAAAATTAAAATTAATTATATTGTGTTTTAAAACCCATTAACAATACTAAACACATGTATATGACACATATGTAAATACACAAAAGCATGTCTTGCACTATATTTGGCAAATGGAATATGCACTAATGATCCTAGGACATTCCTATTAGGTTCTCCTTTAAAAAAGACAGGAGTTGGAAAACTATAGCCCATGGGCCAGATCCTAATTGCCCCTTTGCATTTATAGTTCCTGAAAGCTAAGAATGTTTCTTACCTTTTAAAATAGTTTTGTTATAAGACCCTAAATAATAACCTTGATTTTCCCTGTTGGCCTGCAAACTTTAAATTACTTCTATCTCTTTGTAGAAAAACAACTTGGCCTACTTCTTATCTAAGAGGTACATGTCACTCAGAGAAAGAAAAGGAGCTGGAGAGAAACAGAGAGAGGGGGGCAAGGGAATGGAGTTAATGTTATTCCACATATCAACATGGATATACAAATAAAATAATAACAAGGAAAATATACTGAAGTATTAAATAAATATACACTCATCATGACCAAGTAGGTTTTTTCCCTCAGGATTTCAAAAATGCTTTCAACATCAGAATATTTAGGGATGTAATTGCTGCATTAAGAGATTAAATGAAAAGCCATAGAGATTAAACAGACGTCATGCAGAAAAAGCACCTAAGGATACAACGGAATGCAAAAGTGATGGAAAGGGCCACTATAGGAAGGATGACACGTGATTGGTTGAGACAGACCAGGCAATCACATGTCATTTGGTTTACCTGATTTTTATAGAAATCATTTCCTTTTATTCCCATTTCTGAAAACATGCTTGAAAACCAAATAAATTTATAACTGGCGAACTTCAGCCACTTGAACTTTTCCTCTTTGCAAACAGCTATCAACCATGCCTTTGTTATTTTGCCACCAACTCATTTGGGAAGTAGTTTGGTTTAGAAATGAAGGCATAATTTTTTCTCTTTTGCAAATGGGGGAAATCAGTTTGGGATCCTAGAATTCATTTAATAAAATCAGGTCTGATTCCTTTATTTTGTTTTGAAAATGTGGGTCTTATTCCGCTTGTTATGGTCACCCATCAAGTGCTCTGCACAGATAAGAGAATGGGCAATGTGATAGCCGAACACAAAGTGCAGTGGTTGAAAGGGAAGCACACTGTCTGCCTCTGAATCCCTGTCCCCTGTCCCCTTAGTTATTACCCTGTGACCTTGGTAAGCCACTGTTCCTCTAAGTTATAGCTTTCTCTCTTATAAATCAAAGATAATGATAGTATCTTACTCATAATGTGACAGAGAATACAAATCTCTCTCTCTCACACACACACACACACACACACACACACACACACACACACATACACACACACACACACCAGAAGTGTTTAGCATAGGCTAAAACTCAGTAAACAATGGTTAGTCTTCTAGAAGGGAAATCATTCTGTACTGACAGATTGCTCTCACTTGATATCATTTTACAGCTAGGGGCCCAGGAGGCTAGCTCTTTAGTAAACAGCTTCTGTTTTTATATTTCCATGTACCCTACTCTAACATAAGAGGACCCTGCCCCTCAGCTGGTTTCTGTGTGGCTGGATTCTCTGCAGCAGTAGAAAGAGCTGAGATTAGAGAGCTGGGACGCTGGCTGGACAGGCGTGTTTAACCCTGCTGGAGATCAAGTAGGTCTCCTGTACACAAGTCAGGCCAACCTGCATAAATCAAGTAGTGAGTTAATTCCAGGGGAGCGTTTTCATTATTTGTAGAGGACTAATCACAGAAAATGTTCTTCTCTCCCCGGAAAGAAATAATTAATAATTGTACCAGCGTGACTGGGCTCTTTAACAAACTCCATGTGGCTTTGGCTCAAAGAACCAAAAGGATTGAAAATTAAGTTAATTCTTTTATCTCCTAGGATGCATAATCAGGAAATATATTATCTGTGGAATATAAGAACAGCCATCTGTCCTCAATTAAAATATATATAATATCATTACAAAATATGATGTAATTGTTTTCCCTTTTTTTGAAATATGATTAACTAGCCAGGGAAAGATAAGACATTCAGTAGGAATTTCAGAATTATTTTATTATATGTAGATCTGAATTCCTGGATGCACAGATCTATTTGGCAATGATTCTATCCCAACTGAATTGTTGATGGCTTCTGCTAGCTCTTAATTGTCTGAGCTATTTCTTTTGATTTATATAGTGGGTTTCCCCTGACTATTATGTGCTTGATTTATCTTAGAATGTCAATGTAACTTTTAAAACAATATAGCTTAGAAATTCCATAGTTATCATAAAGACTTTGTACCTCTTACTACAGAAACTGTTTTGATGGTGCCCAGACACCATCATACCAAGAATAATTATATGGTCCCTTTCTAGTTTTATAATCTGCCTACTCATATTTTTAAGTATCAAAAATTTACTGAGTTAGCAAAATTTTTTAGGCACTCAGTTCAGAAATATATAAACAAACAAACAAAAACCCCTAAAACCTTGTCTTTGCCATTTAAGAGCCTAGAGGATAGCAAGGACTGTCCTTCTAAGTCAGCCAAAAGGAGACAGGATAAGGTGATCTATCCGCTAGATCTCAGTGGTGGCAGACAACTCAATGAATTTTAGTTATTTGTGGATTCCATATTTTAAAATCCTCTGTACTTGAAAGTTGATTGGTCTTCATTAGCCTGAAGACCTTTCTTTCTCTTACAAATAAACATTTTGGAATTACTACCAAAATACCAGCTCATAATAGAAAACTACAATTGTAGGGCTTTAACTAAGTGATAGTTAATAAGTAAATGTCAAGGTGGACAGATACATAAATTTACCCATCTCCTTACCAGTCCTTTTGAGTATTTTGGGACAAATATTCAAGTTCTTCTTAATCTTCATAGTTAGAAAGACGACTTGCAAAATTCCTCTAACAAATTTGAAAATCACAACAAGAAATAAAGGGCTCATTACTAGTGTACAGTGGCATTTAGCTGATGGTACTATATAACAACCAGGCAAGTGATCTAAGATAAAGACAAAGACAAGGACAGTAGCAAATGTCAATTCTTTTTTCAACACATGAAAAATAACATAAAGTTCCCATGTTCCACACACTCTCTACCTCACTACTTAATCTCAATGGCTCCCAGTGTTTATTTTTTTAAATGCTAGAATTTATTTAAATTCCCCTTATAAGTTCCAATACTATTTGGTTCTTTTTATTTGTCCACTCTTAACTCTAGTCTTTTGAGAAATACTGCTTCCAGTTATGTATGCTCTACAACCTGAATATCATAAACCTGTAGAATCTTTAAAACAGAAAACAAAACTATCCAGTGCTTTAGTTGCTTCTATCACAGTTTCTTTTCATGACTTGTCAACCATCCCAGATGAGGAAAACCCCACACTGTACATTTGTCAGCAGCTGCTACCACTGTTACTAATATCGCCTGTTTCCCAAACAGTGCTGTTGAGTGGATGAGCTCAACAGCATTCAAGATACAGTACAATCACAAGTGGATGACTTTAAAATACTATTGATGCATACAACTTCTAATGTCACTGATGCAATCTGGAATAGATCATCAAAGGTGCCAATGTCCAAACTACGAAGAAATGTTTCCCCACAAAACAAAAACTTAGGAATCTATTCCTTTGTTGGTAGTTAGAGTGAAAGTGAGGGAGAGAATAAGGCACAGAAATTCCTCAACTTTGGTCAAGAAAAGGTATGCAAATTAAATATTATTTTAGGAGCTTGTTTAAAAAGTAATTAAAAATAATCCTATTTTATTGATATTCTAAAAATTAAATAAAATTTGCAGTTCAGTCTTCTTGTCCTGTTTGCTCATAACCAGGCCTTCTCAACACCATTTTCCAAAGCTTTAACAAGTACCATTTACACATGACCACCTAGGGAGTGGCATGTTCCTATGACCCCATCCCTGGTCCACAGTGACTAAAAAAAAGGGTGTAATAATTAATTCTTGAAGCATTAAAACCAAAAACAAGCAAACAAACAAAAACTATCATAAACCCAGTTGCTTAAAACAATAAGGATTCATTATTTCCCAGAAGTATAGGGTTTGGTTGCTCTGAACTTACCACACAGACTCATTCATTTGGAAAGTGAAGGAGGTCCACAGGGACTCGCTCACATTTAGCAATTGACACTGCTGTCAGCTGGGGGCTGCAATCAATAAGGGTGACTGCACTCTTTTTTTTAATTTTTGTCTTTCAAGTTGCATCTTCATGCCTTACTTCTCTCTGGTCGGCTTCACTACAGGGCAGTAGCAAAAGCTACAAAGCTGATTAAGCCCTACTCACTCTGCAGCACTTCTGCCACAATGTTAGTCAAAGCAAGGCTTGAGGCAGGCCCAGAGTCAGGGGGTGGAGAAACAGATCCCACCTCTTGATGAAAGGAGTAGTCAAGCCACACTACAAAGGAGCACTGGAGAAGCTATGGCAGGAGTCTTTGGAAAGCTTGGCTACTCCTTTCATCAAGTGATGGGATCTGTTTTCTTCTTATAGCAGCACAGATTCTATTAAACTAAAACAAACCCATTTGTGAATCCATTCTGGTACTTTCTGTTTGAAACTTGCGTAGTTTTAGTACGGATCTAGTGAACAGAAAAATGAAAGATGGCCTTCAGCACAAAAGAAGTTTGGCACATATATCTGTGGATACCATACTAGATAATACAATATAGACTATCCCACTATTGCAGAAACTTGTATTGAACAGAGCTGCTTGAGATCAAAGGATAGGACCAAAACGTAATCAGAACAAAGGTAATAATTATGATGATGGCACCATTCCGAGACTTCCTCCCTGGTGAAGCAAGTAATTACCCAGAAGATCAGTTCAATTTAATTCCTTCAAAAAGACTTCCTCAACTCACCCTTTAAAAAAGAATTTCCAAGAAGTTTATATTGTGAGACCTGTAATTCAAAATGTAACTAATGCTTAAGGACAACTGCAAACGAGTGTCACCTGTAATGACTGGATAGTCACAAAAAGAGGGCTGGGTGCTAGTTAATCTCTACTAATGGCTAAATTAGGAAGGACCGTTAAAAAGAATAAATAGCAACATAATTTAGGGGTGTCTTCATCTTTGTCTGGATGAAGACCTTTGATATTAAAACAAGATAAAAATACCAATGGACTTTATGGAAGGTTTAACGACAACAAAAGCAGCAGTGACCTGCAGAGCAGTCTAGCTTTGAGCACGTGGGTCCTTAGCCAGCTGGCCCAAGGAAAGTTGATGAAATAAGCCCCCTTTTTTTCAAGATCAAACATGGTTTCCATATGCTGAGATATCAACATGAGACCACATTAACAATTAAGAGGATCAGGACAAACCTAAGGCAAAGGTTTTGGACATTTTTTTAAAAGGAAAAAAAAAGGTATTCTAAGAAAGAGACTTTAAGAACACTCTCTCAATCCATTTCACAAAGGCCTCAGCTGGGCTCTAACTGACCATGTGGTATGAGTGAGCTTGTGTGTCAGGGAATGGTGATGCCTGTATGTGTGTGAACCTCCATATTTGATAAATCTCCTATAAACACTCCTAATAGACATTCTCTCCTAAACCTTAATCCCCAAAATAAGGAAATAATATCTCCCTTTCTAATTGACAGCTCTGGCCATGAGATACTATTATGCACTCATTGATTCTGGAAGTTGTTTGTTGTGCCTGTTTGAAGACAAAAAGCTGGATAAGGTCCCAAATGGATGTGTTTTAAAACACAAGTTCCTATTACATGCAATGTGTGTATATTTAAATGTTCACAAGTAACACCATTCTCAGAGTAATTACAATCGGAGGAATGAGAGGAGGGCAAAGGTGAGAAAATGCAAGTAACAAAACACCAAACAGGGCAGAACATACACTATGTGAGTCAGAAAGTGTTTGTTGAGTTCTTATGAAGAGGGAAAGATCACATCTCACTGTGGAAATTCTCCTTTCTGGTGGTGGCCATTAAAACTCCATTGTGAGGATTAAATAGCATTTTGCTATAATCCTGTGGAAAGAAATGTGATTCCCAGTTAAAACCAACCTTCAGTGCAGGGGAGACGGGCATGTATTCTGAAAAGCTTGGACATCCTGGGGAGGAGGGAGAGATCTTGCTGGACAGGCAGTCTGGGAGTCAAGCAACAGTTTTAAGCATCTGTCTCCTCTGACCCCTTTCTCTCTCTCTCTCTCTCTCTCTCTCTTTCTTTCTCTCTCCCTCTCTCTCACTCACACACACACACACACACACACAGAAACACATGCACATGCACATGCACACACACACACACAAAGGAACTCAATCAATGTGCATATAGAATTCATATTTTAACAAGCTCCCCAGGTTGTTTTTACTTTATACTAAAGTTTTAAAACCAATTAAATAAAGGAGTATTTGAAAACATGAAGTCAGAGAACACACCCAATTTGGTTGTTTTGGAAAAAAAAAAAAGAATATGGGACACATCTCTGAAAATGTGAAGTAGAGGAAATATTTTTTATCATCTTCTGCAATTACAAAAGTACGCATATGTCATGTTGATCAAGGATCAACAAAATGTTTCCTGATATCATCATTAAACAAGGCACTTTAACATATACACCTTACTTCCGTTTAACCACTTTGTGCATAAATATTTTTGAGGATAAAGAATTGTTAAATCTTGTAGAAGTGTAATGAAATACCTGTGACCTTTACCTTACAATTATTTTTTTTCCTGAGTCTTACCAGAACCTCTAATTTTTTTTCACTCTTTCTTACACATGTCTAGTGTATCCCAAACAATCCTACCTTGCTATCTTCTCATGTTGTGGTCTACCTTTCTTCCTAGCTTGGTGAAGCTTGTCTATCATTTCTTTACCTTAGACTGAGTAGTCAGCTCACGCTTGCACTCTCTAGTACCACACTCTGGTCTTAGCCTACCTCTAGGAAGAGGAAGTTGAAGAAATGCACTTCTAAGATACTATACCTAAAGTTCTAAGGAAAGTTTGTCTAGGCCACAAACTCCTTACGTCTCTTTCTGGACCACTTTTGATCTCAAAGACCGTTCCAGTGGCCTCTGGAGAACCAACAAGGCTTTTTCTGATGAGACTCAAACTCATGGAGGAATGCAAAGCCTGCCTTTGTTTTTTATAGCTGTAAATTTGTGAACTCTCATTTTAATGTGCACAGCTATACTTCCCTCTCTTGGCTAAATGTAATCAGGGAGTAGGGTGAGGATGAGAAGCCCCGGTTGCATAAGGCCTCTGGCTCCTTTCACTCAATGGCTCCCTCCTTGGGCCTCACAGTCTTGCACAGGACTCTCTTCATCACTAACAGGGAAGAGAGAAGGTGGAGGTGTTTTGGGGGCTGAGGTTGAAAATGGTATATGTCATATCTGTGGCCTTACTCATCTGCAGAGGAAGGGGGTAAATGCAGCTTACTTCTATGCCCAGAGGAAAACAAAATATTTTAGAGAGAAGAGCCTGTCATACATCATCAGTATTGTAGCTCCTATGATGCATTTTAATCATAAATCACGATTTCTTTCTTTGTGGTGCTGGGGATTGAACCCAGGGCCTTGTGCTTGCGAAGCAGGTGCTCTACCGACTGAGCTATATCCCCAGCCCACAATTTCTTTATCTGCCTCGTTACCTGCTTATTCTGCAGAGAGTTGTTCGAATAATGCTAGTGATGCACAATTTTTCCATAGTATTTTTGCCCTAGTGTTCACATTACTAATTTCAACTTGTGTGTTTGTATATGATGTCATTCTTTCCACCTCCGTATTGTTAATATCAATATGCAATATATTTTATTGTTTGAATGACATGTGATTAATGATATGTTGGCTGTAACTCTATCATTGAAATACTAGGAAACATACTGCTAAAATAAGTAAAATCAAATTACTGAGTTATCTTCAAATTTATAAGATAAATTTATTGAATATGAAAACCTGATTATTAAATAAAAGGCAATTAACAGATATTTAATAACCAAAATTTACTCCAAGTTGTTCAATTAATTCTGCTCCCAGTTTTTATTAAATCTGAGTTCTTTCCCCACTGGACAGTAGGAATTAGTTGTGTTAATTTATAGGGTCTTCTGTTCCTCATCTGTGGACCCACAAAGACAGTCACCTAACAGTGTGATGGTGTGTCTAGGAGGATGCCCTCAGCCCACTCTATCCTTTATCAATTTCTCTATGCTATTCCTCATCAGGGGAGGGGAGTGGATGGAGTGGCTTGCTGCCTTAATACATGCACTTAAAGCATCCCACACACTACACAGCTGGCAAAGAGTTAAAATCTGACTCATATGGATTTGATTACTTCATATTAAACAATAGAGAAGAAAAACTATCATGCCTGAAAACACATGCTCTAACCCTGCCTAATGGGCAATTTCTAAGAGTCAGATTTCTCATCATTAGAATGTCATCAAACAGTGCAAACTTCAAGTTTCTTTTCAGATCAAAAATTGTAATGATTCTGTGGCTGTGACTTTATTATAAAACAGATAGATGATATTACTAGATCATATTATTTGATAATGAGCACCATAGAGATGGAAAAATGATGCTGCTATGCAGAGATGTTAGAAAACTATATAAAAATATGAAATAGTTTATAGTACTAATGCATACCCTTTTACCTTGCAATGCCCTTTGAAATAAAAGAGAAAGATAGGATATAAACAGACAGTATTGATAGTCAAGGTGAAAAAAACATACAACTCAGAAACACAAAAACAGTTATTTTCTAGATGGAAAAGGCAGTGGAAGAAAAGCTACACAGAAAGAAGCTGGGGATCAAAGTGTGCAATAAATTCAAACCAATTGCTGCTGCATGAAAGAAAAATTTCAGGGTCTGTGCAAGACGAATATAAGACTGAATTATTCAACAAAACAAGAAAGACACATAACAACATTGCTCTTCTTCTACACCTGGAATAACAGTGGAGCTTATAACTCCATTTTCCCATGGAGAAATGCAAATTGAAGATTATGAAGGGAAACAGACTAAAAGTCTTAGTGCACAGGTTTGATGAAGAAGGAAAGTAGAAAGGGGAGAACAGAATCATTATCTCCACTGCTAATCACAAAACTGTCAAATAGCAGGATGGTTTCTAAACATCTGAAATACATAAAAACCAAGTAAGACCCCCAATTACAGGGATAGGTTCTAGGTAACTAACGACTAATCCCAACAAAGTTTCTTCCCATCCCTGACAGTACCTCTAAAACATGTTGGCATTCGTGGGGCAGAAGTAGCTCATTCAGAATTTAAAAAGCAACATAAAATGGTATCAACTCATGAGATAGAAATAACTAAACTTCATTAGAACTAGATTGAAGGTCGTTATTATTAGGCTCACGTACTTGCAGGTTTCAGAACGTACCTTTTTTCTTGAAAAGCTGGACATAAGGGTAAAAAAGAGTAGAAAAGAAATATTCTCAAATAGTTTAGTGCTTATATTTAATCAAGAACATTATAATACAAATATAAATATGAATTAAAGGATGCATTAACTCTGTCCTGACTAAAAACTGGAAGAAGTGCATAAATTGCCTTCAAACTGTTTTTATTACTTCTTTTATCTTTGTTGTTTAATCTCCAGAACACTGTGTACAAAGGATATTTGGCTCAGAATTGAAAACAAAACTCATAAAAATCATGACATCTACTCATTGTCCTCAGATCATGACTCCTGAACAATGTAATGATCAGTTTCCCAAAGCTGAAATTAAAGAGCCAGACAGACCTCTACAAATGTAGTAGCTGTGTTTTTCTTGAAAACGCTTTACTGTTCCCTTTCCTGTTTTCCAGTGTCATCCCAAGGGTCCATCTTGCTTCTACGAAGGGAACAGGAAATTTTTCAGGGGCCAAGCCTGGGTCTAGGTGACTAACCAAAATCTAACACAGGGCTGAGCACACTCAAGTCTTTTGTCTTCTTTTTAGGAGGTTCATTATTATTTTTTATGTAGCAGAATATACCAAGACAAAACAATTCCAGTTATGATATCTTTTGAGGGATCATAATAAAGAGAAGATGAGAAATACCAGCAATGGCTAAGGTCTTGAGAAAAGGACAGAACCCACTTGAGAATAAGGGATCAGAAAGGGGTACACTCACAGTACAAGAAGCCCCTGATTTTTATCTTCATTCCCTTTATAAATATTCCAAGCGTATATCACCCTGAAACAGAAGACAGATTGGGACACAGAAAGCATCAAGTCCTCTGTTTATTCTAATTCAGTGACATCCTGAACTTTCTACAGAACTTTGTCTTTTGGATTTTGGCTGTTTTCTGCAGGTAACTATGTCTGAGAACCTTAGGAGTGTCACACAGGGTCACTCATAAGCACCAAGACTAAGCATTCAAACTGCATTCACTAGATGGCTAGCACACTGTTTGTTCTTAGTACTCTGTGTATGACCTGGCAAAAGTGAAAAAGCCAGAGAGGTCCTGCCACTCCCAAACACGCTGGAAGAGGGCAGGGTTTCTCTTGCTCAGACACAGTGCTCCAAGGACAATTAATTGGGTCTCTTAGTTTTTTAGCCGAGATGCCTCATACAGGTATGCAGCCAGCACTTTGGTTTGTCAAACAAACATGAAAGCTATCCAAATCAAAATGAAGTCACCTTTGTCAACCCTAATCAAATAATAATCATAATAAAATAATGTCAGCAGGTAATAAAGTGAAGGTTCTTAGTTGCCTAATGATAATTATCACAAAAACTCTTCCAGACTCTAACTTTGCACAGAGGTCATTGAAACCTTAAACCGTAAGTTAAATCCCTAATACCACCAGCAAAATAAATAAACAAATACTTCTCAAGGACATCTCATTTGCTCCAGTCACTGTCTATTCAACCTCAGACTAATACAATTCTTTTTTTTTTTTCCTCTCAAACACTGATCCACACCCCCAATCCTTTTTGTATTTTGTTTAGAGGAGGGTCTTGCTAAATTGCTTAGGGCCTCACTAAATTGCTGAGGCCAATTTTCACAATCCTCCTGCCTCTGCCTCCTGAGATGCTGGGATTATAAGCATGTACCACAGTGCTCGGAAGACCATTCTTACAATTAACCATTGTCACCAAGGATTACTGTTTCAAAACACCTGATGTAATCTTCCTCGTTTCTGTCTTTGAAAAATTCCCCTATCCTCAAAAACTCTTTGAAAATGCCCACAGTTTACCAAGACATGTGTACTCTCATTACAGTGCCCTGCTATTACCAAATAGATATCATTAAGAGAGAGCACTATTCTTTGCAGAATCTCTGATTTCTTTTTTACAGATTAATAGATTCTTTCTACATAATTATGCTTGTTGAGCTTTTCATTCTGGGGGTGTGTGATATAATCTGCTGACCCCATGGGCAACAGCATGACAGTCATACTCCTGGCTTTCTCAAGTTGAAAATCATAGAAGTATTACTGTCTTTCCTGGTCAATTCTATTTCAACACCAAAAACTATATGATGTTTCTCCCATCACTAATCAAGGTACTTGAAATTCAATTCCCAGGGATTACTACCATGGCTCATATATACCTTGAACTTGTTGGGACGTGCAGCCCAGCAAATTATTAGTCAGGTAGCCTGTAACACACTTGCTGACAAATTCAGGAGTGATGCTCTGCGTGAGACTGAAGGAGAACTTATTGAGAATCACATTCTTGGGTGCCAACACAGAGAAGGTACTTTCAGTGCCATGGAGTGAGGGATAGGCACAGCTTTTTGCCCATTGCAATTTCCTGAAGTGGAACAAAATAGTCTCCATCCCTAAGTCCCTGGCAAATTCCTCCGCTTCAAAGTACAAGTTATCAAAGAGTTCCTGCTCCTCATGGGCCACAAGGTCTATGGTCACATTAATGCCAGGAATGAGGATTTTCTCCTTGTTTGTCAACACACTCATCAACATACTGAGATAAGTTATAGTGTCCTATAGCAAGCCACCATACACATGAGAATGAAGGGCTTTGTCACCACATTTTCCTTCAATGAAAAAGTACCAAATGCTCCTGAAATCAAATGTGGTGCAAGGCTTATTCTTTCCTAGTCTTCAGAGCTGTAGTTGTAGTGCAGATCTTTAAAGAATGGTCAAAATCTGGGCAAAAATCAGTTCATCCAGGTCTTTGGAGTCAGATGCCTTCATGCCTTCAAGGTAGCACTGGACACTGACAGAAACCTCCTAAAGTTTTTTTTTATAATTTTATTTCCTAAACAGCTTCTATAGTGTTCAATCCATCTAGCCACTGGTCCCTTAATCATCAGTTGAACTTCTCCTATGCATCTTGCCATTCATTCCACGGAGGTGAAGGACTTGCTTTCTCAGTCATTTTCAAGTGCTGCAAGCTGCACATCCAGATGCCCATAAATATTCACCATTTTCTTCTGTGGATCAGAGCCCAATTTGCTCAGTAAATAGGGAGGACATGGTATTCCGGGCTATTATGGAAATTTTGTTTTCCAATATTTACCAATTCCAGAGAGCTACCAACTGCTTGATATACTTCATCCTTCGATTTCATGGAGATACACTCTGGGTGGCCACCCACTTCGCAAGTTTCTTAATGCAGCAATCCTGACTTTTACTGATCTATTTAAACAAAGACGTGAAGATGGACATTGTGCAATTAAAGTATAGCTCTTCAATATTCCACTGGGTTCCCAATCATGCCTCCAATGTGGACAGCCCTGCTATCCTTCATCTTCCCTTTTTAAAAAACAAGACAAAAAATGTATAGTTTAAAGAGCTTTTAGAGTATATCACACTTGAAGGTTTTGTTTCTTAGATGAGAAATTAAAACCAGAGATAAAAGTAGGATTGTTCGGACAAACACAGCTTAATTAATGGTGAGGACTTCCTGTTTTGAGCCTGTTAAGGAAAACAAAGCACTTTGGACTGCTCAGGAGATTATTATACCAATAAGAGTAATCATCTGTTATTTAGAGCTTTTGGCTTGAAGAGGAGAAATATTAGCTATAATAACCACATTTATATTTAAAGGCCATATTTTAAATTTATTAGGTAATATTACAGATGACTGCTACCATTTCAGTGAAAGCCCACAGAGAAAGAAGTCAATATTTTTAATTGTGACATTTAAGAAATTACCAAAGCAGTAAGTTCATAAAGCCTGCAACTGGAAGTAAACCAATTAGTTTCTTTCCTTTCTGCCTATACCAAAAGATCACATTCTAATGAATGTAAATATTTAATACTTCTGACCTTTTATCCCTTAAATATTCCCCTATGAATCTGTATCAGAGAACTATAATATAATTACTATAAGGAGCAACAAACTGCAGCCGATTCAAATATAGTGAACATATTAAGGTATTTTTAAAAGGCAATGCTATTAAATACTTTTACGCTTAAAAAGACAATCAAATTTCATTTGATCCATAAAAGCATAAAAATACAAATAGCAGTGGCAAAAACACTGAAAAATACTGTTTTGACTATATGTATTTACCTACTAGCATTATTTTTAGAAATTCAAGACAGAATGCCAGATTGGCTTAATAGCAGCATCACATTTGAACTATCCAGGGGTTGTTAGAAACATTTTTAAATACACAACTTGAAATAAATCATGCCAAGTGTTCTTTGAATCCTTATAATCATACACATTAAAATGATAAAAATATGAACCTAAAACATAGGTTTGATAAAAAAGAAATAAAAGCATTTTCTAAATATTTACTTAAAATATGTAGCTTTTCAATTTAAAATCCAGTTTCATAAAGGAAAAACATGCCTTTATAAGCAATGGAGTTTTCATATATTTAATTTGAAAAGGCTTTATACTGTCTCAAATTTATTCTGACATTTATCTAATTCCTAAAATTGTATTGATTAGACAGGACTGTCATTATTACTTGACAAAAAGGAGTTCTAACACATAATATCTGACTTACATCAGTCATGAATGTATTTTTTTGTAAAACGAAATCTCTTCCTGCACCCAAGAAGCACAAAGGGAAACCATGGAGCACCATTCTCCCTGGCCTCTACTCACCACGTCCTGCATTTGGTAGGTCAAGGTTTTTCAGTAGGAATTTAGAACTAAGAAGCACCTATTTCTAAATGCAATGTTTTGGGTAACAAAGAGCTCATTGTGCTGCAGAAGTTTAGAAAAGAGAAATAGCTGTTCTCTTAGTTATGTATAATTATTCCAAATTTGCAAAAATTCACAACTATTATCCATTATGATGGTTTGTTTAATGTGTCAACTTAACCCAAAGAATAACACCCAGTTATTTAATCAACACTAATTATTATTGCTCTCAGGGTATTTTGTTGATACAGCTAGACTAAGTAAAAGAGATTATCTCTGATAATATGAGTGGGCCTCATCCAATCAATTGAAAAATCTTAAAAGACTGAAATTTGCCAAAGAAGACATTAAAGATTGAAGCACTAACTCCCACGCAATTCTTCAGCTGCCAGTCTCCCAACAGATTTTGTCAGTCCCCCAAACATATGAATCAATTCCTTAAATCTCTATATATATATATACACACACACACCCTTTGGTTATATTCTTCTGAAAAACTCTGACTGCACATCGAAATAGGTACCTATATCTTTGCTGTTGTTGTTGCTGCTGTGCTGGGGATTGAGTCTAGGGCCTGATTGGCAAGCACTATACCACTGTGCTCTACCCCCAGTTTCCAACCTGTTCTTTATGGGGGTCAGCGGGCTGAAAAAGGCTTTCTAAGCAAGGGTCTTTAATTTGCATTAGTATAATATTTACTGTGTCTTAATTTGTTTTGAGTAACTGTGTTAGCTCTTCTGCTGCTGTGACTAAATGACCCAACCAGCACAACTGTAGAGGAGGAAAAGTTTATTTGAGGGCTCACAGTTTCAGAGGTCTTAGTCCATCGAAGACCAGCTTCATTCCTCAGGGCTTGAGGTGAGGCTGAACACCATGGTGAGAGAGAGTGGTAAAGAGAAGCAGCTCACATCATGGTGATCAGGAAGGGGAGGGGGAGGGGGAGGGGG
>JAJEJO010001522.1:360575-645944 GCA_020662805.1 Glaucomys volans
TTTTTTTTTTTTTTTTTTTTTTTTGGTGTCAGGGGATTGAACCCAGGGTTGCTTAACCATTGAGTCACATCCCCAGTCTTTTACCAGTCTTTTAATTTTAAGACAGGGTCTGGCTAAGTTGCTTTGGGACTCACTAAATTGTAGAGGCTGGCTTTGAATTTGTGACCCTCCTGGCTCAGCCTCCCGAGTCACTGAGATTAGTCATGCACCGCCACACCCAGCTGGCTCCTTAGTTTTTTAACCTGTGCTCTTAATGGTTACGCTATACTGCCTTAAAATGGATTGACTTAAGATATATTTTGAATTGGGCTGATAACATTAATTTATGACTTTGGAAGTGAAAAATCAAAGGAAAAATGGAGGAAAGTAGAATTCTCATGCTACTGTTTTAAACAACTGGATTTTCAGTCCCATTCCAGAAGTGGGGAGAAAAAAGAGAAAGAGTATATTTAAGCAAAATTTTATGGATATATCCAAGGCTAAGACCCATAAGGGAAAATTTTGCAATTTTTGATGTAGAGAGATGAATTACAAAGAAGAAAAGGACAGAGCCTTGGGACTTTCCAATATTTAGAATTCCAGGAAAATGGAGTACCTGAAAAGGAGAGGAAGAAAAGGAGATATTGTAGAAGCCTAAAAAGGTAAGAAAAGGAGATGTGCCAGGGAGTGGGGATGGGGTGGGGAGCAACTGCACTTGACCTTGCTTTTGAAAGGTCAAGTAAAGGTGTAGAGAGAGAATATCCAGATAGGACCGACAGCTGAACTCAGTGACTAGGACCACAGCAGGCTACATGGAGCAGCGATCCTGAGAGCCAGAACAGTATGGGTAAGAAAGTGACCATTCATAAGTAGCAAATTTCTCTTAAATATTCATGGAAAATAGATTTGTGATACAGCAAATGCAGCACAATGTTAATGGCAGATTAGGTGGTGGAACAGGTATTACCGCTAAAATTCTTTCAACCATGTTACATGTTTGAACAGTTTTATGTAAAATGATGGGGTAAGCGCAGACACAGATTCAGAACTGGTTCTCTAACCATGTTTGGGCAGTGAGAATGGGTAGGGAAAGGAACACAGAGGTCAGGGGATAAGCAGTGAAGCTTCAATGCACAGTCATGTTTCATTTCTTAAGCAGAGGGGTCTGTACACTGCTCTTCTTGTTACCCCTCATGTTTCACATAAATTATACTGCACAATAAACAGACACTAAGCGACTACAGGGTGAGGAAATTGAGTGAGTAAACACAGATTATTCTTTGAGAAGATTTGTCTAAAAGAAGAAGAAAATGGGGCAATTGGAGGAAGGCTGTTATTAGGTAAGGTTTTCTGTTGTTTTCACATATAACATGTTTGCAGGCCATTTGGACTTTACAGTAGTAAGTAAGAAATGGAAAATTCAAGAGTAAGATGATTACGCAAAAAGAGTCTCCAAAATGTGGCAGGGAAGGATCCAGGGGCTCCAGTGGAGAGATCAGCTTTTCAGAGAAGAAGTGACTCTTTGTTCTTTTAATTCAAAGAACATAAAAACAGGTACATATTGTCCAACATTCTGCTCCTGGATTAAAAAAAAAAAAAAGGAGTTTGCTCCTTGCCTTTCCTGTCTTTCTATTTCTTCTCTATTTCACCAGGAAGGTCCATTACTAGCTTCTCAAGTCATCTCTGCTTAGCTTTGCAATGTTGAGATGGCATCTCCATAATTTATTGTAAGGTCTGATTTTTCCATATTGCTTGTATGTCATTCCCAAGAGCTGGTCCTTTGGGACCTTTCATTAGCATGCACTTAACAAAATGCAGCATGATTTTAGGAGCTTTTTGCCTTGCCCCATTTATTTTCTTTTTAAAAGCAGAGTCGCATTTAGAAGCATGTTCACCGAGTCTCAGTTTCAGAGTGGTCCACAGCTAATGAAGACTGCCTGGTTTGCATCAAGGCACAAACATACATCATAATTACAGATGCATCAGTGTGTTAGTTCCATCTTGTAAATCTTACCCTGTTGTTATTCAAGATGTTGTTGTCAAATGCATTTTTGATTGAATTACAAACTTAACTTTAGCTATTAGAGAAAAAATGCTTGATAACCAAGTTTTTTTTATCTTTATATGGTAGTGCAGAATATTTTCTTTTATGCATGGTTAAGATAAGATGTTTTAAGGAACCTGCAAATGAAATATAATTGACTTAGTCATCTCCCTGAATTATTATTTTGTAATTAAAAATAGCTATTGTCATAAACTTTATAAGTGATCTGTTAGAATGAAAGCCCAACCTAGTTGCTCAGTTGTAGCAAGAATACAATAATATGACAATAATGATAATGAGAAAGGCAAGGGCTACCAGGTTTTTCCAGATTGCAGTGTGCTAAGACTGCTACTGAGCACTTTCCCGTACCCCATTGTCAGCCCTTCACATGATCCCAAGAGTGTTATGTGTGAGTAGGCCCACTGAACCACTGAACTCACAAAAGCACTGGCAAAGAGAGGGTGATTTAACCAAGTCACACAATATAGGCACCAGGAAAATCAGAGAGTTTAAATCTGAACCGAAGCCCACTGCAAAGCCAAAGTCCCATCTTCTAACCCCCAACATATTCTTCCTGTGGATGTGCCCCAAGATGGACATGTAAGCACAGATGGCTGGGTTCTAATGTGCCTGCATATCAATTGGTCACTTTCCTGATTTTCTTTTATCTTGTTCATGAATTTTTCCCCTGTGTTTTGTATATCTTTGTAAACCCCTTTACTTATTTATTTTTTCCATGAAAGGCAATAACAACTTTACCTAGACTGATAGTTTAGGTCTCAATAAAGGGTATTAAAAGAAACAGTACTAGTATGGTAGTCATCTAAATAAGATTTCTGATTTTTATTCATACAGATACACTGCTCATTACAAGATAGCTGAGGCACTGTAATCTTCAGTATCTATACTGTTCTGGGCAGTTTTGCTGGGCATATTAGCATATTAAATTTTTGTTATTGTGTTTTCTTCTTGCTACTGTACTCAGTAATTTATCAGAACTGGCTCATTCATGGTGACAAATGTATCGTAATGGTGGAGGTGCTAATAATAAGGAAAAGTGGGCATGGGGCATATGGGAACTATCTTTGCAAATATTTTGTAAATCAGAAATTAGTCAAAAATTTTAAAAGAGTTTACTTAGTGGAACAGCATTAGGTAATTCATATGATAAGAATATTTCAAATCATGAGGTAAATATGCAGGGTTATAATTACAGAGTTGAAACATAATTTCATGTTCAGTTTTATGAAAAAACTGACAATCTATCTTCCAAAGTGGCTGTATCATTTTGCATCCAGATGAGTGAGAGTTCCTGTACTTCCAACATCTTTTCCAGCATTAGGTATCATCAGTTTTAGATATTTCAGTGATTCTGGTAGATGTCTATTAAAATCTCATGGCTATTTGAATTTGCATTTTGCCAATCACAAAAGCTAATGGCATTGTTTCCTATGCTTATGTGCCATCTGTACATCCTCTTTGATGGGGTGTCTATTCAGTTTGTTCATCCATTTTCTAAATTGGGTTGTTTGTTATCTTACTGCTGAATTTTAAGAGTACTTTGGGCATTATGGGTACAAGTACTTCATCAGAGTTGTAATTGACAAATATTGTTTCCCAGTCTATGACTTCTCTTAATTTTCTCAGCAATTTCTTTCACATAGCTGAAGTTTTTTAATTTTAATATTAAATTCAACTTATCAATTTATCTTTCATGTATTCTTTTAATTGTTTCATTTTCAAACTGTACTTCTATAGACTGAAATCATCAACCTGTACAATTTTTTATTTATTCGTTTGCCTTTTCACAGCATGTAATATTCCTCGAGGCAAGGAATATCTTTTCTCTTTATTCTATATTCTTAGCACCCAAAATAGTGCCCATGCAGAGCAAATACTCAAAAAATACTTGTTGAATTATTTGGTCAATTTAGGGACATAGAGATCTTTCAGCATCAGTGTCATGCAAAATATGGACAATAACACTACAAATGACCAACAATGACTTTGAAGACAAAAATGCCAAATATCTTACAAATGTGGTTCCAATAAATAAACAGGAGAAAGTGTTGTCATTATTCTTATCAAAACATTATAGCATTTTTCTAAAGCCAAGAGCTGCAGAAAGAGGGGTCGTGTAAAAGAACAATCTGCTGTTATCTCCCGGTCTCTGGAAACAAGGGCTTTGTATCGACTGGGTTTCTCCTGGGCCCCTAACTAATGCAAACATTGGCATACACATATGTTTTACTTAATAACATGTGCAAAAATTAAAGCTACTGTAAATGTTAAAATTTACATTAGGATGAATCCTAACATGTATGGGTTTTTCACATTTATGCATCTTCATGATATTTTCACATCAAACCTAGGTGTATCTTATTGTCATTAATATGCATCCCTAGATTTTTTTTTGTATTATCCATATTTTAAATGTCTGATGCCATAGCATTTCTTTTTTCTGGGCAGTGAACTGAAAGCTGTATGCATGTGAAGCATGCACTCTACAACTCAGCCACACCCCTAGCCTTGATAGCAACTTTTTTTGATAGAAAAAAAGAGAAACTAATTAAAGATGATATTCACAAAGATGTGTTAAATTTTGTCTATTCATGATTCTCAAACTTTGCATTTGAGATCCTTTCTTGAAGTAAAAAGTCCAGTGTCACTCCAGATATACTGAATCTGGATTTATGGTTATGCCTACAAATTTGAATTTTTATAGACATCTCCTATTCTCTTCCTGAGGATTCTGAATCAGGTGGTCAGTGAACTGTACTCTGAGAAGTACTTATAAGAGAAACTACTTCTATAAGGAAGAAGAGAAGGTGTCATCACAAGATCCCAGTTCAGCTGCACTGGGATGCTGATCTCCATGGAAAGTATTGGGGGAGATAGGACACTATGTAGCCCCATCCTTCTCTCAGGAAATTGCTTTAAATAATTAGAAGGCAGCTGGAGTAGGAGGAATGGCTTGTGACAGTGGGACTTTCCTGGTCAAGTTAATAGCTACTGGCCAGCTCTCAGCAGGGGAATTCAAATAGTGGGTATCAACTGAAGTTTCTGTTGGACCCAACAGGGATGAGACAGACTGAAGAGACACCCACCATTCTAAACTCAAGGTGTGCCCTTGTTGGACCTCCAATGTACATGTGCATTTTATTCTATGAGAGTTGGCTTTGTATTTGTGGTTTCTGTATCTGAGGATTCAACTAACCATGGTTTGAAAATATTTGAAAAAAAACTGCATCTGTACTGAACATGTGCAGACATTTTTGTCTGGTCATTATTCAGCAAAAAATACAGTACAATGAATATTTACGTAGCATTTACATTTTATTAGGTATTATAAGCAACCTAGAAATGACGTAAAGAATGACAGAGGATATGTGTTTGTTACATGAAATATTATGCCATTTTATATTTGGAACTTGTACACCCAAGATTTTTGGTAAGGGTCCTGGAACCAATTCCCTGTAGGTACTCAGGGACAACTGCAGTTAAATAATATCATTTGCAATAGTAACATATCTACATGCAATGAAGTTCAGGATCAAAGAAGTGAGACCCACAGAGAAATTAGTACTTTTTCCTTCCCCTAGGATTTGCTTTAAATGGAGACTTGCACCTCCAATCATACCAGAAGTGCAATCTCACCCCACACCCAATAGCAGCCCACACCAAAGTATGGTACCACACCATCGGTTCAAGAGTATTCATACATGGAAATGACTCTTCTTTAGTTCAGAAGAGTCATCACAGAGCACAGAAATGGAAGTCCATTGTCTGCTGGAGACACAGTGTTCATTGTATGAAGAGGAAAGGCAGAAAACAAGGGGTCTTTGAGCAAAAAGACCCACAGTGGAATAGCAGCATCCTGAAAACATACCTAGCTCTCCTCCTCAGAGATGCTGATCTCTGTGGAAAGTGCTGGGAGAGATAGGACACTACCCCCACCCTTCCCTCAGGAAATTGTTTTGAATAATGAGAAGGCAACTGGAGGAGGAGGGATAGCCTGTGACAGTGGGACCTTCCTGGTCAAGTTAAAAACCACTGGCCAGCTCTCAGCGGGGGAGTTCAAAGTGGGTATCACCTGGAGTTTCTGTTGGACCCAACAGGGTTGAGGCAGTAGACAGTCCCCGGTCTTCAAGAGACCAGGTTTTCATCATCTTAGAGATGTGAGGGAAGACTTTCTTTCCTCCTGTTACCCTCAGACTTTCCTTCTCTGACTCAACTCATTGGTCACCAGTAATTCAATAAATACTGTTTCAGTAAAAATAACAAAATTGTTTGATATCACTCTATCACTTCACCTTGGAGGTTAGTCAAACCAGGCAAAGACAAGACTAGATGAGCAGTGTATGACTTAGCCACCCCTCAGATTTAGGAAATGGTTCAGAGAAGAAACAGCCTCTTTCATATGCACCTCTTTGTCACTTTGCTCCATGAGATCCCCATTAGGTTGGGTGAAGGCTATATAAATCTCAGTCTAAACCCTGGACCTGATAGGTCTCAACATCAGGGCCACATGCTAATTATTTTGATTTTTCATTGCCTAGACAGGGAATGGACAGAGAATGCTAAACTGTCAGATTAAAGTAGGAAATACACTCAACTTGTTCATGACTTAAGAGGGTATGGAAATATAATGAGGAAATGGCAAGCCAGGTGTGGTGGTACATACCTGTAATTCCACTGACTTGGGAGGCTGAGGCAAGAAGATCATATGTTTGAGATCAGCCTCAGCAACTTAGCAAGACTATTTTTTTCCAGGAATCTAATGTTTATTATTTTTTTATTTATATATTTTTTAATTTTTACAAACTTCATTTTGATTCATTCTACACAAATGGGGTATGAATTTTCATTTCTATGGTTGTGCATAATGTACATTCATACCATTCATGACTATTGAAAAAAACAAACAACCCAGAAAGGACTGGGAATGTAGCTCCATTGTAAAGCACTCCTGGGTTTAATTACCAGTAACCCCCCCACCAAAAGAAATGGATAGAAAACTCACATAGATGCAAAAACAAGGATACAGTATCTCCAACAGTGGTCAAAGTGCAGATTTCAATGGTCCATCCAAATCACCTCCATCTTTTTAAAATAATCAAGAATGTTTCATTCAGTCCACTTTGACCCTCATCTTTTCTATAAAAAATTGCTCAGGATATCTTTCCTCCCTACTTGCTTTCCAGATCAAGAAGCATCTTTTCAGTATCATTTCAAGCAACTGCCCTAAGCATGCTCCCTTTGTGTCTACAATTTTGGCTCTGTTTCTTCATACATGTTCAATACTTTTGATGTAAGATAGAAAAAATAAGCAATCAGTTATACTCTCTGCTTTCTCTTAAAGTCCCTCCATCACTCTTCTATATCCCTCTTTCCATTCGGCAACAATCTTCCAAAGCATGCATCAATATTCACTATGTGTCAGGCATTGCGCCAGCCTCAGAAATACACAAGCTAACATCATGCAGACCTTCCTTTGAGTACCAGGATATCCACAGGAGCAAAAAGAAGCATGTGCAGTAAGTAGCACAAATGATCAAAGGAAGTACTAGTTAGCTTTCCTGCCTACATCAACTCCTTCACCATCTGGTCTGTTCTTGGCAGCTCTTCCTTCTTTTTAATTGTTGCCCTCTTGAAAATATACTTTTAAATGTAATTGATGACACCTTTGTAGCAAAATCCAAGGTGTTTCCTCATTATTCATCTTCCAAAGTCTCAGAAGAATCTGGTTTAATTACAACATTCTCAAGTTTAGGCTGATCACTATTTTCCTTTAAAAAATATCCTATTCCCTGGATTTCAGGATTCTGTATTGTCTTTGCTCCCTGGGCACATTTCAGGGCACTCTTCCCTCTCTAATTTATTTCTATTCAATTTTCTAATCATTAGTTGGCCTTTATTCAAAAACTATATCTATATCCCTCTATTCTTTATCTATTGGCACATACTCAAAGAAAGCTCTGCCTCTGAGACCTGCATTTATCAACTTCAAAGACTTCCAAATTTCCCTGTCACCAAGTTCCATTCTGATAGCATTACCATCTGCTAGGCAGACCTGCTCATTTATCAGTGTTATCAGTGTTTATCAAACTGGTCCTCTCTCCTCTGTTCCTGTCACCCCTGAAGGTTTCCCAATCATGTTGCCTTTGGCCAAAAACAGAAATGTTGACTGGTATGTCTTCCCTTCAATAAATTGGAAAATCTCTTATTTATTTGGCAATGAATGTAACATTTGGTTTGTTTTTGTTCCCACCGTCACCACCCCAATCCTGGATCACCAAAGTACTGTGGTTTGTTTTGACTCAACTGCTGTTGTAATCACGCCTGAGTAACCTGTCTGGCTCCAGTTCTCCTCTGACTCAGTCAGCTTTTCAGATAGTGCCATATTAATCTTTCTAAAATACACTTATATTAGTAGCAACCAGCTAGTCAGCTAGCTTATTTCCCCACTCAATCCTCTCTCCCTTCCATCATGTTGTCTATACCTGCACTTAATCAATCTGTTCCCTTTACGCCATCTTACCCTATTTTTTTAAAACTATACTTGAATGTGAAACTTCCCATCAAATCAGGGATTCTTGGTCCATTCTACAATCTCAATATCATTCCTACCTTTTTGCCTTTGAAAATCACTTGAAATACCTCCACAAATTTTTAATCAGTGCTCAGCTTAATCATCAACTCCTTCTTGTCAAATTCAGGTATATATCTTTCTTTTAATGTAACTCCTACATACTTCCCTATTCCCTGAGCACCTACAGAATATCAGGCTCAGTATCATATTATTTGGCATGGGCTGTGTCTGTGATATTTAATACAGAATATCAGGTTGTTTGCCTATATAAGTCTTATCTACTTACCTCTAAGTAAACCATAAGCTCATACACCTTACAGTATAATTGACTATCATCTGCTGTCTACTGTGAAACACTTGCTGACTCTAAAGGACAATGGATCATCCATGCAGGATTGCTGCAGAAGAGAAGTTTATTCTCAAATTGCTTGTGCAATGGCATCATGTGGCGAGCCTCAAACCTTGAGGCCTGGGTCCTACCAGAGAATTTGACATGACTGATAAGGAGTGAGGCCTGGTCACCAAGATTTTAAATGTTTCTCAAATGATTCTAATATTCACTAAAGTTTGAGAATCCCTAGATCGATGCATAATGAGAGAGTTCTCAGTCCATTGAAAGTCTTGATGGTAAACACAAAAAATATTTGGTATCTCTGTGCCAAGCATCCCTTAGCCCAGAGGTTCAATAAATGATGTTTTGTTTGCATACCTTATTTTCAAGAAGTTCTTCTATCCATGGTCCATAGTTACACAATTATCCACTTATAGTGTGTTGATACTATACAAAATGCCCACAAATTCTAAGCCACATTGGGATATGCAGTCCTCTTCAGGAAATCCACTAGATCCTGATTCAGTTTTCCAGAATCCTACTTGGAATGCACCAGGACAGGTTCCTAGTAGGAGGGCAAGCTACTGTTAGGGGTGGAACAGATCAAGTCAATAAATTATAATTAATAAAAGTAACATGGCACATCTCATGCTCAAGTTGTGAAAAATTCTTGTGACATCAGTTAAATAATCCAGAGCTATGGCAACAAAAACAGCATGGTACTGGCACCAAAGTACCATGAAGGCATGAAGACCAATGGAATAAAATAGAAGACCCAGAGAAAAACCCACATGAATATAATTATCTAATGTTAGGTAAAGGTGTCAAAAACATACATTGGAGAAAACATAGCCTCCTCAACAAATGGTGCAGGAAAACTGGAAATCCATATGTGCTAGGATGAAATTAAACCTGATCTCTCACCCTGTACAAAACTCAACTCAAATGGATCAAAGATTTAGGAATTAGACCAGAAACTGCAACTCAATTGCCAGAAGAAAATGTAGGCCCAGCAATCCAACATATCGGTACAGGAACTGACTTCATTAACAAGACTCCTAAAGCACAAGAAATAAAACCAAAGTCAGTAAGTGGGATGGGAACAAATTAAAAGAAACAAGAGCGTGAAGAGAGAGCCTATGGAATGGGACAAGATCTTTGCCACCTACTATTCCTCAGATGGGACATTTATATTGAGGATATAAAAAGAACTCAAAAAGCTTAACACCAAAAAAAAAAAAAAAAAAAAAAGACAAAACCCACTTAATAAATGAGAAAAAACACTAAACAGACACTTCTCAAAAGAACCAATACAAATGGACAACAAATATTTCAAAAAATGTTCAAAATCTCTAGCAATTGGGGAAATGCAAATCCAAACTACACTGAAATTTCATCTCACTCCAGTCAGAATGGCAATTTTCAAGAATACAAATAATATCATGCGTTGGTGAGGAGGTGGGGGGAATATTCATACATTGTTGGTAGGACTGTAAATCAGTGCAACCACTCTGGAAAACAGTATGGAGATTCCTTAAAAACTAGGAATGGATCCACCATATGACCCAGCTATTCACTCCTCAGTATATATCCAAAAGATTTAAAATCAGCATACTATGGAACCAACCTAGATGACCTTCAAACAGATGAATGAATAAAGAAAATACACACACAAACAAGGTAGTATTACTCAGCCATGAAGGATGAAATTATGGCATTTGATGGTAAATGGATAGAACTGGTGATCATAGTACTAAATGAAATAATCCAGTCCCCAAAGTCCAATCAAATGTTTCTGTGATATGTGGAAGCTAGTCCAAAATAAGGTAGTAAAAAGAGAGAGAAAGAGAGAGAGAGAGAGAGAGAGAGAATGGAAAAGGGGAGATTCCATCAAAATAGAAGAAAGATCAGTGGACAAGATGATGGGCATTGAGAGGGAAGGAGAAACGACAGAATAAGAGAAGAATAGTAGAATGAATCCGACCTAACTTTTCTAGGTACATATATGAATATAGTGTACTATATAGAATCATACATATCCACAAGACACTAACTACTAACTTAATAGCAGAAAAGTGAGTACAGAGAGAGGAACGGGGGAAGGGGGAGCCGAGGGAAAGGGGAAATATTGGGGACTGAATTAGAAAAATTATATTCCATGCTTTTATAATTGTGTCAAATTGGATCCTAATGTTATGGATAACTAAGAAGAACCAATAAAAAATAATCCTGGGATAAATATAACCACCATCTATATTTGAAAAATGGAGAAACTGAAGCTGAAGGCGGTTAAGTGATTCTGCTTAAACATCTCCTTATTTGCCAAAGTAAGGTTAGAATATTCACTGAGTTTTCAGGGCTCTTCTGATTTCCCCCAGAAAGCCTCCTTCCTATTTCCTGCCATGTCCTAGAGCATCATGATAGGAGCTTTTGTGGAAAGACATGCATAGACATCACTGTTCCTATCCTGATGGAGTCTAAACTTAACAGGAAGCTACACATATTCAATTATTTTACTTATTATAAAACAAACACATAGATACACCATCTCCACTGAAGTTTAAAATATCAGAGTTCTAGGCTTTGAATACAATAATATTTCTTTTGGAAAAACTATTTTTTGCTACAAGTTTTTAATGAAAATGTTAGCACAAGCTTGTTTAAAGGCTGTTTTGCAGATATAACTTGAAAGCACAGGAAATCTTCTTCTGGAATATTCTAGGGTGAAAATATAATCATCACTCAAACTGAGCACTTTTTAAAAATCTGGCACTCATCCAGGTTGAAAAGAGATCATATTTTTTAAATGAGAAATTTAAACAACACTGAGTTTAACCATATGAGATACATTAACAATAAAGTTTAGCTGATAATTTCATATATAACCTTGCCACATAAACTGTAAGCATTACACTGAGAGCTGTGAAACTTCAAAAGAACAAAAATAAATGGCACTATATTAAACATCTGAAAAAGGTCATATACAGTATTGAAACTTCTGTCATTTACTCATGCTGAAACTTTAAAAAATAATAATCCTGTTAAATCATTTAAAAGAGCATAAAAAAGCCTGGTGCAGTGGTACATTCCTGTAAGCCTAGTGGCTTGGGAGGCTGAGGCAAGAGGATTGTGAGTTCAAAGCCAGTCTCAGCAAAAGTGAGGTGCTAAGCAACTCAGTGAGACCCTGTCTCTAAATAAAATACAAAACAGGGCTGGGGATGTGGCTCAGTGGTTGAGTGCCCCTGAGTTCAATACCTGGTGGAAAAAAAAAAAAAGCATAAATAAGGCTGGAGGGTATAGCCTGATAGCATGCTCAAGGCCCTAGGCTCAACTCCCAACATGGCAAAAAAAAAAACAAAAAACAAAAAAAAAAAACATAATTTATATGAAAGTTAAAGTGAAACTGATTGGGCTCCCAAATTACATAATAATTTAATAAATAAACTACATATGGATGCTGAGGAAGGCACCTTAAAGGAGGCTATTGTTTCTAAAGGCTAATGCTTCCATAATTTCTGAATATCATATATTAACAAATAGATTTCTACAACAGAAGGAAAGGTAATAGTTTTTTGTTTGTTTATTTTTTTTGCAGGGGGATACCAGGGATTGAACTCAGGGGCACTTGACCACTGAGTCACATCCCCAGCCCTGTTTTGTATTTTATTTAGAGACAGGGTCTCACTGTGTAGATCCTCCTATCTCACCTCCTCCAGAGCTGCTGGGATTACAGGTGTGTACCACCACCCCCGCAAGATAATAGGTTTTAACATTTCTGATAACTAAAAACCCAGCCCTAGACCACACCTCTCCCCTTAAGTTCCTTCCTCCCTAAGTCTCTCAGAAAACAAACTCAGGTTCTCACTTGTGAGTAACATGAATAATGGACAAACAGAAAAACTAGGTGAGCCAGACAGGCAGGCCAAGGCGATAATAAGAGAAGGGGAAGAAAGATATGAGAGATTCTGTAGGCACCAAACTGAACAGGAGACTGAGGGCTTTCTGTCAGGGAGAAGAGGCAGGTCTCACATGCAACAAGCACCAGAGGTGCATGGGAGGTACAGGAGAGTGAGAAATATCAGGAAAAGAGTTTTAAAGGCTGTTGGCAAAAATAGAGTTGTTATTTTGCATACCTTGAGTTTGACATTGTTCAGAGAAGAGAATATATGGCAGTTGAGCTTTCTACAGGTTATGTAAAGCCATCATTTCTGAAGCCTAATTTTTCTGCATCAAGAAATGGATAATACAGACCACAATTCTCTAGAAGATCAACCATTCTAAGCTGCTCTAAATTAGCATCTGTACAAATTCCTTACTCTAATAACTCTAGGGTAGTCTGGCTGAGAACTATATTGGTTATTACAGTCACAAAACACTATTTCATATAAGCTTCAAGAAAACTAAAATGTTAATTTCTGAAGAATGTGTGAAAATTAACTTGGAAGAGAAAGAAAAAAGGAAAACCTAAGAGGTTCTTGAGGAAACTAAATGAGGAAACAACACTAAAAGAGGAAAGTGCTTTAAGAACAAGAAGATAAAAAAGTCAATCAAAACACCCTCTCTCCCCCTATGAATATGCTCACTATTCTGAGTGCAGTAATGATTTCACAGGTGTATACAGTTGTCAAGACTCAACAAAGTATACATTTTAAATATGTGTACATTACTGTGTCAGTCAACATAAAAAAAACCACCAACAACAAAAGAAAAGGTAACAATAATAAAACAACTACCCAGACTCCATATGCATGAAAATGAACAGATATCCATCTGCAGTTCAGAAGAAATACCAGTTTTCAAATGCACTTGAAAACTTAGAAGTTTTCACATTGCCAGAACACATCTAAATGTATTCTGTTCACACTAGATGAAATATGGAATATTTACCATTTCAAAACAAAGTATTTAAATTTGTGAAATTAATTTTTATGGAGAAGAAAATTGGGAAGAAAATGGCAAGATGAAGAACAGGTGATGTTGGTGTGGAAGAAGGGCTGGTATATCAAGTACTAAATATCCATTTGTGAATTTAAAAAGTGGTAGGGTTGCAAGAAGAATGGGAATAAAACAGTCATACTTCCATGCATTCATTCGTTCAACAAGTATGTAATGAAGTCTTAGGAGAGCTAAGCATTATAAATCAATGTGGAGCAAAAGAGAAAGGATCTCTTTATTAATTTATAGTATGGCATGGAAAAAAGTCATCTTCATTAATTTATAGTGTGGCATGGAATAAAGTCATCTTACAAGTGTTTAATTACCTTTTGAAAAGAAAAAATTAGGAAAAGATCCATGAAAAAGTATGACAGGGTTGTCACAGAAAGCTTGCCTAAGAAGGTTTTCTTTGAGCTGTGCACAATGATTCATCCTTGACCAAGTTTGAAAGGAGGCATCATACAGAAAGTCCCTGGGACAGGTAAAACATGGTGTTTTTTGAATAACCAAGGTAGAAAGTAGTCTACAAAACACATATTTAGGAATTAAAATGCATGATAATTGATAGTAGACCATAGGGAATCAATAAGGATGACAGCAAGATGTCTGCAAATGTGCACCTGGATAGACATGCATGTTGTCCACTGAGATTAAAAAATGCAGAAGGAAGGCCAAGCTGGGGATTATGTGTCCATTCCAATTTCAGGGTCCTTAGAACTTTCAACAGTGCCATGTAGGACTATGTAAAAATTCAAAAAATGTTTGAAGGGGTAAAGTAGATTGAAAAGGCAAATTATGGAATAGAGAAAATATATGCAAATCCATGTCTGATAAGATGTTAACACCCAGAATACACAAGGAACTGCTACAACTCAATAGTAATAACATAAAATCCAAATAACCTGTCTAAAAAATGGGCAAAGTTGTTGAAGAGACATTTCTCCTAAGAATATACACAAAAATTAACAAGCATATAAAAAGATGCTCAATATAGGTAATTGTTAGGGAAACATAAATGAAATCTATAATGGGATATGACCTCACACAATTATAATGGTGACTACAAAACAAAAAGAAATGAAAAGAAAAAGAAAACAAATGTTGGGAAAGACAAAATGGAAATCGGAGGCCTTTAATACTGTTACCTGGAGTATAAAATGGTACAGGCATTTTGAAAAAGAGCAAAGAGGTTCCTGAAATTTAAAATGTAATTACCACTTGCAGGCACACATTCAAGAGAATTAAAAGCTGGGAATCAGGGGTTGGAGTTGTGACTCAGTGGTAGAGTGCTTGCCTGGCATGTGTGAGGCCCTGGGTTTGACACTTAGCACCACATATAAATTGATGAAATAAAAAAGATCCATTGACAACTAAAAAAATTAAAAAATTTAAAAAACTCAAGGAATCAAAGAATTTTATACATTCAGGTTAATAACAAAAAATTTGAACCAACCCAAAGGTCCATGTATGGATGAATGGATTAAAAAAATTGTTGTACATACATATAATGGAATTCTATTCATGCATAAAAGGAAGACAATTCTGACATATACTACAATATCTATTGACCTCAAAGGCATTACACTAAATGAAACAATCCAGACACAAAAAGACTTACACTGTAGGATTCTACTTCTATAAAGTACCAGAAATAGTCAAACTCATAGAATAAAAAAAGTGGAGCTTTGGTTTTCAGGAACTTTTGGAATGGGAATATGGGAACTATTTAAATATACAGAGAGTTTCAGTTTTCCAAGACAAAGTAGTTCTGGATATCAGTTTCTCCAAGATGTGAATATAAATAACATTATTGAACTGTAAACTTAAAAACAGTTAAGATGATAAATTTTATTGTTTATTTTACCACAAATAAAAAATTTAAAAAGCTGAGTACATAATATGATAGCTAACTAGCTACATGTGTGAGGAAAGCTGCAAACTGAAAATATAAATTTGTGAATCATACAGAAAAACAATAATCTTATTTTGCTCTACATTCTTCTAACTCATTATCCTCAAAATTCTGGGTTGTTAGTGGCTCTTTAAGTATGAAGCCTTTTTAACCCTCCTTCTTAAAACCTGAATTTCACAGTAAGCCTGTTTTTATCCACCAAGCAAGAACAATTAAAATATTCTGAAGTAACAGCACACATGGAGTATCTGTAGCTATGCTAATACTGCACTGCCAACAACAAAGAATCTTCATATACATACCTAATTCCAGCCAACATTGAAAACAAAAGTGTAGACATGGAGGGAAAAGATAAAACTATGCCTTTGGGTAAATATCCATTGATTCTGAAGAAAAATGAACCGTTCGCACATTAACATAATCCCTCCTCATCACCATGATTCTGCCTACCTTGTTTGCGCACATCCTCTACAGCAGCCACCAACTCTTCTTTGAGATCTTGACTCTCCTTAGCGATCTGCTCCCCCTTTTCCAGGAAGTTCTGAGTGGCTTGCTCTACAGATGCAGCCAGAACATGGGCTTTCTTTGACCTCCCTTTCTTTTTACCAGATGGGCCTTTGTTGCTTGTGTTGACAAGTGTCGTCACCTTAAATATAAAAGGAAAACTGTAAAACTACTCTGCAAAAACTGTCTACAGATATTGTTGTCATCTCCTAATTTCTCAATATTTCATGTTTATGAAATCATGGGGTTTAATTATTAAACCATGAGTGTACATCAGATAGTCTCATCTCAGAACCTCATCATCAAAAGTGTAGGACTCCATGGATTAGCATATAGATTAAACAGACCTTTTTTGTTTCCAGTAAAAACTAAAAGCACATGAGTAAGAAGAAAGTGTTGACTTGCCAGTAGCCCAAAATTTCCAGTTGACTCAAGGTTATATTTCCATAGATGGATGAGTATGGTGCTTATTGGAGTAACCAGCCTCAGAGAGGCAAGAAAACAAAAGTACATGTGGAACTACCTCTGAGCACCAAGATAGAAGATGCAATCTCCAGTCCTGAGCCCTGTAATTCTGGGCAGAGGTGAGTGAGCAACTCACGAATGGTCAGCAGCCAATAGCCATTGCTTGTGTGTTTTACTTTCCCCCTACTACTTTTGAGTTCCGCTATTTCTGATTTCAACTTAAAAAATTAAAATAGTAAATTTAATGTGAGGGGATTAAATGATTTCAATCTTTAGTTAATCAGCTAAAGTTTTCAGCATCCAAATTAGATCTGCATTTATTTTCACTTCTTTTTCTAAGTATCATAATTTGAACACATATCTCAACTGCCAAACTCCTTTTAGCACTATATCTAGAGCTACTTAATTTGCTAACATAGCTTTTAATATCTTTCAAACAACTTGTTATCTCCTTTAGATTTCTGAACTTTTCATTTCTTACCAGGGAGAAGTTTGGAAAGAAAATGAACACATCTGTTCCATATTCTGATCAGGAAAAGTTGCCAGTCTTGTTTACTGCTGTAATTTTTTTTTTTTAAATCAGCCTCAAAAGAATGTGGGTTCTGTGGTTTATTTTCATTGACATTTATCTTGGTTAGCAGACTAAAGATTTTTTGGAGGTTATCAAGAAAGGCAGTCCACAGAAAAGTTCCCAATGCTATAGCTTCTGATGTTTACTCCAAAGCCCAGAGCAAGCAAAGCCATTAGTCAAAGTCACAATTAATGTCCAGTCAGTTTATAGGGCAAGAGATAACACCAAAAGAAAAATAAAGCATTCAATAAATATGCACTGAGGCGATGAATAAAGGGAGAGTTAGTATTTAAGGAGTGGTTTTTGCAGTTTTGGGGGCTGTCATATTCAGCTCTCTTTTGATTACTAAGAAATCAGATATATGGAATTAAATAAACACACTATAAGGACATTTAAGCACTAAACAAAAACAAAAAATAAAGTTAGCATCATTAAAATAAGAATATCAGATAATTGTTTTTTTTCTGTAAAGCATGTATGCAATGAGAAACACATTCTAGCATATTCAGTTCCACCCATGAGAAGCAAAGCTTGTCTCAGAGGTTGCTTTTCTGAGGTGCAGGAGGGTTCTCCTTAATGAGGATTTAGTCTAACACATTAACATGCTACTGTTTCAGGACCCCCACCTCCCCAGTACCTGGAAAGAAGTGTATGAGCCTTCCATGCAAATGCAGCTGTTGTTTAAACTCTCAACTTAGGCTATGCACATTTTATCAGAGGAAAATACTCCCTATTTTTAGTTAAATCAGATTTATTCTCATGGTTTACATAATTCTGAGTTTGGGGATCATTTTTTAGACTTCTCCAATTAGAAAAAAAAATATAAGGGGGGAGGGAGATGTTAATTTCAGGCATACTGAATATTTTAAGTAGGATCTGTTAGTGAAGCTACCAAAATAGTTAAATGACTGCCTCATAGGCTTCTCTTCCGTAAAGGCAAACACACTTCAACTATTCTGCTATCTCGTGGTGCATTACTGTATCAAGCATAATATAAATAGTTTTCATAATAACAAACCACTGTAAAGTATCTGTTATGTGGGGGAAAACAAACATGGAACATTTCCAGGAAGTTCCTAAGAAAAATGTGATTACTTCTAAATCAGCAAATCAACTGTATCCTCTTTGACTGAAAGCACTTAATCACTCACGGGTAGAAGAACATGAAGAGAAAAAAAGGGAAGAAAGTGATAGGGTTCCAAAAGGTTAATGCCTTCATCTGTTTAGAACAAGAAAATAATTGTCAACACTCCACATTGCTTTTTAGTATTTTATTGGGAGACAAAGTCAGTAAGTTAGATAAGAAAAAAGAGGAAGAGATACAAATTATTAGAAAAGTAGACATTTAATTACATTATTACTTACAGAAAATAAGATGTTCAATGAGCGCAGTAGTGCTCAACTTTAATCCCAGTTATTTGAGAGAGTGAGACAGAAGGATCAGATGTTCAAGACCAGCCTCAGCAACTTAGCAATACACCATGTCAAAATAAATTATTTTAGAAAGGGCTGGGAATTAGCTCAGTGGTAAACTGGCCCTCTGTACAACCTCCAAAACTGGAGGGAAAAAAGGAAGTTTTTTAGGAAGATGTGAAAACAAAAAAGACTAAAAGACTATTAGAACTACTCTAAGAACAAAGGACAAGGAGGCTAAATACTAGATACAATGAAAATCTAATAGAAAAGCAGTAACTGATGATAGAAATGTAGTTTTAAATATGTCATACCCAATAACCAAGAGTTAATATTCCTAGAGATAACCATAACACAACATGTACAATGTTGTATGGAGAAAATGACAGTATTTTGGTGAAGAACATACAGGATGACCTGAGCAGCAGAGACACACACTATCCCAGTCTTGGATGGGAAGACTTGAGATTGTCAAGATGTTATTTCTGCACAGTTAAATTTGTAATAAATTAGGGTTTCCTTTTTGCACTGACTTCAAAACAGTTCAACACAAATCTGTGATCCCTATTAGTCTACACCTTAGAGTCCCTTGCTTCTAGGCTACAGACCTGTCCATGTTTATATTAGTTACTATAGCAACTGTAACAAAACAGTAAGTATTTGCGTATCTAAACATATCTAAATAGATAAACAGGTTTGTTTACAGCAGTATCAACACAAAATGGTGAGTAATTGAATTGTGCTATAATGTTACCATAGCTACCCCAGGCAATAGGAATTGTTCAGTTATATTTTCACCTATGGGGCACTGTAGAACACATGATCAACGCTGACTGCAGTGTTGTTATGTGACCCACAATGTAATGCCAGGCATTCGCTGAACAAAAAGCTGTTCAGTACTAGGTATGTGAAATTGGTAGAAATGCATATCGCTTTTTAAAATTCCTAAATATTTTAACCGGTCATACACATCTGAGAAAGCCCAAGCTCTGTTGAGTACCCCTGAAAATTAAAGATTCAACCTTATTCAAGATTCACTACTTTATATTTAGTGAAATGAAACAAAATAAACTACTCTTCTATGAAATAGTAGAAACACATCTGAAACTGGACTACACAGGAAATACTATCCAATCAACACTATGTTAGTTAATGGATTCAGTTGTCCTAAACTCCCATTCCCCTAAAATTCACGATCTTTTAAAAAAATTGTTTTAAATTTGTACTAAGTGGTTATACATGACAGTAGAATGCATTTTGACACATTGTACACAAACGGAGCATAACTTCTCATTTCACCATCTTTTGACTGCAGTCTTTGGCAAGGGCAGGGATTCAATATTTTCCTTCATTTACTGTCAGTGAACTGCAGTGTGAGGAACACGTACTCTTCAGGAAGTTGTAAGGTAATCAGTGGAATGCAAGAAAACCATAGGGGCTCTAGAGTGTTTTTTGTATCAAAATGTAAGAAAAATAAATGACTAGTGTTTCATATAAGGATTTATGCCAGCACCAGCACCCCATCAATACATCAGATGGTCACATATCACATATGATAAGATAAGTAGAAAGAAGGGTAAGGACCCACAAATTCAAAATTGGCATTGGTAACCTTACATGATAATGTATTGCCAGGTAAAGTGGGTTTAAGGATTATGATAACTGGTTTACATATTCACACACACATACACACACACTCCTTCACAAAATGGAAGAACAACTTTAAAAGACTCCTGCAATGAAATCAAACTTGAAAATAATACTAAAATCATGCACATATTAACCATAAGAAAATACATAGCTGACACTCCCCCTACTCTTAATACCAGCTTTGCCAAATATAAGGGAAAAAAAACTCTGATTATAGCTGAGAAGTTGAAATTTGTATTTACTTCCATTCTTGCTAATGGAGGATTTCATGGCAGTGTTGTTGATATATTAGCTAATGATGACATAAAGCAAATGTGATCTGCAAAACTTTAAAAAGGTAAGCATCCAGAAATTTTTACTTATTTGTCTATTTAATGTGAGTGGTAAGCCTATTTATTATTTTTATTATTATTAGTGGAGAAGACTACTGGATGCTAGCACATCCATTTTTTCCCTCTGTGCACAATATAAGACTTATTTTCCAGTCTCATTTAGAGTGGATTTTATCAATAGTTGATTCTAGCCAATGGAATGTGAGCATTAGTAATGTGTGCTCCTCTCAAGTTGTCCCATTAAAATCATCCTCCATGTTTTTTCCTTAAGTTGGCAATCTTGGAAGCCAGGTTTGGAAGAGGATGAAGCCACAGATTAGAAGGGCTTGTAATGGTTTGGTTATGAAGTACCCCCCAAAAGCTCATGCAACAATGCAGAGTGTTCAAAGGTGAAGTGATTAGATCATGAGAACTGTAACCTAATCCATGTATTCATTTAATGGATTCATTATTTGAATGGATTAATGGATGGTAGCTCTAGGCACGTGCCACATGGCTGGAGGAAGTAGGCTACTGGGGGCATGACCTTTGGGATTACATATTTTGTCCTTGATATTTCTTTCTCTCTCTCTCTCTCTCTCTCTCTCTCTCTCTCTCTCTCTCCTTCCCAGATGCTATGAACTGAGCAGATTTCCTAGACCACACCCTTCCACCATGATATTCTACCTTAACTCAGGTCCAGTTAGGTTGATTGATCACAGACTGAAACTCTGAAACCTTGACCCCAAAACAAACTTTTCCTCCTATAAGTGGCACTGTTCAGGTCTTTTGGTCATAGTGATGAAAAAATGAATAACAGGGTCTTAGTTCCTAAATTTTCCATTGGAGGAATATGACCCATGGATCTGAAAGACCAATTTGGATATTAGGTAGTAAGAAGAAAACTTCTATTTTGTTAAGCCTCTGAGATTTTGAGATTGATCCATTACAGCAGGAAATATTAAGTCATAGGTGTATTACATAACTGAATATTGTTTTTAAAAGTTTCCATAATTATTTTTAAACATGTATTTTATGTACATTGTATAAGACACAGTATATTATTGGTTCGAGAATGTGTACTCATTTGGAAAATAACACAAATTATATTTATATGTATGTCCATTTGTGGTGTGTGTGTGTGAGTGTATGTCTTATACAAACTTTTTGTTTGTTTCATTGTTTCAGGTTATTATTATATTTCTATTAAAACACTTTGTAGATAAAACTCTGGGTACCCATTTCACACTTGATAAGGAATTTTCCCACGTGACTTTTTTTTCATTTGAATTGCTAGGTATATGTTCCCATTTTTCATTCGAGAATAACTTTAAAAGTCAAGCCCTTAGGGCTGGAGCTGTAGGTTAGTGGTAGAATGCTGGCTAGCATACATGAGCCACTGGGTTCAAACCTCAGCCCCACATAAAAATAAATAAATAAAGGTATTGTGTCCATCTACAGCCAAATAAAATAAGATAAAATAAAATAAAACAAAACAAAACAAAACAAAACAAAATAAAATAAAAAGAATGCTTAAAATAGAGGGAAAAAAAAAAGGCTGGGGATATAGCTCAGTTAGTAGAGTGTTTGCCTCACAAGCACAAGGCCCTGGGTTCAATCCTCAGCACTGCAAAAATAAATAAATAAATAAATAAATAAATAAATAAATAAATAAATAAAAAATAAAAAGTCAAGTCATTGTCCTTATACCATTTGGGGAAACTATTCTCTTCATATTTCAATATCCTAGGAATAACTTCATTTTCACTTAATGGTTTTCTTAAAGAAAAATACTTTTCTTTTTCTACAATATAAAGACAAAAATCACAAATCTAAACTTACTCAAGTCAAAATGCAGATTTCTTCTTAAAGTAAATATCCAACTTCTAAATATAAGAATTATTAAGTGTGAAATTTCAAGGAACCAGTTCATGCTTGTTAGAGTTTAGATCTTAAATATTCTCCAAAGGTCCATATGTTGGAGCCTTGATCCCCAGAGTGACATTATTGGGAGGCAACAGAAAGCTAAAACAGTACTCATAATAAATTGTGACATTAACAGAGATATTATAAAATAAGTTTATAAATATAAGTAAATATAATCATTATATAATCCACTGTGTATGTAAAGATGTATTTTAAGTTTTCTTTATGGATATTGTATAGTTTACTCTTTCTTGCGTGACTTAAGAAGGAAAAAATGTTTTTCTGCTGACTGGGAGAACTTCATCTGAATCTTTTAAGTCTTAAATAGTAAACCACATTTGGTAGCGAACAGGAATAAATTCATTGGATAACTATTTTTCCTCCTTTTTTTAAAGTTAAGAGCACATAAAAGACTCATTGCTAAATATTTTACGATATGCCCAATGTCAGAATATTTCCCTCAGTACCTCCAGTCCTGATGAATCTATCAACCAGATTCCCCCCACACTATAATCCTTACAACACCCCACCCACCCTACCCACCCCACCACCACCACCCCCTGTGAACCAAGCATCTTCTATTTCTGTTGAGCCACAGAATCTTCACTTGCTTTGGACCAAAATGGTAAGTAAAAATCCTGAGTATAACTGAACAGCCCACCCTCCAGCAGGAAGAGGTCTAAAGTTGGTTGCAAACAAGTTGGTCCCACACCTTCCATTACCTCTTAGACCTGCATTTTGGGGCTTTGTGGGCTGTCAATCAATTTGAATACTGAGTAAAGAAAAAAATCCATGAATCAATTTGAAGAATCAGGAAAAATTATTTAGAAACAGATGGACAATATTTGCAAAACTAGAGATGGCAAGTGATACAGAGTTCCAGGAATGATACTTCTAGTAAGCAAGCCCAAAGCACCAATGAAGTTCTTGTTGCAGTGTGAGTGATTCATTTGCTTTATCTCCAGGCCCTGTCCATTCTCATTTCTTTTGCCAAGAGCAATAGTTTGATCTTGTACAAGTATTTTGGGGTAGAGGCAACTTTAAAAAGTGATATCGTCCAAAACAATGAAACCTAGTAGCAACTTAAGAAATAAAATAAATTGTAATATGGACTAGGTCATCCTAAATTATCCAGATCTTAACATAACAACAAAATAGAGGATAACAAACTATGAGGCTTTACAATAGCAACACTGCATTTTATTAATTTACTATCATTATTATTTTGCTTTCAGGAATTGAACCCAGGAGTACTTAACTACTAAGGCACATCTCCAGCCCCACCCCTTTTTTTTGAGACAGGGTCTCGCTAACTTGCCTAGGGTCTCACTAACTTGCTGAGGCTGGCTTTGAACTTGGAATCCTCCTGCCTCAGCCTCCCAAGTTGCTAGGATTAGGGGCATGAGCCATCATGCCCATAAAATTTCTTTATTCTTTTATAATGTTTCAAATTTATTGACAAAAACTCTTCACCAGGAAAGGATATATGTAAACCCCATCTTATCTAATGTATTTGTTTTCTCACTTTTTGTGGTAAGAATCAAATTATCCTATCTCTTTCTCTCTCTGTATCCTATATTTTTATTTGTGTGTGTGATTGTGTGAATGTGTGTGTGTGTACACACATATGTGCTAACTTGAGTTTTATGTTTTGTCATTTGATACACATTTCTAAGATTTTCTTTCTCAAATCTTGTATGATACATGAAAATGTAAATTTTGCCAGGCATGGTGGAACATGCCTATAATCTCAGCGACTCAGGAGGCTGATATAGGAGGATCATGAGTTCAAGTTTAGGGAGATTCTGCCTCAATTAAAAATAAATAAATAAAAAGGGCCAGGGGTGTAGCTTGGTGTTAAAGCACCCCTGGTAGAATACGTCATGACACAGTGCCCCTGGGTTCAATCCCCAGTATAGAAAAACAAACAAATAAATAAATAAAATATAAATTTCAAGCTACCTTTAGAGAGTACTGTTAATGATGATTAGTTTCTTAATAAACCCCCTGTCATATAAAGTAAATTACAGTTGGAAGACACAAGTAGGTACATGTAAGAAAAATTCTAAGATCTACCAAATATATGTATATGCACGTGTGTGTGTGTGTGTGTGTGTGTGTGTGTATTTCCTTCCCAAAACAAAAGGCACAAAATTCCACCAAAATCTCATTCTTTCTGTTGTTGTTTTCTACTTAAGAATCAAAACAGATCATGATTAATAATGACACCTTGCTCTTCCCTTAATAGAATTTTAAATACTAAGTACTTCCAGAAAAAGTCCAATTCATTATACATATGTATTTGAGAATGAGAAAATGAATATATTATCCCTATTTCTCAGTCATCAAAGCAGTGAGAAATTTGCCTGCCAGAAGTCAAAAAGCCTATGGAAAAACAATAATTCAGATTTTATTTTATTTGACACATATAGCTTGTTACTTTAAAATAACTTACTTTATAATAACAGTCAACACATACGTGCCTTATTTTATATATCATAAAAACTTCTAAAAATCAAAGCAAGGATTTTTATGGCAAGAAAACTGATGTGCTGCAAAATTTCATTAGAGTAGGCGTGGCCTACCCTGTTTTAAAAGACTCTCTTGTTTTTCAAAGAAATAACTACATCATCTACTGACATTTTCTTATTTTTATATGTACGTGCACATTATTGTTCTCCCATTAAACTACAAACTGCTGGTAAAATGCCAATGACTTGAGAAAAGATCACATTGACATTTTACTGCAGGGTCATCTTTACAGAGAGAACACCTGATTTCCACCTGAATGCACAGTCACACTGTCAAGCTGTGTTCCTTAAGCATTACTTCTCAGAAGGTTCTGGGGAATTGTTGGTGAAATAAAGGGGAAAATGAGCAGATTGTAATTATGCTTGTCAAGATTCGTCTTGTGAATCTTTATTTGGACAATTCACAAAAAGGAAAGCAGCTCATTTTCTAATTCAGGATATCATTACTCTTTAAAACTGGTATTAGCATTTTTTAAATTGTAGAATGGGTCCTCAATGATCAGTATTGAAGTTTTCAATAATGCAAAGTGAAATGTCAGTAAAAGGACTGGGGAAAGAAGAAAGGCTTTGGAGCTTGTGATTTCTTGTCTGGGTTAGAAATAACTGAATCTGCGATTCAGTTTCCATTTTGAAAAATGAGGACTGATATATACACCTCATAGGGATGTTGTGGAGTTTAAATATGAGCATTTACCTAAGGTACTTAACTCTGTCACTAAATGGATAACCCCCCAAAATAACACGGAACACATAACCACCAACCATGACAGAGAAAGGGTCCTGGACATGGGGTCAGAATATTTGAACTTGAGCCCCAAACTAGCCAATACTGTTGATAAGCAGTGTACTACTGAAGTCAGTTAATCTCTTCTTTTTCAGCTACAATGTAAAAACTATTTCTAAGGTACTTCAAAGTCATATTCTATACACAAATAAAATTCTTGACTTCTCGGTCACAATGGTAAATTTTATATACAAATATCTGAAAGTTGTCCTGTGAATTCACTGAGAGAGACTAAAATTAGTCTGACAGTATTAATTTAACCATTAATTTTATCATGTGAAAATGAAGAGAGGTTAAAAAAAAAAGAATACCAGAAATCTGCATTTGGGATCTTTCTAGGTAATTTAGGTTGCTTAGGTGAGGCTACGCTGGGGCTCATGAGGAATCCTGTTGATCACAGGACCACTACTCATTCTTTTACTCAGGTATTCTATGGAATTTCTCAACACAGGCCAAAATTTCCCTTAGCTATTCACTTAATTTCTACCACATTTTTATAAGCTTCAAAAGTGAATATGTCTTTACAGTACCATTAAATGAGCTTAATTGCAAAGTCTAGTCTCTTTGTTCCAAGCAGCATAATTCAAAAAAAGTATTTCCTTTAAATTTTTTATACAGAATATGGAGAATAGTTCAACAACTTTTCAAATTAAAATTTTCATGTTGAAGTTATATTTTTAGCAATGTACTAGTGATTTCAAGAAGTGGAGGCTTTGCTAAGCCAGGAAGGTTTAGGCAGGTGTTTAATTGGACTAATTAAGCAACATGTAGTCACTTCCGGTTTTCCATTTGCTCTTTGTGAATGCAGATAAGCAACACAACTGATTGCCTAATTAGACTATTTAAAACTGACTCACTTTTTATAGCCAAAGAATTTTTTTTAACCCACAGTTATAAACTCAAAGTATAACATGTGGCATGGAATCTAACATTTTTCTTCTTATTGCAACCACCATTCTATTTATCAGCCTCTCTCTCTCAAAAGAGATAAACATTGTTTATCTTTTCTTTTTTTCCCCATTCGTGTATTATAATTACACACAGGAATGGGATCCATTATGCCACATTAAAACATGCACATGATTTGATCAATATCATTCCCCAGTACCTTTCCTTTCCCTCCCCTTTTCCCCCCTCACCATTCAAATGCTCTACTCTACTGATCCTCTTCTATAACTGGTATTTCTATTTAAATTTGTGCATTATAATTATACACACATATATATGTATGATTCATTGAGGTATGTTCATACATAGGCATGGCATAATTTGGTACATTTCATTTACATATAATATATAAATGCATAACTAAGGTTATCTACATATATACATAAAAATTCTCTATGTATGTATACATACACACAGAGTATGTAGTGTAGAATTGAACATGAATTTCAATAAAAGTTCACCTCAATGTTTTCTAATAAACAGAATTATATCAATCTAAGTAAAAAAAAAACAGTTTGTCTTCTGTGAATATAAACAGCTTTAGAAAAGGTCTATACCTAGAAAAATGCAAACTTCTGGCTAAATTTTATATGGTCTATGCACCTGAGTCCAAATTAGCACAATCTTACACTTCTGTACAGAACCCAAAGTCCCCTGGCTTGTGGACAGGTGCCCAGAGAACAGGATTCACATGCATTTCCCTAGCAACACCGACACCTTCATCATTCACTAACTGTGGTTTAACTACTTCCTCGTGGAGTGATAGACCAACTCCCAGGTAGAACAGGAAAACAGAGAGTAAAGGATCTACAGTAAATCTGTGGGTGAAAGAGATTTTGTAGAAAAGAATTGGAGAGCATCTTCAAGGCAGTGAAGATGGGTAGGAGGAGGCACGTCAGAACAGCGCACTGACAATTTATAAAAGAACAAAACAGTGAAACTATATGAGGGGGAAAGCAAGAGAAATGACAATAGACAGTCTTTTCCAGAAAGTAAATGATCAGACCTTTCCAATTTCTTGAAAAAGCATAGCTATAAGATCTAAAGAAAAGCTCTCAGACCTTAGCCAGTGATAACTTTTATGTTACATATTTACTATTAGTATTAAAATATTAGAAAAATGTTAATGAATACTCGCCACTTGGTTCTTTTGCCTATAAGGGAAGTACATTGTTGAAGTACCTGGTTTGTGTCAGCTCCTTTTCCAGGTACTTACTTTGCTTTCTGTCAATTAATCCACACAACTCCCCTAAATAATGAAATCAACTCTATACCAATAGGAAGTAACCTGAGATGGAGTCTTACTTAAAGTCATAGAGAAGTTAGTATTTTCAGCCAGGACTGGTAGCCAGATCGGACTCTTTTTGCTACATAATCCTAGCATGATCATCCTTTTATGTCTAAACTGCAAGATGGATTGACAATTTAGAGATGCTTTGCTTCATGATCGAAATTCACATAAAAGTAATATAAACTGAGCATTATGGCATGCTAAATTTGAATGATATATATCATCATGGAATTGGAATCACAAATTCTAGTTAGAATGAAAGATTATATAGCTCATTCTCTGAGTCTAAATTCTACAAAATGTAAATCATATGCAATGAGAGCATTGGACCAAGGTTTTCCATAGTTCCTTCCAGCTCTGATGTGCTATAATGGTGTGTTATGTATCTGGAGAAAGCCAGAAAGTCAGGGGTTGCACAATGGCCAGAGTGGGTGCTGCCGAGATGGTGTGGTGTATGGTTAAGGCAATTACTCATGACTCACTCTTTAAAGCAGTGATAGCTTTGAACCCAGACATACTCAGAAATTATGGCTAAGTCTACTCCATCCCCTTAATGGTAGAGAAAAGCAAATGGTCCCCATATTTTCATGAGGATTCCTAGAGGAGCAGCCAACTAAAACAAGGAAGCAAAGGACACATCTCCAGAGATGCAGGGAGCACAGAACCATGACACAAATTTTAGAACCCCAGGCTCTCCTTCTTATTGCTTTTCACCATAACAGGTATGCTTGTCACAATATAAACAGGCACGCTAGACAAAGCCTTGAGCTGACTGAAAAAATAATGGACAAGAGGCTTGGGGAGCCATCTGGAGAATGAGGCTGGTGCTGCCACAGGCCATGCATTACCATAAGCCTCCATGTTGGAACCTCACAGGTTTCAACATCAGTAATACCCAATGGAGCAATGCAGGCCAGGAATGATGATTTAGGAATCCCAGGCTGCCAGTGATGCTCCAGTCTAGGAGGTTGTGCTGATGATGTGATGGATCAGAGCATTCAGTGCATTAGAAGCAAGACCTAGGCAGTAGCTGAGGGATCTGGAGACGGGATTCAGGCCTCCTAAGTCAGTCAGCAAAAGACACTGTGCAGGACCTCAACAAGAATTTATGGCCCTGCACTTCAGCTTTAGTACTAAGGAGGGCACCCAGAGAAGAGAGGCAGGGGAACTGAATCAAAAGATCAGTCTTAAATATCAAACCCATTACAGCAGAGACTTGGAAATGCTAGACTTCATATGTATTCATTTCCTGCACACAAAGTGCCCAATTAACAGCATGACTCAGTTTCACAACCCATGAGAAGGGAAGATGCTTTGGGAATGCTTATTGCTGCCATTATGACTGACTTGGAAACTGCACCGATTCCCCTTATAAGCAGTGTAGGTATCTTCTGTTATAAACAGGCCTTGACTTCTGTCTAAAACCAGAGTTACACTAGGGGTAGCTCATGAAGTATTAACACTTACTGAGTGACACCTCAGTGTTGTGGCAATCATGCACAGCATCTACTTAAGCTGATGCTGGAAACTAACTTAATAGAGAATATTCACATATATGTCATTCAAACAAAGGATAAAATAATAACATCCTATCAATCCATGCCTTAACTCTCTGCAGCTACACTGGTGCTAGGGGAACAAAGCAGTCTATGTTTACAAATCCTTTTTGATAAACAATGCAACAGAAAAACTCCACAAGAAGGAAGAAACTGTTTCAAGAGAGCCCTACTCTGAATCTTTTTTATTTTTTTAAAGCAATCTAATCTTTCTAAGATCAAGAATTGTGAAAGAGCAAGGGAGAAGACCTGTGGAAGTCTACAGGGAGTAGAAAAGACATTTATGTAACTGTTTGTTTCTTTGGCAGAAAACTTTTCTGGTGGAAATAGCAAAGTAAAATTTTAAAAAAGTAATAAAGGTCCTTTATAAATATTACAATATCCTATTTGTCTATTTTGGTTTTGGGCTTTCTCATTTGGTCATAGCAAATTACCTTCACTTCCCTTTATACAGTTAGTCCTCAGTATCCACAAGTTCTGCAACTGCAAATTCCACCAAGTAGAATGATAATATTTTGAAAACTACATCTTAGTGGGAAATGTACAGACTGATTTTTCTTGCCATTATTCCCTAAAAATACAACATAACAACCATTTACATAACATTTTCATTGTATTTGGTGTTTTAAGCAATATAGAAATGATGCAAAGTATCCTAGGAGAAAATGCACAGGTTATAAGCAAATACTATACCATTTGATAAAAGGAATTTGCACATCCACTGGGGGTCAGGTCCTGAAACCAATTCTCCTGGGAAACTGAAGGTCAGCTGTAGTAATACATCCTTTTCTTTCTCAAAATAAAAATAAAAGGCAACTCTACTTTTGTAGAAATGTTAAGTTCCTGAAGGGAAAAATCACATAATAATTCAAAAATAACATAACTCCTTGCATAATCATGATCTGTCACAAGATGTATGCTTATATTTAGCAACAAACTTTTCAGTCATCAACAACTATTTAATAGGGTCTGGGGGTTTACCTTAGTTGTAGAGCATTTGCCTAGCACGTGTGAGACCTAGGTTCAATTCCCAATACTACAAAACAAACAAAAATGTCACAAGTGTTCACTGAAAACCTGCCACGTCTATGTGACAGTCAGTATGCAGGACAATGAGTCTATCAGGTAAACAAAACAGACACTGTCTCTGACTCAAGACATTAGAGTTTACTAGTGGGGTAGACAGGTATTGAAAAAGTAAACCATAATAAACATGCAATACCAATCTTAACCAGCAGGATGAAAGAAATGGACAGTGTGCTCTGAGACAGTATGGAAGAAAGGAGGGCTCCTTTAAGTGGGAGGAAAGCAAAGATTGCAGGAATTAGATTAGATGGTCTCTGAGACTGGCGATCCTGTGAGATCAGTGAGTTCCATCCATGTAGCTGGCTGAGATAACTGGGGGAAGCTTTCTTACCCTAATGTAATTATTAAACACTCTAGACCATGAGTCAACACCTCAGTCAATCATTTGTCATGTAACTCCACGCACAATTTTGAGAGTCTGATCAGCCCTATTTCACACTCCCACCCTTTAACAAAACAATTCCCACGAAGGTTGTTACATCAGGCAATAGAATTGGGCTCATCCTACCCATTCACTTCTGGCTGGCCACTTTAGTATTAATAAGCACATTAAATACATTCTGCCTTCTTTTTGGTGATGTGCCTGTGATTATCTTGCTCATTATTATAGGCCCAAATGCCTCTCAGAGAGTGGTCCACTGTGCAAATTCTAAAAATGTGAGTTGAATGAATGAATAAATGGTAACATGTGCTTTTGCTAAATATACATATAATTTACTTTGTAGAAAGCTGAGGGTAATTCGAATGTACAAACGTACTATAGAAAATTCATTTAAAAAATAAAGAAATAATAAGAAATATTATAAATACTTTTTCCATTCATGCCTGATTTTTTGGTCTGATTTAGTTAAAATTGGGCTCATTTTCACTATATTTACAGTGTGATAGTAAAAACAGAAAACATTCTCCCATTACATTGCATAATACCTCCAAAACAAATCTGGTATTGTTTTATATCCTTGTTCAAGATATTAATTTGATAACTAGAAATAAAAACAGTAATAGCATATAATAATGAGAACTTTTTTGTGATTCAAACACCAAATTTGAACATATTGAATAGAAGAGCTACTATTTTATAAGGTTTTGATAATTTGTGGTAGCACTCAAAATTATTTAGTGCCTATTTTAAAGTAATGTTACTACATACTATATAGGGAGTGAATAAGTATGTGCATTTGAATATAGCTTATATCATTTCTGTTTGCAAGTGATTTATTAAGTAAGGAAAGCAAGCGTGACTTGTGATCTGAAATTTACATATGGAGCACAAGTGTTCGGTCAAAAATCTGAGAAAATGCCTGACAGAAAACGTCATATATTTAACCAAATGTATTACATCGTGGCCCCCTACTTTTCTGGGCCAACAAGAGATTAAATTACAAAATTTTTCCCCTTGGATTCCACATAAATTGATAAATGATCCATTCATAAAACATATGTAGGTTTTCTATTTGGCCTTTCCTTGCTTAGTTCATGTACAGTTTAAAACAAGGGAGAAAATTATAAACATTTGCTGTTCATTATGAGTTTTCCTACTGAATGCATCAAGAATTTCAGACAAAAATCTCTGCTATACATTGATATAGCCTCTGAAAATACTGATAGTCACTCTTTAGATATACATCTATTACCTTGCTTTTTAATATTTAATAAACCAAAAAGGAGCCAAGAAAAATCCTTTTGAAGGGAAAGAGATATGTGTCCTCTAGAAGTGGGGTCTAATACTTATTATAATTCCTAGCTGGATGCCTAATCTTTAAGTCACAGCCTCAATTAAATGAGTTCTCTTTTTATATCACACTAATGAATAAACAACACAAGAATACTAAATAGAAAAAAGTGGGGACTGGTCATTTTTAATTCTTGTCAGTTACCTGATCCAGGACAAATATGTTTTTAGAATGAATGAACTAATTTCATGAATACTTAATTTATTAATAGTATCAAATTTCACGATGAGCATGTTGTATCTCATATACCACAGTATGCTGAAAGGGATCACTCCAATCTCTATTGTGTTTTATTATTAAGAAAAAAGATAACTCTTCGTAGTTAAGCTAGATCAGATGCATTGATAAATATGTGTGCTAATTTCATCTGAGAAGCAATACACATTGTGTTAGGAAATAAAACAGACCATATAGTTACCTGCAAGAGGGATACTATTACTACAGGCAGATCTCACATCTGCTGACTTTTCTTCAAACAAAAAAAAAAAAAAAAAAAAAAATTCATGTGAATACAAGCACTCCACAAACATTAAACCTGACCCAAAAGACTATCCAGAAATTCCAAGCCAAATGATATTACAGACAATTCAGTCCCAGGAGAGCAAAGTTACTATCAGGGATACCCACATCTGTCCTGGACTTCATGATTCAGATCTTAAAGACTTTAGTCCCAGGTCAGACACTAGACCTCTTCGGCATGAAGTCCACCAGTGCATCTATTTCTGAATGAAAAACAGGTTCTAATTTAAGGTCATGAAGCAAACCGCACTTTCCATGCTTTGCTGCTACTGTGACCCATACAGCTTCTGAAGTCACCCTACTTCCTGACTAGTCAGCCCTACACACCTGCCTTTCAACTAATTCTGACACTCCAACTGATTTTGTGGCTGTCTTTTTTTGTTTGTTTTTGTTTTGTTTTGTTTTGTTTTTTTGGGTCATATCACATCCAATCCTAATTTTCTCCTACCATGTGACCTATGGTGGTCAGTTCATCCCTAAAAGAAGAGTCATGATAGAATAAGAGATGCCACACTATTTAGAGAGTCCAGAATCATGCAATCTTTCAATTATCCGTCAAGAGGCCAGCCTCCTGGGAATCCTGCCAGTAGCATCCCTTGGCATACCCAGACCCTGTCCACCTGGCCTGAACCACGCTTCCTTTAGAAACATCTGTGCAGAGGCCACAGTGCTACATGTTGGGTGGAGAAGACAGCACCAGACGTGCCAAGCCTTTCACTGTCTCTGAACACTGACCAGTTGAAAAAACCTAATAAAACTCAGGAAAAGACTTGAGAGAAATTCTCTGCTTGAGTTATAAGCAGGAAGTTTATTTATTTCCAAGGCAGCCGCTATGATTTCATCCCAATTAATAACACTATCATCAATACAAAATACTTGCATAGTTAAAATTTAGATAGTGCCAAAAAGCTCAGATTAAAAATAGTCATTTCTTGTATGATTCTCCCTTTCCTTCTGCACACAAATATAAATGACTCTCATTTCTAAACACTGTTTTTCTTCTGGTACCCCTATCTACATTGCCATATTATATATATAGAAAACATATCATTTAATTATTCAATTCTAGATGTTCCAAGTGATTTCCTATTATGAAAATTTCCACATTCCCAGTTCTCCTCATTCCCAGTTCTCCTTCATTCCAATATTAAAGCAGTTATTTTTATATCCATATTCAGTGTCATTTTTTTTTTCTTTCTACAGTAGGGAGTGAACCAAAGTACTCCTGATGCTAGGCAAATGCTCTTCCACTGAGCTGCATCCCCACTCTAATGTCTTCTTCGGATACAAGTAGCATGCTTTTGTGTTTCATGTACACCTATTTTTTTCTCTGAAGTTAATTATTAGACCATTTTAATATTTGATCAATTTTCTTTGAAGTGTTGGCCAAGTTTCTGACACCCTTCAACAGCTCTGTAAAATTCCCATATGAAACCATAATTTTCACACCAATTTGTTAAATAATCTATACAAGTCCATACTGTGTGCCACCAGGACACCCAAGGAGCGCCAGGTCTCTGGTTCACTCAGAACTGCAGCTCTCAAAGGCTGCCAGGTGCCTTAAGCCTGAGGACTTCCTTTTTTCTATAACCTTGGAATTCCCTTCTTTTCCAGTCTCCCCCTCCCATATGCAATCAATGTCTTTTTTTTTTTTTTTTTCTTTTTAACTTTCTCGTTCAGATGGAGGTAATCCCCTGGTAGCTTCCTGACAAAGATTATTATTTGTCTGAAAATGTCCTTGTTCTTTTTATTCTTCAGTGATGGTTAACTGGTTCAATAGAGAATTCTTTGTTTAAATGTATTTTGAAATCATTATTCCACTTTGTTGGCATTAAAACATCAAAAATAATTCTCATTTTGGAGGCTTTCTATGTGATCTGGTCTCTCTCTCTAGGGTCTTCTGATATAGGACACACACAAACATATCTATGCTAATAGATATTAGTGTTGATGGCTCATTTAGTAGGAGATTGAGTTCATTTTTTTCTTTTTAAGTTTCATTTTAACTGGTACAAAAATATAAATATTATAAATGTTGATAGTATAATGTGATGTTTTGATAATGAGTACATTGTGTAATATTTTAAATTGATTAAAGATGCTTATATCCTCCAAAACTTATCATTACTTTATGGCAAAATTTAAAAAACATTGGTTCTTTTTAGTTTTGCATGACAATAGAATTCATTTTGACATACTTATGAAAGCATGGAATATAATTTTTTCTAATTCAGTCCTTAGTATTTCCCCTTCCTCTCCCTTCCCCCTTCCCCCTGTTCCCTTCCCTCTAATCTGATCTTTCTATGTATTTATAGATTTTTAAAATTGGTGTCTGGGGGATGGACATGATGGTGAGATTCACTGTGGTATATGCATATATATATATATATATACAGGAATGTTATGTCAGATTCATTCCACTGTCTTTCCCTATCCCATCCCCCCCTCCCTTCCTTCATCCCCTTTTGTCTACTCCACTGATCTTTCTTTCTTTCTTTCTTTCTTTCTTTCTTTCTTTCTTTCTTTCTTTCTTTCTTTCTTTCTTTCTTTTTTTAATATGGCTCCCACCTAAGTTTGGATCAGCTTCTACATATCAGAGGAAACACTTGACCTGTGCCTTTTGAGACTGGCTTATTTCACTTAGCATGATAAGTCTCCAGTTCCATCCATTTACTGGTAAATGCCATAAAGTCATTCTTTATGGCTAAGTAATACTCTATTGTGTATATGTATCACATTTTCATTGTCCATTCATTTGTGGAACAGCACACAGATTGTCACTCCACAGCTTAGCTATTGTGAAATGTGCTGCTATAAACATTGATGTGGCTGTGTCCCTGTGGTGTGTTGATTTTAAATTCTTTGGGTATATACTGAGGATGGAATAACTGGGTCAAATGGTGGTTTTCTGAGGAATCTCCATACTTCTTTCTAGAATGTTTGCACAAATTTTCAGTCCCACCAACAATGTATGAGTGTACCCTTTTCCCACATTCTTGGCCAACATTTAATGTTACTTGTATTCTTCGTAATTTCCATTCTGAAAAGAGAGATGAAATCTCAATATAGTTTTAATTTGTATTTCTCTAACTGCTAGAGATGCTGAAAATTCTTTAAGACCTTTGTTAACCATTTGCATTTCTTTTGAGCAGTGTTTGTTTAGATCCTTTGCCCATTTATTGGTTGGGTTAATTTACTGGTGTTAAGTTTTGTTGAGTTCTTTATATACCCTGGATATCAATGACATATCTGAGGAGCAGATGGCAAAGATTTTCTCCCATTCTGTAGGTTCTCTCTTCACAATCCTGATTGTTTCTTTTGCTATGAAGAAGCTTTTTAATTTGCTGCCATCCCATTTATTGATTTTTTATATTACTTCTGGCACTTTAGGAGTCTTTTGAAGGAATTCAATTCCTGAGTCACATGTTGGAGAGTTGGCCAAACTTTCTTCTAGTAGTTTCAGTGTTTCTGGTCTAATTTCTAGGTTTTTGATCCACTTTGAGTCTTGTGCAGGGTGAGATAGGGATTAAATTTCATTTTAGTGCATATAACTTTTCAGTTTTCCCAGCACCACTGTTGATGAGGATATCTTTTCTCCAAAGTATGTTTCTGTCGCCTTTGTCTAGTATGAGTTAACTGTATTTATGTGAATTTGTCTCTTTGTTTTCTATTCTATTCCACTGGTCTCCACAGATGTTTTGGTACCGGTATTTTATTAAGAATTTTTGCACATTTGTTCATCAATAACTTTGGTGTGAAGTTTTCTTTCCTTGATGTGTCTTTGTCTGTTTTTGGTATCTATGTAATACTGGCTTCATAGAATGTGTTTGGAAGAGTTCCTTCCTTTTCTATTTTATGGAATAATTTGAGAAGGATTGGTATTAGTTCTTTTTTTTAATATCTTTATTTATTTATTTATATTTATGTGGTGCTGAGGATCAAACCAGTGCCTCAAACATTCTAGGCAAGAGCCCTCCTGAGCTACAACCCCAGCCCATAACTTTTCTTTTAAGGTCTGATAGAATTCAGCTGAGAATTCGTTCAGTCATTGGCCTTTGATGGCTTCTTCAATTTTATTACTTGAAATTGATCTGTCTAAGGTCTCTATATCCTCTTGGTTTAATCTGGGTAGGTAAAATGTCTCTGGGAAGTTGTTGACTTCTTCAAGATTTCATAGCTTATTGAAATTTTCAAAATAGTTTCTGATAATCCTCTGGATTTCAATAGTGTCTCGTGATATTTCCTTTTTCAGCACAGATTTTAATAGTGTGAGTTTTTTCTTTCTTTTGGTTACCTTGGCTAAAGGTTTATCTGGTTTGTTTAGTCTTTCAGAAAAACTACTTTCTGTTTTTGTCAAATTTTTGAACTGTTTTTTATTGCAATTTCATTGATTTCAGCTCTGATTTACTTATTTCCTGTCTTCTACTGGTTTTGATCTTGATTTCTTCTTCTTTTTCCAGGGTCTTGAGATGTAAAGTTAGATTATTTGTTTGGTATCATTTTATTCTTTTAATGTATAAGCTCAATGTTATAAACCTTCCTCTTAGAAACACTTCCACAGATTTTGATATGTTGATTCACTGTTCTCATTTACCTCTAAATATTTTTTTATTACTCCCCTGATTTCCTTGGCTATCTAGCCATCATTCAAAAGTATATTATTTAGTCTCCAGGTGTTAGAGTGGATTATATTTTTTATCTCATTATTGATTTCTAATTTCATTCCATTATGATCTGATAGAATGTGAGGTATTATTTCTGTATTTTTAAAAATATTTTCTAAGAGCTGCTTTGTGGCCTAATATATGATCTATTTTAGAATATTTTCCATGTACTGCTGGGAAGAAAGTGTATTCATTCATTGATGGATGAAATATTCTATATATGTCTGTTAAGTCTAAATGATTAATTGTATTTTTTGTTCTATAGCATTTGGTTTTTGTTTGGATGATCTATCCAGTGATGAGAGAGGCATGTCAAAGTCATCCAGTATTATTGTTTTGTGGTCTATTTGATTTTTAATATTTAGAAGGGTTTGTTTGATGTACATATATACCCCATTGTTTGGGATATAAATATTTGTAATCCTTATTTCTTGTTGTTTGTTGTATGATTTTCTTAACAGTAAGAAATGACCTTCTATGTCTCTTCTGATTAATTTTGGCTTGAGATCCACTTTATCTGATATGAGAATAGTAACCCCTACTTGTTTACAAAATCCATCCTTTCACCTTCAGGCTGTGGTTGTCTTTGCCTATGAAGTGAATCTCTTGGAGACAGCATATTTTTGGTTATTGTTTTATAATCCAGTGTGCCAACCTATGTGTTTTGACCACTTACATTCAATTTTATTATCGAGAGATAATTTTTATTTCCTGCAATTTATATTTATGTCGTGTTTAAATTAAATTTGATTCTTCTTTGATTGATTGCTCTTCAAGTGTAGTTTCTCCCTGTACTGATTTTAATTTTTCACTTCTTCATGAAATGTTTCATTGAGTATGTATTATAGTGCAGACTGTCTAGTTATGAATTCATTTAGCTTTTATTTATCATGGAAGGTTTCATTTACTCTTCAAATCTGAAGCTTAATTTTGCTGGATGTAGTTTCTTGGTTGGTATCCATTTTCTTTCAGAGCTAGGTATATATTATTCCAAGCCTTCCTCACTTTTAGGGTCTGGGCTGAGAAATCAGCTGAGACCCCTATTGATTTACCTCTAAATGTAACCAGTTATTTTTCGCTAGCAGCTTTAAAAATTCTATCTTTATTCTGGACGTGAGGCATTTTCATAATAATGTATCCTGGAGTGGATCTGTTGTGATTTTGTATATTTGGAGTCCTATATGTCTCCTGTATTTGAATTTTCATTTCATTCATAAGTTTTGGAAAATTTTCTGATATTATTTCATTGAAAAGGTTGTGCATTCCTTTAGTTTGTATTTCAGAGTCTTCTATCTTGATGAATCTTAAATTCAGCTTTGTCATGTTATCCCATATTTCCTGGATGTTCTATTCATGGTCTCTTAACATCTTTTCTCTATGGTCAACTTTTATTTTCAAGATTATATACTTTGTCTTCAAGACCTGAAAATCTATCTTCAAAGTGGTCTACTGCAGTAGTGATGCTTTCCATTGAATTTTAAATTTAATTTACTGATTTCCTTCATTTCAGGCATTTCCATTTATTCTTTTTCAGAATTTCTTTTTTTATATATATTATTTTAGTCAATGGAGCTTTATTTATTTATTTATTTATATGTGTTTCTAAGAATCAAACCCAGTGCCTCACACATGCAGACAAGAGCTCTACCACTGTGTCACAACCCCAGGCCCACTTTTTCAGAATTCTATCTCTTTATTGAAGTGATGTTTTGCTTCCTGTATTTTCTCTCTGATTTCATTCCTTATATAATCTTTTGGCTTACAGAACTGTTGAACTGTGAATGTTCTAAATTCCTTCTCTGACATTTCCTCCACTGAGGTTTCAATAAAGTCTATTATTGAAGCATTGTGGGTTGTTTAAGATGGTTTGTTCCCTTGTTTTAAAATACTGTTTGTATGTCTACCCATCTATCAATATGGTTCTGCCTTCTTTTAAGTAAAGGACTACTTTGTGAGTTTCTTTTTCTTAAGAGCCCTGGGTTGGCTAACTATTCAGATAATGATATTTTAATTCAATGTATGATCTCTGATGATCCCAATATCAGTACCACTTTAAGAGATGCCACTGAGCCCTATTTACCATAATCACTTCTTGGTCATGCCTCATTCTATTCAACTTTATAAGAACAAAAACCTGTTGGAGTTGCTCTGTGCAAATTCCTCAAATTCAGGTAAAAAGCTATAATAAGGTTCTGAAACATATCAAAAAAAGTAGCTGTTAACTTTGGCAAACTTTTTTAGTACACTTACTATAATCTTATTTGGACTAAAAGGAGGGAAGAGGAAAGATTGGGCAAAAAGGAGAGGGGAAAAGACAGAAAGAAAGATGGGGGGCAGGGCAGGGAGGACTATAAAAGTGTAATTCATTAACAATGTGGAAAGTAGAAATAAATGAATGGGTGTTAATGGAGGTAGTAGCAGATCAGCAAGGGGGAAACAGGGGATAAGAGAAACAGGTATAAACTAAAGCTAGAAAAAATAGGCAGATTAATTCCAGTTAATGCTTTAAACCATTAGATGAACAACATTCAAATGCATTGAAGGTCCATTATTGGCTATTGTATTAACAATTGTTTAAGTTAAGGAGTTATTTATATGATCAAAGTTGATATTAGAGTTGCTTATAGTATACCATGTCAAAGTGAAGAAAATTCTTGTTGCACCTTGGTTTGGATTTCACTGAAGTTTGTAAATTTAGTAAATATCCATTAGTCTCTGGCTATGGATCTCTCCAGAGCTGCAGGGGCATAGGAGTAAATCCCCTAGTTGCTATGAACCTCTACCAGCATCTTCTGGTTTGTCAGCTCAGGGGCCTGTACCTACCTGATTGCATGGAGGATGCAGTGTTGTGGGTTGGCTGTTTTTATTATGTGTGGGCTCTGAAGTGCCCCTGTGTTTGCTGTGGGTCACCATGTGCCTGCTCCCCTCTACTGGATCCTTTTCATGGTAGCGAGGAACCTGGTGCCTGTCTGTGAGCACAGGAACTTCGTGTGTGGGTTTTGCATGGGTGTTCTTTGGTGTGGAAGTATTCTCCCTGCAGATGCTGCTCTCTGAGGTACTGTAGTGAAGGGTTTCTAGGGATTCACCGGGACCCTGGTTTCCAGTGCCCCAGGTTATCAATGGTAAGCATTCATTCCCTCTGCTTACTAAGTTTGATGCAAGGTCCCACAAGTATCCAAACAATGCCCTGTCACTTGTCAGTTGTGATTAAGGTTCAGGCTGTGCATCTATAAACATTGGTATTAGAATTTCTGCTACATAGCCTCTGGTAATTTCCCTAGGGGTCTCTGTGGTGCTGGGTATGCAGGCAACTTCTTTCTGATACAGCCCTGTGATGCTGGTACAACAATCCTGATCCTGGGGACTATCCCTAGGCTTCCTATGGTGCCTCCCCCAATGTCAGTGGTTGGGGCCTGGTGAATCTACTTTCCTTTGTTCACGTCCAAAGCTGCTTCATTGTTGTCTCTGAGTTGAGCAATGAAGGGGACACCAGGTCACAGAGGCTGAGGAGGGCTAGATGTGTGATTCTCTGGCACATGTCTCCTCCAACCTGTTTATTCCCCTTGTTTGTGGAATCGGGGAGTAGGAGGAGGTTGTGGTGATTTTCAGCTAGATGTGGTGCCTCTAGAAGTTCCTTCTGGCCGAATTCTTAAAAGGTTCTACTGCAGGGAGCTTCCCTCTGGTTAAATTTGCTGCCCTCTGGGTCTGGGAAGATGCTGTGCTGATTTAAGAGGATGACTGGTCAGCTTAGGGCTCCATAAATTTGCTGTGGATCCCCGGCTCAGCTTTCTTTCATTTTAAATTTTTTTTTATTTGTTCTACTGAGTCATAACATGACAGTAGAATGCATTTATGCATTTTGATACATCAAACATAAATGGAGTATAATTTCTCATTTTTCTAATAGAACCTACTGAAGGATCACATCAGTCATGTAGTCATGTGAGTCAGCTTTCTTCTCATGATTTGATCTTAAGCCATCTGCACTGTTTTAAGAAGCCTTCTGTTACCTTCATGCTTTAAATTTTGTCTGTCGTTCCACAAGTTTTTAAGTGGTTTGGCTTAAGAGAATGTCCACTCCCCCACTTTTCCCTCTTTGGTGACAGGTTCGGATTCAGAGGCGAGGGCACTGTGAGCTTGTTACCTACTCTGGTAACCTACCTTCCAGTCTCTCTAGATCTCAGACTATGTAACATTGAGTCCTAGGGCATTTACTTTTGTCCCCCATCTCTCAATTTTGCTTTTCCTCTGCTGCCTCTTTTCTGTGTTGTAAGGAGATAGACTCATGGCCTAGCTCGCTTCGGCCATCTTCTCTCTCCTCAGTGAGTTCTTTCAACAAGATGAATCATGCTCTTCTTTACTATAGAAGTTCTTTTCCTACTTCTTTGAGCAGTTTCTCCCTAATGTTTTTCATCTTTGGAACTCCTATTAGGAGAATCTTGGCTTCTAGTTTGATTCTCATATTTTTCCCTCAATTTCCAAACTCATTTTTTTAAAAACATATAGAATATATCTTATCAGCTATTCAGTTTTAAATGTGGCATCAAATTTGAAAATGTCAAGCTCTCTTTTTTTTCTGATTATATCTGATAAGAATATGTGCTCGTTCATAGATATAAATCCTTTTTTCTCTAAAAATATTATATTTTCTCTGCATTTCTAGTACTTACACTGATAACCTGAATTCTCTATTATTTTCTCTTTTTCTTACTTTTTGAGAGCCTTTCTTGATATTGTATTTCAAACTTTTATTAATTTTTAAATTTTGGATTTTATACATTTAATTTCTTAGATCTCTTTCTTTGTTCTAATGAGTCCTTTTCATGCAGGCCAGATACCAGTGTTTTTTTGTTATGTTTGGCTTACCTTTGCTTTTCTCTAAGAATTCACATACCTAAGCACTGATTAAAAATTTATGGTTCTTATATACACATTAATACCCTTAGCCAATACCAGTCCATCTTATTCTTTAAAACCTAGCTTGTGCTTCTCTTGACAAAACTTTTTTCCTGGGCTGGGGATATAGCTCAGTTGGTAGAGTGTTTGCCTTGCAAAAAAAAAAAAAAAAACAACTTTTTTCCTGATTCAAGACAGTCTATACTACTCCTTTGTCATAATTCCTGCTACCAAGTATATAATCAATTTAAACAATATTCTACGATATGTTGATTTATTATTTGATAACTAGTCTCACAGAATTTTAAGAATATTTTTCTCTCCAAATGATAAAATAGTAGTAATGGCTCTGGGATGCTAAAGCTAGAGGGAAAGCTAACTTAATGAATACACTAATCCCATCATCTTAATAGTAATCTATCTTCTAAAGTTGCATAGCTCAAAAGAACTTTTAGAATTACATGGGCCTCACTGCATATGCATGCCAATGACACCAAGAATACCACTTCCATTTTAGAGAAGACAGATGGAAATCCAAAGAAGCAATGAGGTATTCCTAGTGTTTGCTGCCTCATCACACTGAACACAAGCTTTTGACTTATCAACAAGGTGATATTGGGAAAGTATCCTAACTTCCCCAAGCTTCAGTTCATTCTGTCAAGATTAAGCTAATAGGGCTGGGGATACAGCTCAGTTGGTAGAGCGCTTGCCTTGCATTCACAAGATCCTGGGTTCAATTCCCAGCACCACACCAAAAAAAAAAAAGAAAAAAAAGAAAGAAAGATTAAGCTAATGTCTAGTATAGAACTGTTTTACAGATTATATCAGAGGATAGATAAAGCATCTGATATAGTGCCTTATGTACAGTAAATGATAATAAATGGTAGCTACTGTGATTATCAATGCTTCATGAACAGAATCATGTTTTTGTTTTTATTCTGTGGTTGACAAGACTAATGAGTCAGATCTAGCTTATCCTTTATTCTTATGGCATGAGAGTTAAGAAACTCTCTTGATATACTTTGTTTAAAAGGTCAAATTAATAATAATTCATTACACACAAAAAATTACCTGAAATTCATAAATGAATCTTATGTGAACATGGTCACATTTTTTTTTCCACTTCATCTATGGCTATTTCCACACTACAGCCAAATTGAGCAATTAGAATAGGAATGATGTGCTTCACAAAGCCTAAAAATGTATGGACTGGCCCTTTATAGAAAAGATTTCCCAGCCACTGTTATTAACCATCGAGTTAGTTCTATGGTAAGCTGTTGGTGTTTCTGCGGTATTTGTACATGATACATTTTACCTCTTATTTGTAAGAAAATAAGAGGAAAAGATGACAAAGGAAAGATAAGTCAATTTGCCATTATTAGGCTAAATTGTGAAGATCTTTGTACCTTTGCCTTTTGTATTTATCTATTTTACCTCAATTCCTCTTTCCTTTTGCCTCAGGGGTGGAGGAAAGAGAGAAATTAGGCCAATGAATTGTGAGTGACATTAATCAGAGGCTAGCACAGGATCCTGCTACTCTTTCCCCCTCCAGCATATCTGAAATCCAAGTAAAGAAACTGCAAAAAGAGAGATGAGGCAACACCATGCAGCTGAATGCAGTGTCAACAATGGTCTTCCAGCCACTTTGTCTCCAGTCTATTCTCATTGCCCACCAGACAAAGAAATAAGAAATAAATAAAATAACATCAGCTCGAAGATTGCCATAGATTTTCTCATTTCAAACAAAGGTAAAACTCAGCTAGAGTTATCACTGCACTTTACAGCTACACACAGTCAAAAGTACCTTGCATGTCTATTTGTTTAATACTTTAAGAAACTATGTCTAGCCTATAAAATAAAAAGGAGAAAATGAGAGCATTTTACTAATAACCCAAGGTCTGTTTTCCCTCCTGTTTAGCTACAAGCAGTGTGTATGATTGTGTTTCATGCAAAATGGCAATTCCTTTCCTAAAAATGCCTCAAGGTACACTGTGCCACAGTTTAGACTGTGGATAAACAGTAGCTCAAACTAAAAAAGAAAGCAAAAAATAATGAAACTAGTGATAGGGTTTAAAATTCCTGAGACATTTCCCAGAAAGTGGAGGTTACACGCATTACTAAGTGATAATGTACATGCCCCGACAGACAAACCCACCTACAAATACAAACAATATACACATAAACTGTGTCCGCTTAGGGCAGGCTGTCATATTTGAAAGCTGACTGGGTTGTAGCTCAAGTTAATTTACAGGCAGAGCAAACATTTCTGGAGGCATCTCTTATTAAAAGAAATTGAGATAATTAAATAGAGTATTTAATCTAAATGTTCTTACCTGCTACAAGTGTCTCCCACCACTCAAAACATCCTCTACTGACAAACACCCATTTATAATGCTTCTTTCAAAATTAGTCAACATAACATTGTTTCCCAAAATACAGAATGAATTGTCCTTTATATATGTCCCTAACAAGGTTCTCAAAATAGGTTCTTGGCATTTTCTCAAAATGGTTTGAGCCAGTAATTCAGGATAAGCACATTAGTATTATAGCATTCTAAGACATAAAGCAAGATAAGCAATAACTGTAACAGCAGGGAAAAAAACAATAGTGCTATTAAGGAAGGTCATGTTTTGTTTCTTCCTGAGATAAGGCAACTGTCAGAGAATGCTTTAGAAGAAACACCTCAAACTAGTCAGGCAGTGGCTTTCAGGCTACCACTTCCTACCATCTTCCAATCAATTCTGCAGGGCGACTCAGAAAGTCTCATGCTCTTGATGTGCACAGATTTTATGATTACACAAATGGCATGAATCTACATCATGCACAACCAAAGAAATGAAAAGATGTACCCCATTTGTGTACAATAAATCAAAATGCAGTCTGTAAAAATTAAAAAACATAAAAAATAAATCAAATAGAAAATTTTAAAAAAGGTTTTCTGAATGCAAGAGAAAAAAATGCAGAAAAATTTTTTCCTCATCAAGCTCTAACCTGGGGAAAAATGACCAGGCTAATGCTAGCAGCTGATGGGTGCCAATATTGAGCTTCAGACCTCTTTTTTTTTTCTTTTTTAAAAAGTTTTGTTTTTTTTTTTTTTATTTTGATTCATTGCACACAAGTGGATTACAGCTGTTGTTTTTCTGGTTGTACATATAATAGAGTCACACTATTTGTGTAATCATACATGTACATAGTGTAATGATGTCGGTCTCATTCTGTTATTATTCTTACACCCTTCCCCGATCTCACTCCCCTTTTTTCCCTATGCAATCCATCCTTCCTCCATTCTTGCCTACATCCCACCCCACATTATGTATCATCATCATATCATTATGTATCAACTTATCAGAGAGATCATTCAGCCTTTGGTTTTTTGGGATTGGCTAATCTCACTCAGCATGACCATCTCCAACTGCATCCATTTACCTGCAAATGCCATCATTTTATTCTTCTTTATAGCTGAGTAATAATATTCCATTGTGTATATATACCACAGTTTCTTTATCCATTCATCTATTGAAGGGCATCTAGGTTGGTTACAGAATCTAGCTATTGCAAATTGAGCAGCTATGAACATTGATGTGGCTGCATCACTGTAGTATGCTGATTTCAAGTCCTTTGGGTATAGGCCAAGGAGTGGGATAGCTAGGTAAAATAGTGGATTAATCCCAAGTTTACTAAGGAATCTCCACACTGCTTTCCAGAGTGGTTGCACTAATTTGCAACCCCACCAGCAATGTATGAGTGTACCTTTTCCCCTACATCCTCGCCAACACCTATCGTTGCTTGTATTCTTGATAAAAGACATTCTAATTGGGGTGAGATGATATCTTAGGGTAGTTTTGATTTGCATTTCTCTTATTTCTAGGGATGTTGAACATGTTTTCATATATCTGTTGAATGCTTGTAGGTCTTCTTCTGTAAAGTGTCTGCCCATTTCCTTGGCCCATTTATTGATTGGGTTATTTGTATTCTTGGATTTTTTTTTTATTTCTTTATATTCTGGAAATGAGTGCTCTGTCTGAAGTTTGTGTGGTAAAGATTTTCTCCCACTCTGTAGGTTCTCTCTTCACATTGCTGATTGTTTCCATTGCTGAGAAAAAGCTTTTTAGTTTGAACCTATCCCAATTGTTTAGGAAATCTGGTCCTAAGCCCTCATGGTGAAGATTTGGACATACTTTTTCTTCTATTAGGTGCAGGGTAATAAGTCCTTGATCCATTTTGAGTTGAGTTTTGTACAGGGTTAGAGATAGGGATTTAGTTTCATTCTGCTGCATATGGATTTCCAGTTTTGCCAGCACTATTTGTTGAAGAGGCTATCTTTTCTCCATTTTATGTTTTTGGCACCTTTGTCTAGTATGAGGTAACTGTATTTATGTGGGTTTGTCTCTGTGTCCTCTATTCTGTACCATTGATCTACCTGCCTATTTTGGTGCCAATACCAAGCCATTTTTGTTACTATTGCTCTTTAGTACAGTTGAAAATCTGGTATTGTGATACCCCCTGCTTCGCTCTTCTTGATAAGTATTGCTTTAGCTATTCTGGGTCTCTTATTCTTCAAAATGAATTTCATGATTGTTTGATCTATTTCTATGAGGTCCATCATTGGGATTTTAATTGTAATTGCATTGAATTTGTATAGCACTTTTGGTAGGATGGCCATTTTGACAATATTAATTCTGCCTATCCAAAAACATGGGAGATATTTCCATCTTCTCAGATTTTCTTTAATTTCTTTCTTTAATGTTTTGTAGTTCTCCTTGTAGAGGTCTTTCACTTCTTTCATTAGATTAATTCCCAAGTATTTTATTTTTATAAAGGCTATTGTGAAAGGGGTGGTTTTCCTAATTTCTCTTTCAGAGGATTCATCACTTAAGAATAAAAATGCATTCGATTTATGAGCATTAATTTTATATCCTGCTACTTTACTGAATTCATTTATGAGTTCCAGAAATTTTCTGGTGGAAAATGTCATCAGCAAATAGGAATAGTTTGAGCTCTTCTTTTCCTATTCGTATCCCTTTAATTTCTTTGGTCTATCTAATTGCTCTGACTAGAGTTTCAAGGATAATGTTGAATAGAAGAGGTGAAAGAGGGCATCCCTGCTTTGTTCCAGTTTTCAGAGGGAATGCTTTCAATTTCTCTCCATTTAGAATGATATTGGCTGTAGGCTTAGCATAGATAGCCTTTACAATGTTAAGGAATGTCCCCACTATCCCTATTTTTTCTAGTGTTTTGAGCATGAATGGGTGCTGTATTTTATCAATGCTTTTCCTGCATCTATTGAAATAATCATGTGGTCCTTAACTTTAAGTCTGTTGATGTGGTGAATTACATTAATTGATTTCCAAATGTTGAACCAACATGGCATCTCTGGGATGAAACCCACTTGGTCATGGTGCACTTTTTGATATGCTTTTGTATGCAATTTGCTAAAATTTTGTTAAGAACTTTTGCATCTATGTATATTAGGGATATTGGTCTGAAATTTTCTTTCCTTGATGTGTCTTTGTCTGGTTTCAGTATCAGGGTGATATTAGCTTCATAGAATGAGTTTAGAAGGGTTCCCTCCTCTATTTCATGGAATACTGTGAGGAGTATTGGAATGAGCTCTTCTTTGAAGGTCTTGTAGAACTCAGTTGTGAATCCATCTCATCCTGGACTTTTCTTTGTAGGTAGACTTTTGATGACTTCTTCTATTTCATTGCTTGAAATTGATCTATTTAAATTGTGTATGTCCTCCTGATTCAGTTTGGGTAGCTCATATGCCCCTAGGAACCTGTTGATGTCTTCAAGATTTTCTATTTTTTTGGAGTATAAATTTTCAAAATAGCTTCTAATTATGTTTTGTATTTCAATAGTGTCTGTTTTAATATTTCCATTTCCATCACAAATTTTAGTAATTTGGGTTTTCTCTCTCCTTCTCTTCATTAGTGTGGCTAAGGGTTTATCAATTTTGTTTTTTCAAAGAACCAAATTTTTGTTTTGTCAATTTTTTGAATTGTTTCTTTTGTTTCAATTTCATTGATTTCAGCTCTGATTTTAATTATTTCCCGTCTTCTACTACTTTTGGTGATGATCTGTTCCTCTTTTTCTAGGACTTTGAGCTGTAATTTGAGGTCATTTATTTGTTGACTTTTCTTTGTTTTATTGAATGTGCTCCATGCAATTACTTTCCTCTTAACACTGCTTTCATAGTATCCCAGAGATTTTGATATGTTGTATCTTTGTTCTCATTGACCTCTACGAATTTTTTTATTTCCCCCTAATGTCTTTTGTTATCCATGCACCATTCAATATCCTATTATTTAGTCTCCAGGTGTTGTAGTAGTTTCTGTTTTTAATTTTATCATTGATTTCTAATTTCATTCCATTATGATCTGATAGAATACAACGTAGTATCTCTATCTTTTTGTAATTGCTAAGAGTAGCTTTGTGGCATAACATATGGTCTATTTTAGAGAAGGAGTCATGAGCTGATGAGAAAAAAGTGTATTCACTTTTTGATGGATGGAATAGTCTCTATACGTCTGTTAAGTCTAATTTAGCGATTGTGTTTTTGAGATCCATGGTTTCTTTGTTCAATTTTTGCTTGGAAGATCTGTCCAGTGATGAGAGAGGAGTGTTAAAGTCACCCAGTATTATTGTGTTTTGGTCTATTTGGTTCCTGTAATTGAGAAGGATCTGATTGACATACCTGGATGCGCCATTGTTTGGTGCATAAATATTTATTGTTATGTCTTGCTGATTTATGCTTCCCTTAAGCAGTATGAATGTCCTTCTTTATCCCTTCTGACTAACTTTGGCTTGAAGTCTGCTTTATCTGAAATGAGGACGAAAACTCCTGCTTCTTTACTAAGTCCATATGTGTGGTATGTTTTTTCCCAATCTTTCACCTTTAGTCTGTGGGCATGTTTTTCTATGAGATGAGTCTTTCGAAGGCAGCATATAGTTGGGTCTTTCGTTTTAATCCAATCTGCCTGTCTATATCTTTTGATTGATGAGTTTAGGCCATTTACATTTAGGGGTATTATTGAGATATGACTTGTATTCCCGGTCATTTTTACTTATTTTTGGATTTTAGTCTTACTTGTTTTTTCCTTTAATTGGCTGTTCCTTTAGGGTAATTCCTCCCGTTGCTGACTTACATTGTTGTTTCTCATTTCTTCCTCTTGGAATATTTTGCTAGGGATTTTCTGTAGGGCAGGCTTTCTATTTGTGAATTCTTTTAGCTTGTGTTTATCATGGAAGGATTTTATTGCATCTTCAAATCTGAAGGTAAGTTTTGTTGGGTATAAGATTCTTGGTTGGCATGCATTTTCTTTCAGTGCTTGGAATATGTTGTTCCAGGCCCTTCTTGCTTTTAGGGTCTGTGTTGAAAAATCTGCTGATATTCATATTGGTTTTCCCCTATATGTTATCTGATGTTTTTCTCTTGCAGCCTTTAAAATTCTATCTTTGTTTTCTATGTTAGGTATTTTCATTATAATGTGCCTCAGTGTGGATCTTTTGTGATTTTATGCATTTGGTGTCCTATAAGCCTCTTGAATTTGATTCTCCATTTCATTTATCAGATTTGGGAAATTTTCTGATATTATTTCATTGAACAGATTATTAATTCTTTTGGTTTGTATCTCTGTGCCTTCCTCAATTCCAAAAACTCGTAAATTTGGTCTTTTCATGAAGTGCCATAATTCTTAGAGGTTCTGTTCATGATTCCTTACCATCTTCTCTGTTTAGTTGAGTTTGTTTTCAAGATTAAATATTTGGTCTTCATTGTCTGAGGTTCTGTCTTCCAAGTGATCTAGCCTGTTGGTTAAGCTTTCTATTGAGTTTTTAATTTGTTTTATTGTGTCCTTCATTTCAAGGATTTCTGTTTGTTTTTTTTCCGGGATCTCTATCTCTTTATTGAAATGATCTTTTGCTTCCTGCAGTTGCTCTTTTAGCATTGCCTGCATTTGCTCTCTTGACTCCTTGTTCACTTCTCGGATCATTTTAATTATGTACAACTCCCTTTCTGACAATGCTTCTGCCATGTTGTCGTTGGGTTCTTTTGGTATGGTATCTGGGTTTGTTTGAGACATTTTCTTCCCATGTTTTCTCATTTTGCTAGTGTATCTTCCCCTCTAGTAGTGTGAATCCTAGGTATTACAGTTTCCCCTTAAAGACTTATAGGGTTATTGCCTATTTCCAATACCTCCCCTTGAATTGAGAGATCAATATTAGCAGCACACCATATAAACAATATGTGTCCTTAATCTAAATAGTCCCTATTAATATAATAACAGTGTTGTCTTAATAAACAGAGATGAGTTCAAATTATTATCTACAGCATAATTAATAAGTTTGCAATAAAGGCTGCAATTTCTAATGTTGGACAGGGAGGATGAGGAGGGGTATAGGAGATAACACTAATGAGATAAGAAGGGATTCTACAGATATACTATGTCACAGGAATAGTGAAAGTGGAATTAAAGAAATAGGTTGTTAGCATGAGGAAAAAGAGATTCTCCAAGGAAATGGATATGTAAGAGTAAGACAGAGTGGTAAGAATATTAATAAAAGAAAAAGGTAGGAATATAGTGGGTATATTAGGAATAATTGTAGTAATACAACTAACTTAAAAGCATTCTGTGATAAAAATATACTGTAGAGTTCAAACCTCTTATTTTTCAATGGCCTGATGTTTGAGAGGTGCTTGACTAAGCGGTGATCCAAGAAGGGTGCTGTCCCACTACCTCCAGGTTGGGAATAATCAATGCTTCTGGGCAGAGGAGACCTGGTGTTAATAGATGATCAGTCACAGCACAGGCACTAGACTTCAGGCACCAGACTAAGTTGGGGAGGGGGCAGACCTGTGTTCAGTGATGGAGACACTGGGTCCAATGGCCCAGGCAGGGCTGAGCTCTACATGGGGATTCAGGTGACCACAGGCCTGTGCTCTCTCCCAGAGATGCTGTAAAATGGCACCAAAAGGTCCGAGCTCCATGCTGGGGACTCAGGCAGCCACAGGTTGGTGCTCTCTCCCAGAGATGCTGTACAATGGCGCCAAAAGACCCAAGCTCCGCGCTGGTGACCCAGACAGCCGCAGGCGGATGCTCCCTCCTAGAGACGCTGTACCCTTCAAACCTCTTATGACCCACAAAAGTAGATGCAAAACCCAAATTCCTGACCTTAACATCTCTCTTCTTTCTTGCTTTAGTTCAACTCTATAATCACCCCACTCCCAACCTAACTCAAGTTTCAATTATCATATCTTACCAGGAATATTACAATCAGCTTCGAACATGTTTCTGCCCTATGTAAGCAATTCCCACTGCTGCTAGCGAATAGCACAGTCATCGCACCTACCCCAAACCTTCAACAGATGTTTACCTACCCAAACAGATGTAATTCCCTTAGCCTATATTCATAATTATTAATTGTAATAACAGCCAAAACTCTCTTTTTTGTTTGATGTCAACTTCTTTATTATATTAACATTAATCCCTATATTAATGCTTAGGACTTGCACGTTATCCCAATTTTATTGACAGGAATAATGAAATCAGTAAAGTGCAATGACTTCCCCATTGCCCTTAGTCCATTTTGGGTACTCAATATTCCTTATGCATTTGTTAAACAAGTATTTGTTTTCTCTTTTTCCTTTTTCTGTCTCTTTACATAATAGCTTTAAGGCAGATTTTATTAAAATTTGCTCCTTTGTTACATTCTTCATCTTCAGATAAAATGGCCCTTGATTAACTACTAGAACTCTCCTGAGCAAGGTTTAAATGCAGGAGCCGTCACCTTCCCTAGGGTGAAAGCCCTCTTGATTCAAGACACCAAGGGCACTTCACTGGCCTATATGCTAATTAAAGGCCCCTGCTCTGATATATAACAACCAATGAGGAAATGTAATTCATTTTACTTTTCAATTTTATTCCACTCTAGCTGCCTGATTGAAATGGAAATCCTCAGACTGAACATTTAAAACTATAATAGGTCAAGAATATCAAGGACTCTCTGCAGCTCTTCACTCAATTTGGAAAAGGAAAATACCATTTTGTACAATGTTAAGCAGTACACTGTTACCTCTGGCCCAGAGACCGCCATAATTTCTAAACCTGTCCAGCTCTCTTTTAAAGAGAAAGAGAACTGATCTCAAATAACAGTCTTTAGAATAGAAACATTTTGATCAAGACATATTCAATCAATACTAATTTGTAGAAGTTGCCATTGAAATGACAGGTGAGTCACAAGTGTTTACAAAACCAATATGATTTCCTAAAGATTTATTTTATTATTATTTGTAATATTATCCTCAATTAACCTTATAATATTTCCAATATGTAAAAGTTCAATTTATATAACATTTTGAATTTAATGTACTACATAAAGGCATTTAAAATTTTATGAACTGTTCTCCTCTTAAAGCATTTTGTATTATTTAATTTTTAATCATTCTGAATATTAAGCAAAGAATAAAAGTTTAAGATATTTAAGATGGGTGAACAGGATATTAAAACTGAGAAACCAGAATACATATAGAAACCATTGAAGGAGAGATCGAATATCAAATGAAGTAAAAACAGAAATAAGATTCTACTGTTCTGTTTTTGTACTGGGGACTGAACCCAGGTACACTCAACCACTGAGCCACATCCTCAGCCCTCTTTATTTTCAGACAGAGTCTCACCAAGTTGCCTAAGAGGTTTGCTAACTTGCTGAGACTGACTTTGAACTCATGATCCTCCTGCCTCAGCCTCCCAAGCCACTGAGATTACAGGCATGTACCATACCACAAAAGAAAAAGAACAATGAATGTAAACCTGCTGAAGAGGAAAATAGCCACACTGAAGTCCTTACTTTCCTACTAGGTGTGACTAATCAACATGCCGAGTTTAAGGAAGTAGAGTCCAACATAGGAAGTATTTATTACAGCTTTCACAAAAGCAATGCAAATAACAGGGGCAAGAGTAAAATGTTGAAATGAGCATAATGCATTGTGTAAGCATACTGTAAGAGACAGAAGGGCATAATGAAAATCCTTACAGAATCATTTGATTTAACAACAAACAGTGGGCACTACTATTGCACTTGGGGTTTTGATTTTCTAAAGATATGTCATGAAATTGCACAGAGAAAAATTCATAATTTAATTAACTTTTCATTTAAGTAAATCAAAGCAAACCTGGTGATGTGATTTCTTCAGTATTAATGTGATGTTTTACGTCCTTCACTCTGAGGAACTACACAAGATATGAAGTGGAGTTTGACCTGAGGGACAGCAACTCCAGACTTGGTACATACTATACTCTTAAATACTTGCTGGATGTTAATATACATAGCAAACACGAAATGCCTTAAGGAAGAACACTCACAGAAGATACTCAGGACCAGTTCTCTAGAGTTCTGTGTCATAGAAACAAAGCAAAGGACTATCCTCAGAGCCCCAAGTCTCCATAAACTGTCCAAAGGCAGAGTTGGATGCAAGATATCATTCCCATGAGCTCAGGGGATGGGCATGGTGAGGAGGAGGACAGTGCTGAAGAACCATGCAGACAAATGGCAGTTGAGGGCATGTGCAGAGAAAGCATGTGCTCCTTAAAGAGCTGAAGGAAGATAGCAGACTCGAGTGCTGTGGCTGAACCTAGAAATGCATTAGATACAGATACTGAACATGGAGTATTTATGATAGAGTCAGAGAGATTCCTCTGGGTATCAATACAGGTCACGATTAAGGCAACGCAGTGTGTGACTATGGTCATGCAGACCGGGGCTGAGGAATTTACCAGAACGACAACTCTTCAAATGTTTTCCACCTTGGTTGTAAAGTGGAGTGACAAATTACAGTCACACACCTTTACAGACACACACACACACACACACACACACAAATATCCACTCTCCTCCTCTCACTCTGTGTGATTATACTAAGGCTCTATCACTGATCAACAACATGAATGTTGCCACTTGGCTTGTCCTTTTCAGGGTCCATGTGACAATGATACAGCATGTGGTCTATACCAAGGCAGCTGGTGCAAGTAGGTCTAAAATCCAATCCACCTTCCTTTCACCAAGCCAATAGCTATGGCCAGTAGCCCTGGCCTTGGGGTTTCCAGAGCAGGAAGAAAGCAGTATCTTTCCAAATAGTGAACCAGTGGACCCCTTTGTCTGATGCACAAAAAGTCCCTAAATGTGTTAATTATGGCTCTGATTCCTGTTTTATAAGATTCAAATTATGAATTCCCCCAAGATCAAGATCTATTAGAGCCAAGTTGACCTTGACTGAAAAGTCAGATCCTATGGCTGAGAGACAATATTATAGTCAACTAACTTGAAAGAAATAAAATAAGAATATATAATTCTAATATTACAAAAGGATTGTCCACGAAAATAACACAAGTGTGACTACTCAAAGTCAATGTCAAACTAGGAGTTGGCATGCCATGACCTGATGGCCTACCCATCATCCTGAATTTTCTTATTCTTTTATGTACCTGCTGGTACCACTCTGCCCTCCTCAAACACCAGGGACTCCTATCAACATGTGGGTTAGTCTTATTCTCATAAAGAAAAGCAATTGGATATGCTTTGTCCCCTGAAGGTCCTTTGAAGACATAATGTATCTGGACATATGGTTTCTCTCTAGAGAAGATGGCAGGGAAAGGGCAATTTCTAAGCCAAATGGAACTAATTTCCTACAGTGAAACTTCCAGGACTATGGCACAGGAATGGGAATCTGTGGTGAAAGATTTTTCTCACTCATCTCATCTTTTGCCCTCAAATAATCCCCAACTGGCAAATTGCTGATGTGGTTATAACTAAGTTTTTAATTGACACATAATAATTGTACATATTTATGAGGTAAACTGTTATAATTAGAAACATGTATCCATGTTTACAACAGATATTTATAGCACCTTACACATCAACCATTTCTTTGCATTCACAGCTTTTGAATTGCTCTCTTACAGTTCTCAATGGAATATGTAATGAATTGTTGTACACTATAGTCATCCTACTGGGCCACAGAATACTAGAACCTGTTCCTCCCATTTAACAATATTTCAGTGCCAGTTATCCACTGCCCTTCATCCCCCACCTGCCACTCTTACTGGCCTCTAGTGATCACTATTCTGCTCTCTTCTGTGAACAACATTGTTTCGCTTCCACACATGAGTGAGAGTGTGTGGAAGTTATTATTCTTTGCCTGGATTTTCACTTAACATAACAAGCTCCCCTTCCATCCAAGTTGCTGCAAATGACAGGATTTTATTTCTTAACAGATGAATAATATTCCACATGTGCACGTGTGTGTGTATATATATCTATCACAGTTTCTTTATCCATGCATCTGTTGATGGATACCTGGGTTGATGCCACTTCTTGGCTTTATGTACATAGTGTTTTAATAAACATGTGTGCAAGTATCTCTTTGATATACTGATTCCATTTCCTTTGGAGCTACAGCAGTAGGATTAATGGACCATAAGATAGCAAGCTCCTGTTCATGCTAAAATTTTATGAGGATGCACTAAGGATTTTGACCTCTCCATGTCTTTCAGTATAATGTTATCTCAACCAAGAAAGCTCTCTCCCTCTTCTATTAGTCTGCATAAACAAACTCCTGTTTAACCTTCAGGGTCTCGTGTATGTTACCTCTTCTCTGTAGTTTACGCCCCAGACCCCCTCCAAACTTAATCATATCCTCCCTCATTGGCATTCATAGAGCACTTTATAACTGTTTTAGGACATTACTTATTGATTCATATTTATTTCTGTCTCAGTCAATCTTCCTAGCTAGGTAGCTGGAGGCAAACAGGGATACTATCTTCTTTGTCTTTGTTACAGAGAGTATGCTGGATAATGAAAAATATTTATTGCAATGAAGCATATGCAAAGCACTATATTATTCTTTCACATGTACACTCTGCTGATATTATTTTTCATTCCAAAATGGCATTTCATATGAATCCTCAATTAAAGGATGAAAAGCATGAAGTAAGAAAATTCCAGACTTTGACTCAGGCATGAAATAAACTATTTGGTTTAAACAAATCTCCCATCTTACTATACAGAGCTTCCTTATCAGCAAAATCAGGCACTGGTCTACAACAAGGTTTCTCAACCTCAGCTTATTGACATTGTGAGTCAGATAATTCTGTCTGAGGGGAGAAGTGAGGTGAACTACCCAGAGTACTGGAGGATATTTAGCAGTATATCTGGGCTCTAAATGACAACAGAATCCATCCAGAGGTGACAGTCAAAAATGTCTCTAGACATTGACAAATGTCCCTAGGGCAAAGGTGTGTAGGATTGCCCCAGGTTGAGAATCACTGTTCTATATCAGAAACTTCCATTATTTGTGAGCATCAAAATCACCTTTTCCAAAGATGTATCACCCTGTGTATAAACACAGACAAAGTACTGAGCTCAGCTTGCAAGGGGTAGAGGCAGCACTAATGAAAACCCTCCACTTCTATGATTCTCTGACTTTAATAGTAGCACAAGTGAATATACCCAAAGCCTGTGCCAGATTTCCATTTTCCAGTATCTCTAAGATATTTACCATGAAACATTGAGATTTAGAAAGATAAAGTTAAAAATACACACCAAAGTTTGTCATCAGTCACACAATGGTAGATTGTAAAATCAAAATGGTTTTCTTTAATCAACAAAAGGGAAAACTTCACTACAGCCACATAAAATTAAAAAAACACACACACAATGAAGTGTCTCTGGCATTAAGAAAATGTTCTTAACATTTTAACAGTTAAAAACTGTTTCTTATTCATACAACAACTATTGGATAATATAGTTATTATTATCCAACTAATTATAATTATCCAACTATTGGATAATAATGCCTATTATGTTCTAGTTGCTTAGCATTAAGGACACAGTATGTGTGTATTTAACATATGTGTCCATATGTACATACCTGCATATACCTTTATATATACATAAAACAATAATTTTCTTTTACCAAGAGCATGCCAAAATTATATTAATGATAACTTTATTAATTTTATAATATATTAATAATATCCTATCACTTATGGATTTCAAAATATATATAAATGTACAATTAAATCATTACTAGGTATCCACATATATTCATTAATTCACCAGAATATTAATAAAAGTACTAATCATGGATTCTTCCCTGTGTCACCAGAATGTGAGAGATTTTAATGCAAAATCCGTAAAATTGTTTGTGAACATTTGAAAGTTCACTCTAAATAAAAACTGAGTCCACATTCACATCGATAAAATATTTAGTTCAATATTACTCCATGCTTAATAATTCTGAAGAAGAAGAATTAAAATTAGCATAACACAGCAGGATTGGCAGATGTACCTAATCTGCAGTCATTAGATAAAAAATTCGGCAAGAATAGTTTAATTTAAATTCTAACAGTAAAAAACCACAGGAAATATCAACACTGGCAGCCAAACTAAATTTCTATTTTACTGAGACCCAGAAGCAGATAAGTGAGTTTTATGGGAAAGGATTTCACTTTCCAAGGGTTAAGCATGATGAGACAATATTCAGAAGTATTAACACACACGTAAGAGAAAACTGAATGACCCATCTCTTTAACTTATGAGAGTCACCTGACTCCAGCTTTGAAACCAGATAATAATCAGCTATAATCTTTTAAGCTACTGATATCAAGCAATAGATTCTGAACCACTTCCTGTCTGTGTTTCTAGCCAGATGTTTACTTCTTGGGTAAGCAATGTTTCAAAATAGACATGCAGATTAGAACTCATCCACCTGTCAAATGCTGCAGAAAATAGCCTCTCTGCTAAATTGCAGGATGACTGGTTATCTCTGGAGAGCTCTGACAAGCTCTCCAGAATTTTCCTCAGTGTTTCAGAATCTGGGAGTCTGGATACAATAGTCCTCAATCTGTTTCTCTGCTTTTGTTTCACTGATGCTTCCTCTGAATGGAGCAACTTCTCTAAAGGTGACTACAGGTTACCTTTATGGGTTCTTGACTTACGATGCGATGCCCACTGACCTCTGCTTTCTGTGACTCTGTGTGTGTGTGTGTGTGTGTGTGTGTGTGTATCCAGAGAGTTGGGAAAGGGAAGAGGACCCTGCATCTTTAAGACTTACCAGTTAACCTCACAATTAATCCCACAGTTTATATTCAGAAGCACAGGGGACATGAGGGTCTACAATAGACGTAGAGATAACAATGATTCCTATCTCCACTCTCAAACAAGAAGCCACTCATTTCGGACAAGTCCTATGTTATGAAAGTGGTGGTCCATGAACGCCAGTCATGTCTGCTTACGTACAAAAAGCCAGAAGCGGTGTCAGATACAACAAAATGATTGTAGGTAAATACAATTCTTCAGAGAGCTAAGATGAGGAAACATGAAAGGAGGAACATTTAAAAAGAGTCAAGTGAAGAAATTTCAAGACTTAAAACTCTATCAACGTTCCCCTCTGCCTTTTAGAATAAAAATTTCCAGCAAACTTTTTCTGCAAAAGGCCAGAGTAAACATTTTAGATTTTCTAGACCAACCACATTTGATCCCTATTATAACTCCTTAGCTTTGCTGCCGTAGCATAAAGAAAACCTTAAACAATAGGAGAAATAAGAGGTATGGCTATGTTCTAATAAAACTTTACTTATGAACACTGATATCTGAAGTTCATGCATTTTTCATATCATAGAATATAATTCATGTTTTTATTTTTTTTAATCATTTCAAATGTGAAAACATGCAGGCCATATAAAAATAGAGGAGGATTCAAACTTGGTCCACAGGGAATAATAATTTCCCTATCTGTGTTCTATAGCCCCAAATCACACAGGCATACTTCTTATGCAGAATAAAATAGTTTTAGGTATTCCATACATGCTGCTATGGTTTGAAAGTCCCCTCCAAAACTCATGTTAAAATTTAATTGCCACTGTAATGGTACTGGGAAGTGGGATAATTTAGAGGTGCCCAATTTATGAGACATCCACCCTCATGAATGAATGAATGAATGTCATTATTGTGCATGACTTTGTTATAAAAGTGAGCTCTCTGCCACCAGGGTATGTGTATTCTCTTCCACCATATTAAGATACACCATGGAAGCCCCCACCAGATGCTGGCACCATGCCCTTGAACTTCCCAACTGCAGAACAGTGAGCTATTGTTTACAAGGTATCCAGTCTGTGGTTCAGTCAATGCAGTAGTATACAGACTAAGGCACACACCCTTCTATTTTGAGCAGCAGAGGTCTCGTACATGCTCTACTCTTTCCACATATCTCTGAAAAAAATGAATACCTGCTCACCTTTCAGGAGTCATTGATTTGTCTGAGATGCCTTACTGATTCCCTCATGTCTGGGTTTCATCCCCTTCTATAAGTTCTATAGCTCTCTAGATTTTTACCATTAGTAGACTAGTGATAGTGTGCTCAAAATAGGCTGATACAAAATAGGCTGGACTGGGATTGTCTGATACATCTCCTGTACATGGGAATATGCTGAGGCTCGGGAAGTACTGTTGAATAAATGGCTAAAGATAGGCTATGAAAAACATTACAGTGATAAGATACCCTAGCTACATTGGCAAGAAGATTAGGCTAGTCATTGGGATGCTAGAGGTCTTTCTGAAAGGGTAAGTTTGGATGAATGAACAGTTATCCAGGGACAGCAGTATAGTACAGTGGTGATGCCAGGAAGTCTTGGTATCAGATCTGCCTGAACCCTGGATCTGACATCCATTATTTATGTGACCCTGGACAGGGACCTAAATGCACTCTATCACAATGTTCTCATCTGTGGAATACAAATGGCACTATTTCATACTAAATGTGTTCATACTAGTAACTTGAATTGCTTAACATACAACAAGCTCTTAATAATTCACAGCTATCAGTCAGAAAGGACATGGACTCAAGACTAAAAGTGGAAACTTATACTTTGTTTTTCATCAATAAATTTGATTCACTCCACAATATGTCCAAGCAGAACTGATGTGATTAGAAAAATTAGAAAAAGGAATAGAAGACAGATTTACCCTCAGAGCTAGAATTACAGCTCCACAAGTGCATCCAGAATTTCTTAGGTATGTGTGCATTGTTTGTGTGCTATCAGGTTTCTCATATGACACCAAAATATCCTAAGTGACTGAGGGTGCAGAGTGAATCAATCAGTTGGCCGCCTAACCAATGAGAGATAAAGGAGGTGCCTTTCCTGAATCACAGCCTGAACCCCTCTCTACCACCTCCCTTCTTCCCTCAGTGCTCTGGGCAGTGGCACCAGACAAGGGTTGTGACAAACAGTGGGTATTTCAATGAATACATCCTTAGCATCCTACAATGGTATCTCCCAGACCCTGCTACCTTTACTCATGTCCGTGAGATCCCAAATCTTTTACCCTTATTCTCCATCCCACAGAGGGCAGCTAGACAGCCTGGCTGCCTACATACCCCTCACTCCCAGGAGGGGTACATTCTCACCACTCTGGGCCAGAAGGCAATGCGAATGGCCAGTTTCATGTAACTGAATATTGAACCCCAGCTCTTATGGCAGCCCTGTTGTCTGTACAATCCATCTCTCTTTTCCTCTTAGGCTGTGGTTGTGGATGAATAGAAAAGTCATAGAAATGATGTGAGGTTAAACCTTCCTTAGGTCATAGGGAAAAATGACATTTTTATTATTAAAATTTCAAAATGAATTTTGATGAGTTTAGTACCACCAATAATACCATAATTGCTTTATAGACAGATATGTTACATTCATAACTAGCTATGCTGATTTCTTACTAGCAAGATTAGTTAATTGTTACCATTGCAAATAGATGTAAATTGGTTACTGATTACATTTGAATAATGCAATGTGTCCCTGGGTTCAGCCAAGCTTTCCTCCTGTGGAAGTATAACGAGCTTGCCTCCTTTTTCAGTATAAAAAGAAAACTAAATATTTTGTGAACTGTTGGCAGCATCTTCTTCTTCCTCTGTCCCTAGGATTGTGGTGTGTGTGTGTGTGTGTGTGTATGTGTGTACAAAAGTTCAATTGGAAAATACTTCATGTGTTTTAGGCATTAAATTGTTTAGCTAAATTAAAAAGGAAAAAAAAATCTGAAAGATTTCCCTCCAAATAAAAAGAAAGGCAAAGAGTATTGTTGGGGCAGGTTTTTACAGTCTTACATGGGATTTTTTCTTTTCTGTTTTGTTGGAGTTGTTTTTCTGTTTTGTTTTTGAGATATCTTCTCAATTAAAACCTTTTGATAATCAAATTTTTAAAAACTGCAAAGTCGGTTCAGTAGGGAAGTACTCTCTTATTCCAACTATTCTACAAATACAGATCTTTGCATAAATCTTTGTATTACCAACCTTTGGCCCTGAATTAAAAACAGATTTAAATATAATATTGGTTAAAATTATAAATTGATATTTATTATACCCTTATGTCACACTACCATATCTATAAATCTTCAATGTGTGTAAGCTATATCCTAGAACAAAAACAATAACAAGCATTTTTATTATTCTCATATTCTTATATTCTCACCAGAAAAGTAGTAGTCTAACTCACTTAAGGTTGTTGAGAAATCAATGGAAGAAGGTAACTTTTGATCATCACTATATAAAATGTCCTACTTTGATTTATAATTTTATTTATTATTAATTGTGATTTTCATGGGGAAAACTTATACCTCAGCCCTATTTCCAACAGGCGTATTGGAAAGCTGACTTTCTTTAGTTTTTTAGCTAGTAGAATATTTTCCAGGACAAACTTAAGTTTCTGAACCAGTTCACCATCTTGCAAATAAGTGCATAGAATGTAACGGTTCACCAAAAAATTCAATTCACTATTCAACTTAGTCACATAGGAGGATCCAATACATTTGATACTTTCTACTGGCTTTTGATAAACTGAAGCAAATTGCCCTCAGCGAATGTGACAGGTTAGTTGAGAACTGCCCTTTACCACAGCATCACTGAGATAAATACCTTTAGGGAAATGTGCTTAGCCAGTCTGTTCCTTCTTGACTCCATTAGTGCCATTATGTTTATCAGGAGCAACGTGTAGGACAAGCTATGTTTACCTCAAGACCACACATGTGCCAGGCAAATACACTCACATAAACATGCAACCATGCCAGTTTGGTAACTCACTGCTTCTTGTTTCCTACCTTATTCCTAAAGACCTATGTGCTAAATGAACTAGCAAATAATTTCACTAATATTTTGGGAAAGAATTACCCCCATATATTACCTGTGTAATAGTCACTCCTTTGAACCAATCATATTGCACATATAATCATTTTAAAATTTTCTCCCACTGAATACAAATACTACATCTTGTGATTCACAGTGTTGTCATTTTAAATTCTAGACACAAGGAAAATTTCAAAGCCCAATAAAAGTATCATAGTAACTCAAGTTCTATTTCTTCTTCTTCATAGGACCTTCTTCCTATTTATTATTTAAATGTGGAAATAAAATATCGTTGGAGCCATAAATTTCACCCCTAATGGAACTTGAACAATTACAAACTATTAAGATCTTAAACTTACTCTTAAAACACAGTCTATGAACCAACCGTGTAAGTGGGAATTACCTAAATTCTGCTTCCATATAAAATATAATGCCAAAACCTAAAATGTACTCATTGGAAACTTACGTATATATTATTATAATTTAACAACAACTATAGCATTTCTTTCAAATTTCTAAGGCAAGGTTGGGGGTACTTCTAAGTCAGCACTATTTTATCACTAGAACTGTTTGTAACTGTATAACATGAAAATAATGAAAAGCAGAACAACTTTGAATGGTTTTATCATTGTTCTTAAATCCTCTAGAATATGCTCCTTATTGCTGGTACCTGGGATAGACTCTTTAAAATATCATTCTCTTGGTATGCCAATGATTCTATAGAAAATACCTTTGGTGAGTTTTGACAAAAATAGCACAAAAGAACTGTATAATTTGTAAATTCATAGAACAATGCAAGGAATTAATTTGTAAATAGTATATTCTGGAAAAATAAAAGGGATGTGTTTGAGAATGAGGGCATGCATGACACCCTTGTCTTCATGCCACAAAATAGGAATCACCATATGGTCAGGCAAAGAGATTGGCAATGAGATCAAGTGCTTAAATCAAGCACCTGAAGATTACCTGAATATTCTTTGCAACACACTTGAAAAGTCAGCTCAAAGATGTAATTTCTAGTTACATATGCTTGATAGCTTGGAAACTGCAAGAGACTTGACTGGCTGTGTTGACAGAGTGTCAGAACATGTGGGAGTATAGTACATAAGAAATGGAGATCATCACTGAATCTCTTTTTAATGCATGGTAGTTTAAGGAAGCAATGATCAACTTCAGATGGTCTTTACAATGTTTGTCAAGGAGTGATACTGCATAACTGTGGGGAAACAATTTTCACACCCAAATTAACATTTTGGTGATTCCGAATTTTTAAGATTAGGATTCAAATAAAATTTGCTGCATCTACTTAAATTGTTAAGATGCATACTAATATAACCTTCTGTTTTAAAAATGATTACAAGTTTAATAATGGGCTATGTGACCTAAGGCAAGCCAGTTCTCTCTGGCCACAAAGTTCTTCATTTATAAAATGAGGGTTCAGACTTGATGATGTCTGACCATCCAACCCTGTAATTTTTAGATCTAGAATCTCCTGTAACTTAAGAGAAGTAGTAATTAAAATCTCTTGGGTGTCTTCTGCAGAGAAATCTAAGTTCTTTTGAAATTGGCTCTGTCTTTCAAGTTCAAAGACCATATTGACTTGCCAAAATTAAACTACAGAAGGAAAGTCTTCTGACAAAAGGTGATTCTAAGTGATTTAAATTTGATTCTCGGATTACTTCAAATTGTAGGGGTCTGCAGCTGCATACCAAATCCTGTTCTAGATGACAACTCTATCCTAACTCAGAGTACTTGTAAATGAATGTAAATGAATCCATGACCTTCAAAACATAAAACAATGGAGATCAGTAGTGGTTAAAATTCCAAATGTGCCTAGTACTTTTTCCATTGTAATAAAAAATATAAAAAGAGTAAACTTACTTTTTTTTTCCCCCAAAAAAACAGCAGAAAAACTAATGAAATAAGTAAGGTTTGGTTTAATATGGCCCTGGAGATGCTGCTAAATGATGCTGCCTCCGGCTGATATAAAGTGGGTAATTTTCCTTTAACAACAACAGATGCACTGTGCTTTATTCCTTGAGTTTATCATGAATCACAATAGAAATTCACAGCAGTGTAAATGAGAGCATGTTTCTTTCCTGCCTCCCCACCACTGTTGATTCACAAGTTCCTAAAAGCTACACTGAGTTTTAAAGAAGCCATTCATCCTCTAATTTCTTTTTTTTTCTGAGCCAGGGATTGAATCCAGGGGCACTGGGCCACTGAGCCACATCCCCAGCCCTATTTTGTATTTTATTTAGAGACAGGGTCTCACTGAGTTGCCTAGGGCCTCGCTAAATTGCTGAGGCTGGTTTTGAACTCGCGTTCCTCCTGCCTCAGCCTCCTAAGTGCTGGGATTACAGGCGTGCGCCATGGCGCCCGGCTCATCCTCTAATCTCTAATAAAATTCCTTTTGGTTCTTTATGTGGACACATGACAGAGTTCAGAACAATAACTGATTTAAATTAGTACAGCAGAAAAATAGTCTTCCCCAAATGCCATCACTTATAGAAAGCACTCAAGTAGCCAACAGACTCACTAGATGTGCTTTCAGGCTTATTACTCCTTACTGCCCTGATATTCTTCAGGCACAGGTGAAATAATTATTCAAGAACAGAAAAGAGTCTTAAATGTTGGGTTTCATAGAATATAGAGTTAAGGTCAAAGAATTGACCAAGAAAGGTGTATAACATTACTTGTCTCAACTCAGGTTTAAAGAAAATTTATTCTAAAATATATTGCATCTTGTTTAATATCTCTAGAGAAGACTGGAGCTAGAGATTCAGTTGCAAATGCAATGCTGCCCAAGAAACCACTGTCAGAAAGTCAAATGGTTAAATATTTCCTTTTACAATACATTTTTTTTCTATGTTGGAGAATCCAGTTTTTCTTTTAGAACTTTACTTAGCTTAAATTAATGCTACAAATAGCTTTCCTAACTCAGAGCCATTTAATGTCTCCCTCAGAATTGAAGTTCTATGTGTAACATTTCTAAATTAAGCTAGGCAACTTGACAGTACCATAAAAAACACTAAGTTTGCGGTTGCTGTACGGTTGTCTAAGTGGGGAGAACAGACTCGGGTGGATGTTTTTGAATAATGCCCACTGGAAGTTATTACTATTAAACTTATAAAACATTCATATATGCAAATGAAAACTATATGAATAATATAATATCTGAAAAATAACACTGCCCTCAAGTTTTTCCAAACCAGTCACATTGATATCATTCAAAAATATTCATAACTATAAACTGCAAGTAGTCGGGGAAATAACTAAAATATGTTCTTGTTTATCCCCATCACTCCTTAATCTCTTCTTATCTTAATCAGATATCCAATTTTGTTTTTGGGAACTTCACTCTCAGCTTAAAACCTCCTTACACTTGTTTAACATTTATGGAGAAACATCAGGGATGAGAAGGGAATTCACACACCAACTATCTTGGCTGTTCCTCACTTCCTTGCTCCTAACCTTGAACTGTGTCTGACTCTGCTGCTCAAAAGAATTGAGCTCCGACTCATACTTAATCAATGGATTTGCTTTTTCACATGATTCCAACCCATCCTGACTACATGAAGGTATCATCCTAGTGACTGTCCCATTCTTTCTTAGAATCATGAAACATTTTTATCCCTCCTTTGAATCATTCCCATGAGTACAAAAGTAAAATGTGTTCACTGACTTTGCAACTTAATTTGAAATTTGTGAAAAGAATCTGGTGAAATCATCAACACACGGATTAGTAGATATGTGATAAAACAAATGCAGCAACATGGGTAGAATGAATCGAAGTCGCAGGGATATGACAACCACTCTCAAATTTCAACTTCTCTCTGTTTTTGATAAGTATCATAATAAAATGCTATAAAAATCTTAATGTAAATTTTCCCCAACAACAAACACTTTCTCCGCTTCTGGCACCACCCATTTCTTTGTTTCCCATTAATCCCCAAGAGCAGTATCCGTACATTTTGACTTCATTTCCACTTTTTCATTATCAAAAGTTCATACCAGGGATGGCACAAGATGTCTTTTTCATACTCTTTGTCCTAACTTTGTGTCTTTATAAATAAATTACACCTCATAAATAGCATACTATATTTTCTTTTCAATAAAGTCTGAAAATTTTTGTTTATAACTGAAAATTTTAGTCTAAGTTACAATTATACCATTACTAATATATATATCTTCCTATTTGTTCTATGTAGTAGACTGCAAACATATCTCTCTAAGATGCCCACTTAAAGAATAATGAAAGAAATGTGCAACTAACAAGGATGGAGAAAACTGACTAAAAATAATTAAACAATACAAAACAGAACAAGGAGAAAAAGAACAAGGAATAAGAGTAACGCATTGCTACCTTTATCAAATTCTGGACAATGTAAGGATCTTAATTTACTTCTGTTTACTGCTATTTATACACTTCAGCTGCATGTGTGTGTCTGTGTATTGTGTATATGTGCCATTACTGTGATATACAATGATTATACATTTCATCTCAAAATAATTATGACAGTTTTACAGATTAATCTGTCAATACACACATTTACTCTTTGCTCTGTGTTCTTCTTTTCTCTCTCTCCATCCACACAAAATCATTTTCCTTCTGCATGAAAAACATTCTTAGCTACCTCTTTCAATGTTAGTCTGTGGGTGACAAATGTCAACATTTTATTTATAGAAAAATGCCTTTATTTCAACTTTATTTTTGCATAACATTTTGCTGGTATGAAAATTACAAAACAGTTGCTATTTTCTTTTAATATTCTGATTAATTCATTTCACTGAATTTGGTTTTCATTTTTTTCTATCTCCACTATCTCCACTATGTTGATCACTTAAAAGGCAATACATTTTTACTTTTAGGGTTAATTTTTTTCTTTACCTTTGATTTTGAATATATTATTGTGAAGAACTACATGCAGAAAGAGCAATTCTTGGATCTGAGACTTAATCTCTTTCATCAGTTTTTAAAAATCCTCAAAAACTAATATTGACTTAGTTTCTGTTTCATTTCTACTCAGGGACTCTAGGTATATTTTTAATTATGCCCTATCTCTTAAATGTTTTTTGTATTTTTAATTACTTTGTCCCTCTATTTTATTCTGAATGTTAAAGTAGAATTAACTTTAGCTCACTACTTATGTTTCTGGATCTTATTTGCTGGTTTATTTACTTTTTGTTTATAACTTATCTTTATTTATAACTTTATATATTGATTTATTTATTTTGCAACTCTGGGGATCAAGATCAGGGCCTCACACATGCTAGACAAGTGCCACTGAGATCTACCTCCAGTTCCTATGTTATTCTTTGTAATAGCTTTATGCCTCTACTGAAATTCTCCACCTTGTCATGTAATTTCTATAGTATTAAGACATAACTGCCTTAACTACAGTATTTTACAATCCCTGTCTGACAATTCCAATGTCTACAACTTCCAATGTCTACTACTTATTGTCACTTTTTTTTTTGTTTGAGCAAATCTTTTTTCCCTACCTTATTATTATTTATTCAATCCCAAATATTACATAGTAACTTTGCCATATATAGGATGTTATGGATGAAATTTTCTTCAAGAGAGGAAAGTATTTTTTAATTTTGTTATATTTTTATAGCCTTTATTATATTTATTATTTTTATGTGGGGCTGAGGATCAAATCTAGTGCCTCACACATGCTAGGCATGAGCACTACCACTGAGCCACAACCCCAGCCCCAAAAGAGAAAGTATTTTTACTATGAGAAGAATAATGTGGTAGGGGCCAATCATATGAATACATCCAGGGATTGAGCTGAGGTAAAACTGGATTGAGTCGTTCTGAAGTGTCATGATTCAGCCATTTCAGAATCCAAAGTAAAAGCCAAGTATTGTGACATTGTGACAGGTTGTGTTTTTTAAAGATAGCACTGCAATTCCAATTAAAATCCCAATGACGGACCTCATAGAAATAGAGCAAGCAATCATGAAATTCATTTGGAGGAATAAGAGACCCAGAATTGCTAAAGCAATCCTTAGCAAGAAGAGCGAAGCAGGGGGTTTCACAATACCAGACCTTCAACTATACTACAGAGCAATAGTAACAAAAACAGCATGGTATTGGCACCAAAATAGACAGGTAGATCAATGGTACAGAATAGAGGACACAGAGAGAAACCCACATAAATACAGGTATCTCATACTTGACAAAGGAGGCAAAAACATGCAATGGAGAAAAGACAGCCTCTTCAACAAATGGTGCTGGGAAAACTGGAAATCCACATGCAGCAAAATGAAACTAAACCCATATCTCTCACCCTGTACAAAACTCAACTCAAAGTGGATCAAGGACCTAGAAATCAGACCAGAGACTATGCACCTAATAGAAGAGAAAATAGGTCCAAATCTTCATCATGTTGACCTAGGACCAGATTTCCTTAACATGACTCCCAAAGCACAAGAAATAAAAGCACGAATCAATGATTGGGGTAGAGTCAAACTAAAAAGCTTTTTCTCAGCAAAGGAAACAATCAGCAATGTGAAGAGAGAGCCTTCAGAGTGGGAGAAAATCTTTGCCACACACACTTCAGATAGAGCACTAATCTCCAGAATCTACCAAGTACTCAAAAATCTTTACACCAAGAACACTAATAACCCAATCAATAAATGGGCCAAGGAAATGAACAGACACTTTGCAGAGGAAGATCTACAAGCAATCAACAGATTTATGAAAAAATGTTCAACATCACTCATTATAAGAGAAATGCAAATCAAAACCACCTTAAGATTTCATCTTACCCCAATTAGAATGTCTTTTATTAAGAATACAGGCAACAACAGGTGTTGGCGAGGATGTGGGGAAAAGGGTACGCTCATACATTGCTAGTGGGAGTGCAAGTTGGTGCAGCCACTCTGGAAAGCAGTGTGGAGATTCCTTAGAAAACTTGGAATGGATCCACCATTTGACCCTGCTATCCCACTCCTTGGCCTATACCCAAAGGACTTAAAATCAGATTGCTACAGTGATGAAGCCACATCAATGTTCATAGCTGCTCAATTCACAATAGCTAGATTGTGGAATCAACCTAGATGCCCTTCAGTAGATGAATGAATAAAGAAACTGGTATATATACACAATGGAATATTACTCAGACATAAAGAAGAATAAAATTATGGCATTTGTAGGTAAATGGATGATGTTGGAGACTGTTATGCTAAGTGAGATCAGCCAATCCCAAAAATCCAAAGGCCGAATGGTCTCTTTGATAAATGAATGATGATGCATAATGTGGGGGGAAAGGGTGGCAAGAATGGAGGAAGGATAGATAGCATAGAGGGAAGGGAGGGGTGGGGGCGGGTGGGGGGTAAAAATAATAACAGAATGTGTGACAGATACCATTGCCCTGTGTACATGCATGAACGCACAGATGGTGTGACTCTACTTTGTGTACAACCAGTGAAACGAGCTATACTCCATTTGTGTTCAATGAATCAATAAGTACATAAAAAAAAGAAAAAAAAAGATAGCACTAAAAGCCATGTCTATTTACTTTGATCATGAGCATGCCTCTGTGACTGCTTTTCAATATAGTATGAAAAACCCACACATGTGACTTTCGAGATCATAATAATGTCTTTTACCTTTTTATTTTCCCATTAGATTCTCATTCTTGAAACCCAGCCACCATGTTGTAAGGAAGCCCAATAAAGACAATTAGGAGATACCAAAAGAACATATCTCCTTTTTGAGATGAAAAGTTTCAACTTACAGACAGTATCAATTCCTACAAAAACATATTTGAACTGAACACTCCTCCAAATGATTCCAGTTCCCAGGCATTACATTCACCCCCAAGCTTTAAATTTTTCTATATGAGACTGGAAACACATAGAACAGAAAGAATTCACTCCTGATATGTGCTTATGTGCTATGACCTCACTAAATCCAAGACTATGGAATCTTGGAATATAATGAAATCGTTGTTTCACAATACTGCATGGGAGGTGATTTGTATGCAGCAATAGTAACTAGAACAGGTGCCTTCCAGGCCTTTTGTTCCTGAATTTCATATTTGTCCCCCTGGATCAGTAAACCTGCCAAAGCTTCTGTTAACTTCCACTGTCTCAGTCATTGCTTTGAAATAGAAAAACATTCAAACTTCTGATTTCTCTTCTTTCCAGAATCTTTACCCCTCAAGATCTTTGCTCACTTAGTACTTTTCTAGTGTTTATTCTTGGTTGAGAGAATTCATCAGAAACAAACCAATGCCACTTTGGGGGGAGAGGTCCCTCTTCTCTGTTGAATTTTTAATTTAAATCACTACAGATGTATAGTGATTAACATATGTGTATATATCTTGTACATATATACATACATTTATACACATATATATTTAATTTCTAAAAGTTCTAGTTGGTTTAATTTTAATTATGCTTAATTTTTTAATATCTTTTTATTGCTAACATTTTGTAGCTTCTCTTAATTGTCAAAACTTAGTGCACGAAATTATCTTTTATTTCAGTCACATAATTCCAATATCCGTGGATTTTATGGATGTGGTTCTCCTGTGTGTTTCTGTTTGTTTTACTAGCACTCACTTTTGGTATCTATTGGTATTTTTTGCCTTAAGCATCTATTTCCTGAAAAATATCTGTGGAAATTACTTAAGGCCTTATATAGAGCTTCTCATCCTTCCAGAAAATTTGTTTCTACCAATTGCTTATATCACTACCAACCTGGGACAATGTTAAATTATCCATTTGGAGTTTATTCACACAGTTTGAATTCTGGCTGCAAAGCTGTGGAAGCCCAACTCAAATTTTCAAAGGAAGTACTTTCCTCCCACTTGGATGCAGGTTGACAAAGGAAACATGCTCTCATTTTCTGTGGATTGAGATTACTAATGGTTGATTTTGGTCCCTTGGTACTCACAGTCTAATAAAGGAGTCTCCTATTCACCTCCCCATTCCAAGCACAATGACTTGACTTTATATCTTTTCTACTCTGGGCTGTGCATTCTTCAACAAAATCTGTATAAGGTCATACCAGAGACCCTAATGATGAAATCTAGATGTGGCATTTATCATTCAAGCTGACCATTTTCACTTTGATTTCAGCATTCAGGGATCTTTCACTATTTTCTGTGTCATAATGTATTTTAAAAATGCTTTTATATTTCTTCCAGCATTTTTAGTTATATTCATCATAAGAGGTATTCAGTCAATGCTGTATCCTTCTGAGCCATAAAGATGGCAACCACCATTCCAGATTTATGTGGGTTTCATGCAATATGCACAGTGATAAAATGCATTGCAAGGAAAACAAAATAAAGTGGATTCAGCCCTCATAAATGTCAGTGCATGCCCTCTGGCCACTACAAATAAAAATAAAGCTAGTAAGAAAAATTATCTTGAGGTACAAAAAAGTGATTGCAAATTTCCTCTTATGGTTTCTAGCTGCTGTTCAATTCTTCAATAGTGTATTTGTACTCAACCAACATTCTCTTCTATATATTTATAAGCCCCAGAGGCTTCAGTAACCCTAGGAATTTGGAAATGTGGAATACTTTTATGAGTATGACTTTTTGAAAGTTAAACTAAAATTTAATACAGAAAACCACCAGGGGGATCTGAAGTGAGCCAGGGACACCACACTCAGCAGGGTGTCCTTATGTTTCATTCACCTAAGAACTCTTGATTCCATGCTGACAATCAACCTCCTTATTCTCACATAAACTAATCTGTGAGCACAGAATATGATGATCATGCTAACACAACTATTTCTATTCTGGGTTACAGGTATTTTTCTGAATAAATCAATAAAGTGATGTTTGACTACAATTTGGCTTCCTTTATAGCTTGACTAAAAAGTGACATAAGCTGGTTATGCTGACAAGAACATTTCCACTGGGTGTAACCATTCTGTTCCTCACATTAAATTAATGGAGTGGCATTCAAGGTGTTTACCTAGATTGTGCATGAGTTCTAAGTATCTGTCAGGTCTTTCTCACTCTAGACATTGACAGATTAGTATTTTTTAATTGCATTTCATTTTTGCAGTATTATGGTTTGAATCCAGGGATGATCAGTATTTTCCAAATTTGGATGCCCTTATCATCAGGAACACACTATAGAGAAGAACCAGGGTATGCCAAAAACCTTAAGAATAATACAGGGCATGTCCCTGTAAGCAATTCTTGGATGTTACTATCATGTACTGCTTCAGATTCTAATCTTCCATGGTTGGTTGGTTGGTTGGTTTAATGGCAACTATATTCATTTTCTGTTTCTTACTTCATTCTACCATTTGTAGAACAATCTGTAATGTTGAGAAATTATTTTATAGTCATTGGAAAATGATTTTTTGTTGTTTATTTCTCAGGCTATAAGCAGTACCTAGTTCAGTTAATGAGTAGAAACTCAATTGTCACTACTTAAATAAGGAATGTTGCAGCTAACGTGTCTATATGAAAAACAAATTCAGGTGTATTGCAAAACTTTACATTAGCTCTATTCTAAAAAATTGATCAGGAAGCTATAATTTAATCATAACTTCTTCCTTTGGTTCCAGGTTTAAGTGTGGCACCTAAACTCAGGATGGGTTTGAAATAATGAATAGCATTTAACCCTCTCCTTGCCCAAACCCTTGAATAGATTCATCTTTCTTTTTGGATTTAAATATATCTCTTTAGCATTGAGTAAAGCAAGGTCTTCCTCCAGTTTACCACTCAGAGCTTCATTTCTTGTCATGTCTTGCCCTACAATGTGCCTATCTGCCAAACAGAAATTCTTGCAGATTCGTAGGACACTCCATGCTCATTCTCACATCATATACTTTGACTTTCCTCCTTCCTGTGCTCTCTAACAATCAACTGGTGCCTGACTTCATTCTTTAGATCTCTACCTATATGGGAAACCTCTCACTTTGCTTCCCAAGTGTGGGTTAGGCCCTCTCAGATTGGCACTTCAGTGGTCTGTGCTCTGCACATGCCCTCTCACTGCATTTTCAACACTGCTATACAAAAAGCCTGTTTGCTTCTCAGAATTCTCTCTGGGTTACAACTTGTCTTAAAAGAGCCTTCTCACTCTTTGTGCCCTCCACTGGACTAATTCCTTGCCACCCTTTATCCATTTTTTCTTTCTTAGGTTGCAGCACCCACAGTGGAGGTGATTATCTGGTTGCCCAACATAGAGTGTATTTTCCATCCGCCTTTGCAACTAAATGTGGCCAGGAGATATGAGAAGATGTCTCAGGTGCAACTTTGAGATCATCATCATAAAGATAGTTGTCCTAGGTTTTGTATACATCTTCTTGATGGCCAAATAACAGTGAGGGCTAGAGCTAAACTTGGAAGCCACATGTTGAGGTGGATATGTCCACACCATGAAGCCAGAAACTTTATTCACATTTGTTTAATGGTACGTAAATTATTAGGACAATGAATGAATCCAGAAATCTAAAATTATATACTTACCTACTTTATATAATTTCAAAAATTCCAAATGGAATTCTGGCATAATTAATTAAGTAGTACCTTTAAAGAGCAAATTATCAGAAATAAGTATATTTAATTACAAAGCACAAGAATATTTCATAGTAGGACATTTATTACTACTATTCCATTGGTCAAGGTATAAGAGAAATATAACTACTCTAAGGCTGAAAACTTTGAACAAAAGAGAAGAAACAATAAACTCTTTAAAAGTACTGCACTCTTTCTCCCAACCAGCATTAATTTTACACTCCCCAGTTTCTGGGAGCTGTGCAAGAAGGTCAAGTTCACAGAATCCAGAAGAAGGGGTAGGAAAGAAGTCAGCTCAGTAGGGAAAAGGAAAGCAAAGTCTTTAAAGCACACTTTTGTAAGTACTAAATCTTGACCACTGACATAATAAAAAGGAAATGTGTATCAATGAATCATGGACCAAATTCCTTCATGTTGTTTATCCAAAAAAATTATTTATTTTACTTCTCATAACTGTTTCTATTAATAATTTTATTTTAGATTTGTTTCCAAATAACTTGATACAGTATTGGAAGTCTTCATACAAATAACTGTCTTGATTTATGTATAAAATAATAGCCAATAATAAATGACTTCAGACTGTGTGTCAGAGTGTTTCTAAGCACTTTACATAAATTACCTCTCAAATTTGTTTAAAAGCAATTCGGTAGACCCCTATTGTCACTGCTGATTTATATGACTTCTATTTAACTACTAAAGTATATTAAAAATAAACTAGTTTTTCAAATTATAAGTCATGAACCATTAGTGGGTTGCATAATCAATGATTTGAGATTAGACATTATTTTAAAAATTATATAGCATAAATATTACTAGAGTAGAACAAGGCAGAAGGAAATACAGAATATATCAAAAAACAATGTAAGGAATATGCATGAATGATGTTTCCTAAGCTTTTATTTTGATTACATATAACCATATGTAGACCCATCTAAAAATGTTGGAGATATATCATTATGAGGTAGTTCACCCTGAGATGCATGGTCACAGGTGCAGGGAGCATGTACTCTTCTGGCTCCACTTCTTCACTCCAGCCTGTCTCATTTTGAGCCCCATCTACATTGTTATTTCCTGGATTCAGAATGCTCCCGTCTCCTTGAGTAGTCTGGAGTAGGAAAGGTAAGGTTTATGATAAGAAAGATGTGTGATGAGATGCACCTCTGTGACACCGGTCCTATTTCTCTGTGACCCCTTCTCTTTTCCTCTTCATAGAGAGAGAGCTTTAAGTTATGTGCCAGACCACACAAAGATTCAAAGTGCTTCTTCCATCCTGAGTCTGGTCTTCCACACACCACTCCACATAAGTGCTCCCCTGGGCCTCCACATTCCTGTGTTGTCAGGGTGCTTTCCTCAGCACCTGCAGCACCTGCAAACAGCAGGTTCTCTCCAGGTAGAGAACATTTCTACTGTAAAGCATAGACACTAGGTTGGGATTGATAGAGGTGAATGTGCAGAACTGAGATATGGCAAAGGAAGGACTCCGAGTGAGTGGAGACAACTCCCAATTTGGGAGGAATCATCCTTGTGGTTAATATATACCAATGATCCTCTAAGGATTGTAATTGAAGAAAACTCATCATATACCATTCCATGAATGATGACTAGAGAACTATTATACCCTGTGCAAATACCACTGTTATGCAAAAGAGGTTGGTACATGTTCTGGTGCTTATGTTAACCTGTCATCTCAAATTATTTTATCTTGGCTCCCAAAGACTAATTGCCTTCAAGAATCAGAGGTAGGACAAAGTATACTGTTATTGTTTCTACACGTTTAAGTTGCAAAACTATAACTAAAAACAACCATTTTCCAAGTGGGGCAGAACCAAATGGCCCTTTCAAAAAGAATTGGAGGAGATGAGCGCCTCTAATCTTTATGGTTGCTCAAGGTGAGGTCCCTAGACCACTAGTACCAGAATTACTTGAAGTGAGGATGATGGACATGGTCCTAGGCAGGCAGTGAAATGAAAACTATGTGACAGTTACAAACAAATAATATAATCTTTTTACTTTTACAAGTAAGAAAGATAATATATCTTATTAGTGAACACAAAGTTTATTTTTCTGGAATATACATCTAAGACATATATTCATAGGAAGTTAGTTAAGACAATTTATAAATTTGTAAATGAAAAGTCAAAAATCATAAACACATATACATGTCTATTTTTTCCTCCATCAAAAATGAGCAAAAGGCAGAAACTTTATAGGCTCCTTTTAAAACTATTTAACTTGTCTGAGATATAACCTTAAGCAGGCTCAAGTCTGGATCCATATATAAATGTTCTCCCAAATACATCATGACTCATTTATAATTCCAGATCAGTGGAACATTTTTAAAATTGTATTTATGCTGTGGGGTTTGTGGGCACTTTTCAAATTTGAAAACGTCAGTGCCCTTTGTTTGGGCTTTATGTCTTCAGTCTCACCACAAGAATGTAACCAGATTACTTCAATCCAAACCAATTGAGGTTCAGATTTTTCACGCAAATTTTTAGCTATAAACATTTAGTCTAAAAAGATTAAAAGTGAAACTGTTTCACATGACAAAAAGAAAGCAGGTGTTAATCCAGTGAAATTCAGTCCTTTAGTCCATTTGAATTTATTAATCTGAATGTTTTAAGGTAAAATAGTAATGATACTTCCTAAGAATAAAAGCTAAGTTTAACGCATGATTTATTACTAAGAAAGGTCTCCTGATATACTACAAAGGTATCTTTTTTTTTTTAATCTACTGTGGAGCATTTTAAGAATTTTCTCTCTCACACTGACAGCCAATACCATTTGGAATCTCTAGGACAAATAGCCCAAATAAAAGGCCAATTAACAAGTGAACTGATTATGTAGTTGTACAGGTTATGATCCTCCATAAAACGTTTTTCCCGATGAAGTCATTAATTCTTCCATTCTACATTCCACGTTACCTGTACATAGTGGGCCTGTCCCTTTGCATGTAAGACACATCCATATAAATGGTATGTAAATGAAGTTAAGGGGAAAAGATGAAGGTACAGAACTATGCAATTATGTGCTAAGAGAAACCTTCTTCTCAAAAAAATAAAATACTTGGGAATCAATCTAACAAAAGAGGTGAAAGCCCTCTACAATGAGAGCTACAAAACATTAAAGAAAGAAATTAAAGAAAACCTTAGAAGATGGGAAGATCTCCCATGTTCTGGGAGATAGGCAGAATTAATATTGTCAAAATGGCCATACTACCTAAAGCGCTATATAAATTCAATGTAATTACAATTAAAATCCCAATGACGGACCTCATAGAAATAGAGAAAGCAATCATGAAATTCATCTGGAAGAATAAGAGATCCAGAATAGCTAAAGCAATCCTTAGCAAGAAGAGCGAAGCAGGGGGGATCACAATTCCAGATCTTCAACTATACTACAGAGCAATAGTAACAAAAACAGCATGGTATTGGTACCAAAATAGCCAGGTAGATCAATGGTACAGAATAGAGGACCAGAAACAAACCCACATAAATAGTTATCTCATACTAGACAAAGGTGCCAAAAGCATACAATGGAGAAAAGATAGCCTCTTCAACAAATGGTGTTGGGAAAACTGGAAATCCATATGCAGCAAAATGAAACTAAACCCCTATCTCTCACCCTGCACAAAACTCAACTCAAAATGGATCAAGGACCTTCAAATGAGACCAGAGACCCTGCACCTAATAGAAGAAAAAGTAGGTCCAAATCTTCATCATGTCAGCTTAGGATCAGACTTTCTTAACGTGACTCCCAAAACATCAGAAATAAAAGCAGGAATCAATAAGTGGAATATATTCAAACTAAAAAGCTTTTTCTCAGTAAAGGAAACAATTAGCAATGTGAAGAGAGGGCCTATAGAGCTGGAGAAAATCTTTGCCACACACACTTCAAACAGAGCACTTATTTCCAGAATTTATACACCAAGAATACAAATAACCCAATCAATTAATGGGCTAAGGAAATGAGCAGACATTTCACAGAAGAAGATCTTCAAGCAATCAACAGATACATGAAAAAATGTTCAACATCTAGTAATAAGAGAAATGCAAACCAAAACTACCCTAAGATTTCATCTCACCCCAATTAGAATGTCTATTATCAAGAATACAAGCAACAATAGGTATTGTCAAGGATGTGGGGGAAAAGGTACACTCATACATTGCTGGTGGGGTTGCAAATTGGTGCAGCCACTCTGGAACGCAGTATGGAGATTCCTTAGAAAACTTGGAATGGAACCACGATTTGATCCAGCTATCCCACTCCTTGGCCTATACCCAAAGGACTTAAAGTCAGCATACTACAGAGATGCAGCTACATCAATGTTTACAGCTGCTCAGTTCACAATAGCTAGCTTGTGGAACCAACCTGGATGCCCTTAAATAGATGAATGGATAAAGAAACTATGATATATATATACACAATGGAATATTATTCAGCCACAAAGAAGAACAAAATTATGGCATTTGCTGTTAAATGGATGAAGCTGGAGAATATCATGCTAAGTGAAATAAGCCAATCCCAAAAATCCAAAGGCCAAATGATTTCCCTGATAAGTGGATGATGATACATAACCAGGGGTGTGGAAGGGAGGCAAGGATGGACTGTATATAGGAAAATGAGGGGTGGGGAGTAGGTGGGGGAAGGAAAAATAATAGAATGAGATAAACATCATTACCCTATGTATATGTACGATTACACAAATGGTGTGACTCTACTTTGTGTACAACCAGAGAAATAATAGTTGTATCCCATTTGTACACAATGGATCAAAATTTTTAAGAAAAGAAACCTTCTGAATTCAGAAGACATTTGAGGCAAAATATTTTGATGCATGTGCAGCACTGACTGGCCTCGGATGATCTGATTCCACATTTCAGTTGCCAAATAATACATGGATAATATTTATGGACATTTATCAAAAGGCTGTGATCCTTGCATTTATCTCATTTAACTCATAAATCCAATGTCATCTGTACTACTACCAGCACTCTCCTATCACAGGAAAGGAGAGAAAGATTAGTAACTGGTGCAGAAATCCAGGGCTTAGAAGTGGCAGAGCTGGGATTTGAAGACATGTCAGTGTGATGCCAAAGCTATATTCTTAACAGCTCTGCTGATGTGGTTAGCCAGAGGTCCCTCTAATAAAAGAAATGAAGGCTACATAAAAGTAGGAAAATCTTCAGAAAAAAAAATGCCTCCACGGACTGTATTTTTAGTCAGGGGACAGAAGAGTATCAGAACAGCTAAAAAAATAAAGTGACATGAAAGCATTCACAGTGATGGATGATAGGAAAACGAAGCTTGCTTTACAAAAAAAAAAAAAATCTAATCCTTGCATTCTCCTGTTGCCATCCTGAAGCCCCACATGGCCTGAGGTCCCAGGTCTGCCCTGGAACAGCCGTTCAGGAAGGATCATGAGTGTGAAACAAGTGCAAAGATTTTCCCTGATCAAAAAACCAGTTCATCTCTTCCCAGAGCTTCACAGGGACCCCCTGGCAACAGCAGTTGCTGCAATAATACTTCACATTTATGTTGAGTTTTCACATTTCCGAAAGCACTTTTAGAGGAAATACTTATATCAAGAATGTCCTAATATGAAGCTGCCAGCGTACTCTTCTGAGTCAGTAACATGTATTTGATGACATTCTTACCTGTGGCCTCTGAGATGCCCAGTGGTGTTCCTGCTGCCATAAACGTTCACAGGCTGCAGAAAGAAGGTCCTGCCTCCCAGTAGCTTGGAATGCCCACGTGGTGCACTCAAAGACACTTTGGTTTTATGTAAACGGGCCAATCTGTTTTGCATATATGCATGCACGCACGCACACGCACACACACACACACACACACACACACACACAGAGGCACACACTTCTGTGCACACTTTTCCACGTGGGAAATAGGATAAGAGATGCAAGTATATTGGTGAAATTGTTCCCTCCCGTCTTGGGGTCACAGGTGGAGCAAACACATCTGCAGTCACAAGTGTCCATGCTGATTGGCCTCCAACTAAAAATAGCATCCAAATAACCTCTCTCTTCAGTGTAAAGGAATTAGCTGGTTCTATGGAGTAAATATTCATGAAGGAAAATGATCCTAAGGGAGAATAGATCTCTAAATCCCTGAGATTTTGTCTCCTTTAATTGCTGCCTAGTTGAATACAATACCAGAACCATAAGCTCTCATGATAAGAGTGGCCACCAAATGGAAATAGGACCTGTCTGAAAATAAGAATAAAATCAAAATTTCTAAAAGAAGAACATGTTTTAGCATTGTACTATTCTTGCTGCTCATCCCCTTCTCCCATTTGTTACAGAACATTTCCAGTTCCTGAGATGACACCTGGAGGAATCTCCAAGTTTTAACAGTTGGCAATAGACAGTGTATGATCTGGAGCAAAAGCTGCAGAATGTGCCGGGGGTGGGGCTAAAGATGTGTGGTGAAAGGGAACCAGGGAGAAGAGGCGGCAGACCTTCTCTTCACAGTATCTTACTTGATAGGGAGCTTGCCCAGGGTGAGAAGATTTGGATACTATCCCATCCCTCTTCTATTCCTTCTTCCTCCAATTACCTCCAAAGCAGGGTGGGCGGGTCTGCAGTGGAGCGGGAGAAAGGCAGTAGGACATGGAAAGAATTAAAACATCAGGAAAATCAGAAGACATTCATGTGGCAAATATTCACCCTAACACACCTGGGCAGTATTAGAGCAGAAACAAAACCCACAAGGGAGGCAGGCCGAGGACCACAGAGAGGGGACAGGGGGTCTAGCATGGCAGGTTTATAGCTACATGCTAAAGAGCAGGGAGACTGGGAGCAGAGGCAGAAGAGACTTAAAGCTAGAGTCCCATGCAACCTACCAAGTGAAGCAAAAGGCTTGGGGAACATGGAGGGGGAGAATTGGTAGAACGAGGATCAATGAGGGATGCCAACTCATCCCCCAGTGGGGGCTTTATATTAAAACATATCATGAGTCCTATCTCCTAGCCAGGTATGGCCCATTTGAATGTATGCCCATCTGAAAAAAAAAAAGTTCACTGTATTTTTCAATACATTACTTTCTAGGTGTAAAATGAAACATTGAAAGAGAGTTAAACTATATTTTAAAAACACCTCCCACCTACTGTTAAAAGTAAATTACAATGAATGCTCTGAGAGGCAAAAAACACTGTTTTATGGTAGTAATCACTTCCTAAATTATCTGTTTTATATGTATGCATTTCTGCATCTTAATTATCTGCAAAGTAGGCCACACAATTATAGGCTGCTATATATCTGTATCTACCTATAAATAAAGCTGAACAAAAAGTAAAAATAAAAACCTGCATGGTAGAGGGCAGGCTAGTGAAGACAGTGTGGCAGCTCTGTAGTACAGAAGCAGGTGATGAGGGGTGCTCTGCAGGTTTTAAAGAGCTGTAAGCTATGGTTTCTATCTTGCCTTTTGGGAAAAAAAGAAAAAAAAAGCTTTTGGATTTGCAGTAGAGAAGAGAGGCAAGTGGGTACTTTCAAGACCCAAAGGTTTTCCTGACCTTCTTAAGAGAAATGTACTTTTCACTGAGTAGTTTGGAAATGCTATTCAATAAGACACCTAAAGCATGAAGGCCACAATTCTGTCTCCAGCAATACAAGCTATCCAGGAAGCAGAAGGCAGTAGCTCCAGTTGGAGGGGGATCTGCAGCTTGGGCAAGGTGGAAATGGGAACAACGATGGTTCTGGGAGTCACACAGGGACACATCATATCACTGGGGAAAAAGGAAGGAAAATGAGCATCACAAGACTTTCTACCTCAGAGTATGGTGATGCTTGAAATAGGAGCATCACCATCAGGAGTTGATCAGCTAGGAACTTCTGCCTCAATCAGGTAGTCCATGGAAGAGCTCTGGTCATAATACACTAGATCCTGGAAGCAACTATTTCTATAGATAATTTGTTTTCTGTAGATAGTTTTCTTTCCAGACCCTCAAAAACCAGCCCTGTAATCACCATCTTACCAATTAAAAAAAAAAAAAAAAAAAAAGAAGTCATCTACTGTGAACTTACTGAGTCAAGTACTAGGCCAAGTGTTTGTTTTGTTTCATATTCATCAATATCTCAATGAACTACAAAACATGTTATTGTCTTTCCTGAGGATTAGATGCCCTATCATCCATTATCCATGTCCAAATAATATGGTTACTCAGCAGCCCTTTGTTTCCCAGAGTATTCAGTGACTGATGGTTCTTTTCCATTTCTCAAGGGTCAAACACACCTTTTACATTAATTTTTTAGAAATTATTTCTATTCTTATCTCTGCCATTGATTCTACTCCTTAACATGTTGGAAGATGGAGTAGATAATCACCTGGCAATAGTATTTGGAAAGAAAGCCTATCTGTAGTAGAAGATTGAGCTAACTGATCTTCAGAATTCCTTGAAGATTTTCTCCTAAGAGACAAATCTGAGTTCTAGTATTTCTCAAGTCACAACACAAAGGCTCAAAGCAGGTTTTTCCACAAGATGAATTACTGATGGAGAGGGTTCATGTTTAGAATATTAAACAGTGGCCAGGCATGGTTGTCCACACCTATAATCCCAGTGGCTTGGGAGACCGAGACAGGAGGATCATGAATTCAAAGCAGCCTCAGCAAAAGCATGGTGCTTAGCAACTTGAGACCCTGTCTTTAAATAAAATACAAAAAAGGACTCAGTGGTTAGGCATCCCTGGATTCACTTCCCAATACTTAAAAAAAAAAAGAAATATTAAACAGTGTGCATGCATGAGTGTGACATTGTGTGTGTGCACACTCATGTTTGTGGTGTAGTGTATTACCACTCTTCTTTTTACTTCTCTCTTCTCCATTTAGATAACCTGTGCCCTTCTGGACCTACTGCTTATGATTGGGGATGCATTATCAGGAAACAGAAGAGAACCCCAGGAAAGAATTCTGTGAACAGGCAATGAATTTGGCATACTGAGGAAGAAGAACCAGACAAAACATCCCAAGTGTAACCATTCCCTATGCAGAAGTCTGCAGCTTGGAAGAAGGCAGGGAGTTGGGGAGTCACACACCCTAAGAAAAGGGTCCTGGGTCTTATTTTTGTCTCTCAGAGAATCCTTGAGTAAGAATATTATTTACTATTGAAAAGTGATACTAAGAATGACTATACATGGACAATAAATATAAATGCAGACTGTCTTTGGAAAACCTGATGGAAGGCCACTCTCCACTTCTGGGCATGAGGAAGTAATTGAACCTTAACAAAGGAGGAATGTGTACCCTCTTTTTTGAGCAGAGCTGTAGGGACGAAGCAAGATCTCCAAGATGAAATGTCTAAGTAGCTGATATATTTAAAAAGTTTTTCAGAGTTTCTCACACCTCAGAATAAGTCCTTTCTATTCCAAGGTGGCTCTGAGTTTGTTGTCCTTCTGTACCATTTGACTTTCCTCAACTGTTTGTGTATTGTTGATTAGATGTTTATAATTATAGTTGAAATCCCCTTTTAGGCTATTTGCTATATATGTGTGTGTTGACCACTTGTTGGGCAAGGGCCCAAGCTGTCATCTGGATGGAGTATTCAATAATAGTGGCAGTGTCACAGCTAGGAATCACTTCAAGAAATGGTCACCTGGGCCTGGATGACGCACCGTATGCCTGCATGTGTATATTCTCACCTGACTTCATGAACACTACAGGATTCCACCCTGACCCCCTGAATTCAAGCTCCCACATTTGCTCTCAACAAATACAGAAAACCACAGTTAGCATGCTGGGTCCTGGGAGCAGGATGAGAGTCAGAGCATGAACTGGCTGCCTGTTCCTGAGAATGATCCCTCCTTGCCCCTGGCCTGAGCTACCACTGCAGGTGCCCACAGAGGTCTTGAGCTGTAGTTTCCCTTGTCACTTCAGTCCCATCTTTTGAGCATTTTTCACAGTTCTTGATCCACCAAAAGATCCCAATTTTTTTAACCTTAGCTAGATATCTCTCTGATTTGTTTATTTAATGTATCTTTTTAGTCATACCTAGAATTTTGATGCAGAAAAGGGTGCTTCAGTATTTGATCAGCTGCTCAATGAGAAATGAAAGTCAAAGGGCTAAAATAGCAGGGATCTACCTGCATGCCCCAAGGGCTGGGGACTAGTGGGGTCAATGGCCATGTCCTAGGATGCTCTCACAAACGATTAACCTTGAAGGCAAGATAGCAAACCCAATATCTTGTCACTACATAAACCCCTGAAAACTTACGTATAGCTTTAATGGGATCTAGGGGGAACCTAGAATTCATTAAGATCTATTTTCTTCCTACAAAAGAATAAGGACAAAAAATAGAAGTTAAATTTAGTTACAGAAAAAAAAACAGCCTTTTTATATCCCTGTAAAGACAACATCATAAACATTATTCATTTATTCATTCTAGAATTTTTATTGAGTAGTTACTACATGCTAACATTGTTCGAGCTCCCAAAGATTACATGATGAAACAGAGGTGATACCAGCCTCCTGTCTTCCATGTAGTTTATCAATGAAATCCAAGAAGCATTTTGTTTTTCATAATGTAAATGAATAATTTTGGTAAAAAAGAAGAAATACTCAAGGCTTGAAAATAATTTGATGATAAAACTTTGTCTAGTTAAAACTCTGTTCCCTCCCTCCCTCCCTCTCTCTTTATATACACACACACACACACACACACACACACACATACATATACATAGATACATACATATATAGAGATAAAGTTATAGTGCAGAAATCAGATAAAGTCATGTATCTGTTTCTTATAAACTATTGAGTAATGGCATAATTGCTAAGCCATAAATAGTTTTTCAATGTCAGCATAAATCTTTTCTTAAGAGAAATCTTTTTTTAAGAGAAGAACAAACACCCTATTTTAACATTACCTAGAGGGTTTCTCCACATTCTTAACCAGAATCCTAAGTCCACTCATATTGTAAGAAGAAATATGCATTATCCTTAGCCATAAAATTAGTTGATATTGGTTTCCTACAGTTGGAATCAATACTAATTACACACTTCCAGTTCTCTCCATTATCACAATGCCTTCTATTAGAGCACTGGACAACTATTTCTCCTGTTTTTCTTCAGCTAAAAGTAAAATGTAAAGAAATCAATTCAGTCTGGATACTTAAATTCTTGACATTTATTGCTTTTTCATGTTTTCCATCACATAATAGGAGTTCATTATTTCAACTAATCCAAACACATACAACTAAGAACAATTCACTGATAACGTTCCAGCTGTTATTTTTAAATATACAACTACTATCCTATACCAGATACTTAAAAAGAAGCAAATCAATGCTAATATATTCTGTCACAAGGAGAATTATCCAAAACAGCAGTAGCAGAAGTGAGTTGATAAATGCATCCCTTGCTCCAGATGGAACTCAAACTCAACTGCCAATGACATATAAAAACTGTGAAAAACACACAATAACATACATAACTCGCAGAACCAGGTGTTTTTAGATCCTGAGGATTGTTTCTTGAATTTCAGTTTTGCCATCAATTACCAAAAGTGTCAAGTGAAAACCTGAATATACTTAAGTATTTTGGTGGCATTAGCAACCTTAAGTCTTCTCTTATGAAGCATTTCCTTTTTATATCTTTTATCTGCCACCTTGAAAGTAAACAAGAGATTGTTTTTATTAGAGAGCATTTTATAAAACATTCCCTATTTATCAATATGACATTTTAATTTGCACAGAGATTACCTATAGGGTCATGCCTCTTAGAAATGTCTTACCCACTCTTTCTGTCCTATGAGTTCTTCAAAAGGTGATGCATTCGTGGACTAGACAACAGGGGACAAAAGAGTCAGCATGATACACATAAACTGAAGTTGCAGAGCAGGCACCAAGCGGCAAAGGCAGAAGATGAGGGATCTGGAGTTCAGCCTATATTTCTCCTTAAAGTGAACTATTACCATCTCTCAAACCAACCCAACTCTACCCACAAGGCTCAGCTCAATATCAACTTGTCTGAGAAACTCTTCCTAAATAAATCACTGACATGCTGTCAACTACAATGGAAATAAAGGTATCAGATTTATTTGAATGTACCATTTGCCTGAATGAGATTCAGGAACTACATGCATCAGATCACACTGATGATTTTAAAATTACAAATCAACAGTTATCACCCCCAGATTATTCTATTATTCAAACATGGAATTCAGGAAATGATGCCCTGGAACCCACATTTAAATGAGCCCCCAGAGTGATTCCCTTAAAGTTTCAGACCAGATCTATGCATGTTCAAAGTTCAATAGTTGGTGTCTGATTTAGTACTTAGGGCTGCAAAATAGAAGAATATATTCAAAAAGGGAAAATACAAGCATAAAGATTAAATGTGGTTTATTAGGAAATGAAATACAAAAGTAAAGTCAGTCTCAAGAAAGTAGACCTCACAAGTACAAGGCCGTGGGTTCAATCCCCAGTAAAAAAAATAAATAAATAAAAAGAAAGTAGATATATTTAAATGAAAGTGGATATAATCACACAAAAAGAGAACCATAAAAGTAATGAGATGCTCAGAAGAAATACTGGAAACACATACACCCCCCCACACACACATATACACACAGAGAAAGAAATATTATTAAGATAAAAATAAGTGTGTTCTATTATAAAAGGTAAATTGTCAGTCATTTGTTTACAAATTTACACGAACAGTATTACTCTGCCTAGATGCTGAAAGAAGTAATTGAGAAAATGGTTTCTTATTTTGTATTCACAGGGGAAAAGAAAGAAAACAGTTCTTTCTAGATAAGGTCAATTTTTTAAGGATCAAAATCACTATGCTTCATTGTTGTGCATTGCCTTTTATACTCTTAATATAGTATATTTTACTTGGTACCCCTAAAGAGCTAAAATCTATTTTTGTACTTTAAACAACTCAAATACATGAAAATCCATGTTTATATTTTTTAAAAGGTAATAGTAACCCTTTATTTTAAAATTTATTTTAAGGGATTCAAAGAAAGAAAAAGTATTTTTTTTCTATTTATATCAATATGTTTTATTTATTTTAGTAGTTTTAGGTTTAAAAAAGAAAGAACAGAAAGTGTTATTCCCTTCTCTTATCCAGTTTTCCCTGTTAACACCTTGCTTTAGTGGTATATTTGTTACAATTGATGAACCAATAATAAATTATTATTAACTAAAATCTATAGTTTAAATTAAGGTTTACACTTTGAATTGTATAACTTCCAAGGTTTTACAAAGTGCATTATTATATCAGACAGTCAAACAAACATGACACATGCAATATGTTGTTAACAAGTATAATAATTAGCCAGGCACAGTGGTGCAAGCCTGTAATTCCAGTGGCTTAGGACTCTGAGATAGGAAGATTAGAAGTTCAAAGCCAACCTCAGCAACTCAGCAAGACCCTAAGCAACTTAGAGACCCTGTCTCAAAATAAAATATAAAGAGGCCCGGGGATATGGCTCAGTGGTTGAGTGCCCCTGGGTTCAATCCCTAGTACAAAACAAAACCAACACAAAACAAAACAAAAGGTATAATAATTAGTTCTATATTAAAGAAAAGTTGGAAAAACAGTAAATATCTAAGTAATGAAAAATTATTAAGCAAAATCTTCAAAGGTGAATCCAACACAGTAACATTCAAATGTGCTAAATCACCTGGAAGAACATTTAATGGAAGCAAACTAATTTTTTCCCTCAGTCATGGTAAAATTTTTACCTAGGAAAATATTAGGAAACATCAACACTTCAGGTAATCAACTTAATTTTATTATCCTCTTTGTGAAGTTTTCTTTTTTTTTTGATTTTCAGTTTTTCTAAAATATATGTTTATTTATATGATGAAAAAATACCAGGAAAAAAAACCCCACAGGATAATTATGTCCTTTTTATTTTTCAAAAAGTTCACTTTTTATTATGATTTTTTCTTTTTTTCCATGTTTCCTTAAAAATGAAAATTTTCGTGATTAAATTTGCTTCAATGATGGTGATTATTGTTAATGGCCATGAGTGAGTGATTTCTGAAATTCTGGTTTTTATTTCCTACAGAAATACATTTCCTATTAACTTCCCATGGTGCCAAGGCTAATGGGTGCATTAAGTTATGGTTGAATAATTATGGCTTTCAAGTACCCAACTGGGGACTAGGAATTTTGTCAATTTTTAAGGACTGTGTTCTTGGCCAAGAAGCTTTGGTTGCCCATCAACTTGTAGAACATATTTTTAAAAGAACTCTTTGTTACAGAAAATGGGTATTTGTTTAGATCCTAAATGTGTACATACAGAATATTGAATTTGCTCTTTTGAGCTGTGAATTAATTTGCCAGCCTTGTGCTTGTTTATCTTTCACTGTGCGTACACATACTCTTAGTTTGCCTACAAAAAAGAAAGCATTTTAGCTTCAGATAACATAATCCCCATGGCACAGAAGATGCACATGCAATGTGAGATTCCATCTCTCAGCATCTAGGATAGTAAGCCAAGAGTGAGACCTGCAAAATCTTAGTGACTCCCATATTGCCTTCAGAATGCATTTATCCTGAGTCTAGACTAGAAATAACATGGATTTCTTCTCAAAATAGTAGCAAAAAATGTATTAAGCATTTACTATGTGCCAAGTACTAAGAGGTTCCAGGCATTATCTCATTCGTTCTCGCTGTTTCTTCTGGCACTTAAGAAGTAGAAAAACAATTCCTTTTTTAAAAAAGATAAAGTTTGTTAAAAATTAATCTTGGTTTCCTGCATTCTTCCTAAGTTTGCCTTCTCTTTTTCCCTCCATGATATCTATGTATGTACACACACATACACACACTATCTGGAAACAATCTGCTTTATTGATCAGATATACTTGTCCTTATTTTTTTTTGTCGAACTTTATCAAAACCATAAATAGAAGAGTTTGAGGGGGTGGGAATTACTCAGAAACATGAATATGGGGGCTACCATTGGTGGATAGTATGCTATCATGGGGGATAACAACTTGTGCTATCACTTACATAAACTATGTTGAATTAAATCAAGTAAAAAATGCTCATCCTGTGATTCAGCTTTGGCCCACAGTAGGCCTTCACTCCATTCCACTTCCTCATCCTTATTGCATTTAAACACAGTAGATGTAGAATCAGAAGGGGGGCTCTGCCAGAAACAATATGCTCTTCCCAAGGACAGACCCTATTAGGCTGCAACTCTGCAAGCGCCTTCTCCACTTGTTCACTGAACCCAAGCATTGGCCATCCCAGTCTGTACAGAAAGGAGTGAACAGTGAAGCTCTTGCTTCTTCAGGGTTTGAGCAGAGGAGTATATTTCACTTACATATATTCTAATTTTCAGCTTTTTATCTATTGATATGACTCTTAAAATGTTGGCCAAAAAATGTGAGAAAACTTGTTTACAGTCTTGATTTTGAGGGTAGAAAAGGAAATATGAATTACAAAGTCATGCAAAAAAATTAAAATGAAACATCTTGAAACCAGAATTAACCTCCAAAGTGTAAGTAAACAGAACATGACAGAGAAGGAACTAAATTCATGATCCAAAGTCAAAAGCATTAGCCATAAAATTCAACTTCAATCAACTAAATGCAAATTATCCAAAACCACTGTTGTTGATATACTACTTTATTCCAAAAAAATTAGTATTTTCAAATTGAGATTATAGGGATAAGGGAAATATCCACTATGGAATACACAAGTGGAAAACATAAAACACCAAAAGTATTAAGCCAGAAATATTGAAATGGGGCTTCTTTTGTTAATTCATGCATTATTAAACCTATTAAGAGATCAAACTAACTCCAAGATAAGTTTTATTTTCTTCCAACTTGATGTTTTAGAGTGGAAGTCACCATTGAGAGAAAACTTAAAATACTTGTATTTGATGCTTTTAACTACCAGATATTTGACCGATCCTGTGCACATACCAACATTTAAGTTATTTTTCATTAAATGCATTTAACAATTACTGTCATTAGAGTGATGTCAGTTAGCTAGAAGATTAGAAGTGTCTGGCACACTTCCCACTACAAAATCAAGGAAGTAATAGCTATTATTTCATTCTAATGCTTGATGGACAGCTACAGCGTGCAGTAGGGATATGGCAGAGGAACAAAGACCCAGAATGGCCTTATAAAAAAGGGATCCACCTGGGCACAGTGGTACACACTGTAATTCTAGTTGCTAAGGAGGGCGAGGCAGGAGGATCACACATTTAAGGTCACTCTGGGCAACTTAGTGAGATCCTGTCTCAAAATAAAAACTAAAAAGTAGTAGGGGTATAGCTCAGTGATAGAGTGCCTCTGTGTTCAGTCCTCAGTACTGGAGGAAAAAGTGTTGAAGTATAGCACTTATATGCCATCTCCCCCATTGAGATCAAACTTGAACCCTAAAGGTCTTAACACAGCCAGAAATGGGTAAGAGGGAGGCCCCCAGTAGTCCCCACTGATGCCAATGAGTCTAAGTGTTTGCTGCTCCAGAAGCCTGCAGCCCACAAGCCCTGAACCTATTTTAGAGAGTTACCAGGGAATGCAGACTACTGCGCTATCCCAGAGAAAACGTTTAGTCCCGTTGTTATTTCCCTTACCCGAACTCCTGATGCACAAATCCATCTTGAGAATGCATCCACCCTTGGACCTGGAATCAGTCAGTCATTCCTGCACAACCACTTCCAGCTCTGGGAAACAGCTGCATGACCCACTTTGAGCAGATCTGCCCACTCAGGCCCTGCAAAGGCCCACACAGCCTAGAGACACTGGAAGGTGCCCCCACCTAGCATGCCAACAACAGATTAGAACAAGCAGATAAAAGCATTTTTGACCTTAAAGACAAGTCTTCTGAAATAACTTAAACAAAACAAAACAAAACAAAAACACAAGAAAGAAAAACAAAACTACAAGACTTACAGATCCAATGTAATCCTCATTAAAATACCAATGGCATCCTTTACAGAAATAAAATAATAATCCTAAAAGTCATATGAAATGACAAAAGACCCCTAAAAGTTAAAGTAACCTTGAACAAAAGGAACAAAGCAGGAGGCATCACAATACCTGACTTTAAAATATACTACTAAGCTATTATGATTGAAATTATATGGTTCTGGCACAAAAAAATTGATACACAGCCAATGCAACAGAGGACTTGGAAAGAAATCTGCACATCTGCATCCACTGATCTTTAACAAAGGTGACAACAACATACATTGGAGAAAGGACAGGCTCTTTAATAAATGGAGCTGGAAAAACTGCATCCATAATTAGACTCATATTTGTCACTATATACAAAAATATCAACTTAAAATGGATTAAAGATCTAAATATAAGAACAGGAACCATAAAACTACTGGAAGAAAACATAAGGGAAACATTTTAAGATATAAGTATACACAATTTGTTTTTGGGAAAAATCCCCAAAACCATAGATAATAAAAGCAAATGGGATAATACTGGACAAATGTATTAGGAAACAATCAACAGAATGAAGACACAATCAGAAAAATGGGAGAAAATGTTTGCAAAATTCCTCCAATAAGGGATTACTATCTATAATATGCAAGGAGCTAAAAACACTCAACAACAAAAATACAATCTGATGCAAAAAATGAAAAAAAATTCTAAATAAACATTTCAAAAGATATACAAATGACCAGAAAATATCTGAAAATGCTTAACATCACAAATCATCATGGTGATTTAAATCAAAACCACAATGAGACATCACCTTGCCATGGTTAGTATGACTATAATCAATGAGGAGAAAGACAACAAACAATGGTGAGGATACACAGAAAGGGGAACTCCTATGTATAGTCAATGGAAATGTAAGTTACTATAGCCATCATGGGAAACAGTATGGGGATTACTCAAAAAATTAAAAGACAATTACCATATGATCCAACTATCCCACTACTGGGTAAATATAAAAAGGAAATTAAATATGTATGTCAAAGAGTTTCCTGTACTCCTATATTCATTGCAGTAGCAGAGAAATGGACTCAACCAAGATATATATATATATATATATATATATATATATATATATATATATATAAACACACACAATAGAATATTATTCAACCATAAAAAGGAATGAAACCCTATCATTTGCAACAACATGGGTGGAACTAAAGGACATTATGCTAAACAAAATAAACTAGGAACAGAAGTACCACATGTTCTCCACAAGTACCTACTACTTCCACAAGTACCTACATGTGGAAGCTAAAAAAAGCTGGTTTTATGGAAGTAGAGAGTAGAACAGTGGTCACCAGCTGAGAGCAATCACCAGCTGCCAGGAAGGTTATGAGGAAAGGGAAGAAAGGGAGGTTCGAGAATGACTCCCAAAATACAGTCTGATAGGAGGAATCAATTCTGGTAGACTGACTATAATTATTAACACAAATTACTTCATATTTTATGAAACTGGAATAAAGAGAAACTTCCCTACACATAAAAATGATCATTTTTTAAGAAGTTGGAAAAACTAATTACTCTGATCTAATCATCAGTCATACATTGTATACATGCATGAAATTATCACTCAATAGTACAGAAAAAATATCATGTCAACTAAAAATACATTTTTAAGATGCATTTTTTTAAGATTTTTTTTTTAAAGTACTTGTCTTATTGCCCCATGCTTAAAGGTAGTTCCCAAGAGGGCAATACCAAATAAAGTTGAAATTGCTAAACAGTTCAAAACTTATTAATACTTCCTGGTGTGATCAGGATCTGTCAGTCGATCTTAAGGTCTTCCTGGTAGGCCACCATACCAGGTGCCATACACCCTTCTCACTTTGTGTGCTAGGATGAGCAGTTTGGGGTGAGAGTTGCACCCCAACGACAGATGCAGAATATGTTCTGCATCTTTCCTCTTCTCATTTTGTGTGTAGTAATCTAGAACTCATGATTAAATCTTCCACATCCCCTCTTCTCCTTCACTGGAGACTTTCGGCTTCATTGATCAGATAATACCTTTTACAAACCTAGAACAACACAGTGACCAAGTTGCTTTATGTGTTATATTAAAAAATAAACCCATAATCTGTAGATTGGGGCTGAGTTTATATCCTGAAATAGCAGGTAGTTTTTGGTCACTTAATGTGGTAATAATATGTCCTTCATTTTCGGTAGCAAACTTTCTTGTTTTTATCTTTCTTACTAGAAGTGAAATTCTGGGAAAGATTATATAGATAGTGGCTCACTACAGTCTAAGAGGTACATTTCTTTTATGAGCAAAGTTAAGTAGAACATAATCTGGACAAAAGAAAGGAATATTCAAGGAGCAGTCCTCACTCCTAAAAACCTGGACTCAAAGGCACACTGGACATTAATAATATAATAGTAGGTCACTTTTTCATTATAGTCCTTACTGTCTGAGGCTTATTATAAAAGGGACGTTTTTTCCCCCTCCCTAACAGGATTAGGGAGACGGGGTTATCTTTGCTTCCCCATTTTAGGCCTAGCTATCTGTCCTTGAGCACACACCAACCACAGTAAGGAGATAGCATAGGAAGATCTAGGAAGTGACCATCTCCCCAAATTAACAACTGAATTTCAACACCCCATCAGGCACATCTGGGACATCCCACCCCCAAATCAGGGCCCACCTGGAATGTAGCCTTTGAATTCTTTATTTAAAAAAAACTTTGTGTGGACAGAATCACAGCCTCTGGGACAGTAGTCCCCTCTGCCTCTCCTTTACTAGCAAAGCAATTAAGCTTCTTTATCCTTTTTCTCAAAACTATGCCCTTGTTACTGAATTGACATCGGGGACAAGGACCAAGCTTTCAGTAACAATAAGAAATGTAATACTTTTATTCAGTGATGTAGATGTATAAATAGAAAAGGTGGTAAGCACTCAGAAATCTAAGTTTGAAAATGTGAAAGAAATGAATTATCTAAAGCACTCATGATCAAATGACTTAAATGACTAAACTATTCAAAGTCCACCTAGCTAGAAACAAACAGGAAAGAAATTCTATGATTTTTCAAAATGACAGAAAAGATGTTCAAGAATTTACTATTATGAATTTTAGTTGGTATAGGATTATAGAATAATATATGGTTAATTAAAATACTACAAATTTTGCATTAAAGTTTAATCATCCCTTTCGAAAGTTTCCACAGATGTGCTTAATTTGCTGTGCAAACCTGAATATATTAATAAATGTCTTCTAGAAATAACCCAATATCCAGGAACCACTCAGTGTGCTAAGATTGATTATACTTCTACATGAACAGTTAGCAATAAAATAACTGACTATTAGCATACAATGGCATAATTCATTTTCATGTCAAAGAATAATAGGACACGAATGGTGAACTATAATTCCATTTTGAGAACTTACTTTTTAGATGCCTTCCCAAAGTTTTGGACTTAACTCATTCCTGCCAAATGACATCAGGTAAAGACCTACAGATTCTCATTTATTTAAAAACAAATAATTCAAAAGCTCCCAGTGAGTTTAAATTAAAGGATTATTTATTCAAAAGAACTCCAAATAAATGCTCAATGGCAGGTCGGGGGTGAGACCCTCCAGGAAAAAGCAAAGTATTGGAAATTCATTTGAAATAATATGTCTATCTAACTCTGAACATGATACAAAGACACACCATGGGGTTGGAAGAAAAAAGAAAATGTCAGATATTCTTGTCTTAATGATCTCCCACAAGCACACAAAAGCAAAACATTTGTGAAGGCCTAAGAAGGACTAAATCATGAAAGTACCATGACTAGAGTTAGTACACTGTGAATTACTCTAATGTGTGCATTATCAGATTTATAGAATATAGTTACTTTGTCTTAAAATCCACATAGGAAATCTAGACAGAGTTAGACCTATTTGTTGTCTAAGTGATTTGTGTGAGGGAAAACCAAGAACAAGAAACTCTGCTTTAGGGTTTGCCTGGTAAAGAAATGGAAGCGACCTTTCTAGTTTTTAGAAACTTCTTTGCTTCTTCCCTCAGATTCCTTCTTGAGGCTCTTTTCTGATTAAAAACAAACAAACAAAACAAAACCCCAAAACTCTAAACATAAGGTCTCAATCCATTCCTGCATTTCTGTAGGTTTCTGTAGGAGAGCATTTTCATGCAGGGGTTCCCTACTTTTTGCCATTGAGTTCACTAATATGACAATGGAAACTCTCTTTGGAATCCTAATCCAGGAGGTCTTGCTTATTTCATGCTTAATTTGCTGTGCAAACCTGAACATAAGGGATACAGTGATTTCATTATGATGAAAACACTACACAAACAATATCAGAATTTACAGAGTTTAGAGGAGATAATCACACTGATAAACACTTCCAAAGATGACCTGTTAGGAGAGGGGGATGGACGGAGGCTGGTAGCGAGAGTGAGAGGGACAGAGAGGGGGAGGGAAGGAGAGAGATGGGGGAGGGAGGGCGAGAGAGAGAGAGAGAGAGAGAGAGAGAGACAGAAAGACAGAGAGACAGAGAGACACAGACAGGAGGAAACTTCCTAGGCAACTCTGCTTAAAGGAAGGCCTTCTCAATGCAAATCCTCTAATATCAGATATTGCCTTCTCTACACATTAAGAATAAAATAAAATAAAATAAAATAAAATAAAATAAAATAAAATAAAATAAAATAATCAACACAGAAAACTCTTCTTGGTACACAAAGCATCCCTCAGGTCATGCATTAGAGAATTCCTTTGTAGTAATCAGGCTCCACAAAACACAGTGGGTCAAATATGGGAGGGACATGAATCCCTCAGGTTCAACATCTGCACCTACTTGCAGGTAAAGCTGGGGAAAGCAGTCAAGGTCTGAACACAAAGAATAAACCAGCGTATCACCCATTTCCTGGTCTTTGCCACAGCGTTCAGACCAGGCAGAACTACTGTACAAAGCTTTCCACAAAATTAACTTTTTTCTTCTTTTACGATTTCTTATTGTGGAAGTTACTCCTCTCCACACAATCTTGGCATATACATTAATCAGCCACCTTGCAACCTATCTCAGACTCTATGTAAAAATTTTTAAAGTGACGCCAGAAGAATCTATCTCAGTGTTATCAAGCTTTACCCACATTTGTGTGGTCAAATATCTATGACTTTCTGAATAGTCATGACAATTCTAGAAAATACACACAAACTACAATAATCAGATTGCATGGTTTCTGAGTATGTAAGAGAGTTCTGAAAAGTTGACAATGATAGAATGGAACAATTAATACAAATGAAAATACGAAAGAGAATCCCAGGACTTAAAGTCAGCCATAAATTCTATTAACAAACTGTCTACCTAGTGATAAAGAGTAATTTTGAAAATAAAATAAATTGGCATTCTTTTAATACTAGTCTACTAAAGTGGTCTGACATGAGCCACACTGAATAAAAAAAAAGTGTGTGTGTGTGTGTGTGTGTATTCCACAATTAAAATTTTAACATTTTATAATGTTTACCTATGTTAAATATTTAAAAACTTTATTAAATCACACTGCCTGACCTTTCTGAGAAAGATGCCCACCCAAAGAATAAAGCTTGGAAGCCATTTAAAAATATACAAATCACCAAAATATTCCAAAAAATTTTAATAGTTGGGGGAAAATCATTTTTACCATGCTTGAATAAGTCAGTTAACAGGATTTTTGTCTCATATCTTTATAAAATTCCCCTAGGGGATGAAAACAAGCTTGAGAAGTTTCAGTCAACAGTGTAAATTGGGAGTTCGTGTTAAATAAGCCATTGAAAACTGCAGTTTAGAACGAAATTACCATCTCAGCCATTACCATGGGGCTCCATAGCACATTTACAATAATAGCTATATTTTGTAATAACATCATATTCAAGTTATTTATACATTTTTCATTTTTAAACTTAACTAACATGCTACAAGAGATCTTTTAAAAATCAAGCATATTTTCCATTCTCCCTTTCATTTTTGTAAACCTAAGAAATAACATGGCAACAATTACCAACACTGTTGGGATCATAAAACACAAAATTACTACTCAGTAAAAAAACTGACCAGTAAAAATGACATTTTCCTAATCCCATTAACTTTTAAAACACAGTTTTAAAAGATAGTATAATATAATAAATAATTGCAATTAAGTGTTTACAGAAATTGCATGTTAGCTCTACTTTGCTTGGAGTTGTGCCTTAGTGAAGAGAGAGAATAAGAGCAAGAGCAAGACAGATTCCCATTTCTCAGAGGAGGGCACTTACTGTGTCAGCAAAAATAATCATTTCAGTCACTCAACAGAAATTTATTAAATCATCATTATATTGCCATGCCAACAGAAGAAAAATCAGAGAATGGAATTTGTGGTTTTAGAAGTCAGAAACACAACATAAACATGCATTCATACTAAACCACACACATGCATGAGCTTAGTGCCAGGAATTAAAATCACTGGGCTAATACCTGACAGGGGAACTGCAGGACACCCCGGGAGCAGAGTAGACAACAAGCCCAGTTACCCAGGTGTCAGAAAAGCTGAAGAAAGCAGCATCTAAGAACTAAAGGATACAGAGGTGCTCGCCAGCATATGGCAATTGAAGGGGAATGAGTTTCCAGGAACATGTTAAATGAGACAGCACAGAGCACTAGAGATTGAAAAAAGTTCTTTTTGGATTGAGAATTGGAATAAAGGCAGATGGCAAGAAAGAGAGAGAAAATAAGAAACACAAATGAGGAAAGACCTTGTAGAAGAATTTGAACTTAAAATGTTCAAAAAATTACTCTGGACGAACAAGACTAACAATATCTCTGCTTCTTCTTTTTCACATTGCTTAAAAAAAAATCCCTTGAAACATAAAATTTAGCATTATACAGAACTTACAAATTAGCAATAAAAGCAACTGTGTTATTAGAGTTGGCACAATAATAGTAACAAAATTTTTAGTATAAATACAGCTCAAGTACTACATGGAACATAATTATAATACACAACAACTTGTTTTTTGTCAATTATTCAAATTTACTTGGGACTATTCAACTTTAATTTGTGAAATATGGCAACTACGGTTAAGTGGTAGTCAAGGGAGGGTTTATTTATCAGTAAGTGCCACAGAACTGATAATTGCTATGTATGTTAGCTGCATTCTGATGCCAGTTTGGATAAAAGGAAGTTCATGATGTTTTGAGAATCTCTGAAAAAGATTATTTGGCCAACATCATATTTAAGGCCCATAAATGCCTTTGATTAGTACTCATTGAGAAGAAAGCTTCCATTAAATAAGAGGGTCAGCAAGATAATTTTTCTTACAGAAAATACAGATTATTTGTAGTAAATGTGAAAAGATACATTCCTTCTCTCTCTCTACACATACACACAGAGAATATGTATGTATTTAATGTGAAAACATGCAGCATTGATTTTCTCTGGGTTACATAACATAGTATGGAATATCTATAGAATATATATGCATTTTATGCCCTTTTTAAAATTTATTTTTAGTTGTTGATGGACCTTTATTTCATTCATTTATTTATATGAGGAGCTGAGAATTGAACCCAATGCCTCACACATGCTAAGTCAACATTCTACCACTAAGTCACAACCCCAGCCCCCTATGTCTTTTTATGAAGATAAAGATTATTGATTTCAATATATGGAAACAAAATATACATGCTTAGTTTGGCCACTGGGTATTAAAACACTGATACATATTCTTAAAAACTAATGAATATTTTCATCCTTGAAATCCTACAACAAACAATTGTTAAAATTGTCAACATCTTCATAAAACAAATACTACAACATATAATTACTCTTTACTACTAACTAGTTTTAGAATAATGAGGCAGGCAAAAAGAAAATATACATTGCAATTTAATGGCTTAATAATAAACAAGTATTAACAAATATATTCCATGTATGAGGTACTAGAGATAAATACATGAACTAGACTGACATCTTCCCATCCTCATGGAACTTTCTTCTAGTGTAGAAGTCAGAGAAAATACACACAAAACCACAAGACAATTAATTACAAATGGTGGTAAGTTCTCTGGAAGAAATAGTACAGGAGTTGGGGCAAGAGGTAATCAGGTAATCAGGAAAGGTCTCTGTGAAACCAAGGAAATGATCCACAAAAGCTGAAAAATGTAAGGGGGTCAGTCCAGGCAACAGTGGAGGAGTGCTGACCCATGCGAAGGGAGTAACATTTGCAATGCTTAAGAACTCTAAAGGATTCTGTGGCTCGAACATGGAGACTGAAGGCCACCTGCACTGGATGATTGTTAGGATGTAAATTAAGACACAGGAGATTTCATTTTTGCCTAAAAATAAAATTAATTGTAGGTTCTATGCACAGGAATGATATAACCAAATTATACATTGTTTATAGTGACCTTTCTAGTCATTGCATAGAGAATGCACAGGCAGGGAAGAGGAGCAGGACTGGTGGATTATTTGAGAGGTGACTATATTGGTCATAGTGAGAGAGAGCTTGGGTCCCAGGACTTCGGTAGCAGAGTGGGAGAGAGGTGAGCAGCTCTAAGAATACAGGAACCAAGGAGAATCCTTAGGTGTGAGAATAGGGATCACTTCAGTGAACTGAAGATATAAAGTTCAGTTCTGTCAGCATACTTATGATACTCAAAGCTACAGGGATGGGTAGAATCACTGGTGGAGAAAAGGCATGAGAAAGAAAATAGGAATACCAAGTCTAAGCACTAAACAACATGGGGATTTAAAGCCTAGGCACAGAGATACGATAAAGCAAAGACAGAAGGCTCAGACACTGGGGTATAAAAGAAATCCCATTACAGTGATGCCCAAGCCAAGGTATCTATGTCACAAGAATGACTGAGATTTCTGTTTTCAGAATGAAAGAAAATATTTCTGGTTAGATTTTCCATTGCTTTCACTGGCCTTCCCTCCTTAATTATGTGAAAACAAAGCTTACCTTTTGTACTTTCGATGGAAGGATAAGAACCCCAAGGCAGGTATGCTGACATGCCCCAATCCTTTATCTCAGATATCAGACAAGCTTTAATTACTTTGCCAGTTGAGGGCTTCCTGAGTAAAAGTAATTTTGTCACTTGCTAGGCATTCTCATCCTTGGTATAATGGATTTTTTGGTCTCTTGTTCAGATAAGATTTCTATACTGTCCAGTCTAGTTAGGAACAATTTTGCTTGCTAACCTCCCTCATTTGGTCCTTGAAATTTTCAAATTAGCATGCGTAAGATTTCATTGATTGCCATGTTTGAAGCACATAAAAATACCATTATTCTTCTCCGATGTGACTTTCATTTATAAACTTAATTTTAAATTCCATTTTTCCCATTGAAAATGGTGGCTAAGTATTCACTGAAATGAAAAATACACAAGAAGGAAAACAGTTAAGGCCTGATTTTACTGCTAACCAGAATAAGAGTTATTGCTAAGCCAGGGTATACATATGCATTAGCCATTTAATAGGGAAAAAGGGTTTTTAGTTTAACTTTTTTCCTCTGAATGTGAAATTTGTTTAGGCTATTTATGTATGTCAGCAAAAAGCAGGTTTGGACCAGAATTAGGTGATGCAAACAAGAAAAGGCACTACACTTTCACTGTAGGAATTCATGCTTTCCTCTTCTGCTTATACTTTTTCCTCTGACTTTTAAATATAGTGAGTTCTTCCCTTCTCACCCTTAATTTATTTCCTTCCTCTCTTCCCTTTTCAGTCTACACATTCTCTTTGATTGATGTACTAACAACTTCAGTATTTTCAGTCTGTTTCCCAGAGCAACTCCACCTAACTCAACCTAGAAGTTTAGTTATATGATCTAAATCTCTTTTTTTCTATCTCTAAGAAAATAATATTGACTTTATCATGTTGAAGCAAGGAGTTATTGAAAGCTGCTGGAAGTATCTAGGATGATAGGAGATACTTAGCAACTATACAAGAAGCATTAGCATTCTCTTCTCTTTATACGCTCTGAATTATTTGTGGTCAGCTGTATATTCTTGGAGAGGATTTCCTCCCCATCCCGAGGCAAAAGCAGTGAGGACTCTCAAGCACAGACTAGAGTCTAATGAAAGCAATTTAGAAAAGAGAGTTCAATTTCTTGGACTACCTCCCTGAGTAGGATGACAGGATGACTTATAGGAGAAAGTGGGATAGATGAGCTGGACCTTAAGAAAGATGAAAGATGCACGATGAAAACTCAAAACCCTTTTCAAAATTAAAATCAGGAAATTAATAAACTGAGTAGTATACAGAACACACTCATTTCATAGTACTTGAGACATTTATCTTTCTACTAAGTGGAATTTCTTTTATTTGCATTCATAAAATATTGTATTCAAACCAGGAATTGTTGAAAGTAAATACTTAAGTTAGTTGTGCCATTATTAATGAATTTAGCTTCTATCCCATCTTAATTCTTTACTCCTCAACTTTGGTATCCTGGGATAATGAGAAAAGAGGCAAGGTAAGTGCTGCCTGTACCACGGTGCACAGAACAGCTGTGATTTGTAGCAGTTGGTCCTAAGGTGGGGGGAGAAGTGATGTGTCACATGGCTCTAGCGGTGTGCATCTGCCAAACAGAAAATGCTCTGTTCTTGTGCAGTCACCACCACATGAAGGTCACATGCAATGATTTCATCCAGCAAAACCACATCATCCATCAAATCAATGTTTTCTTTGTTTTTGTATTTTTTGTACCTCTGTCGTAAAATTATTTATGGATAAGCGTAGGTGCTTTACATAGTTCTAGACTGACACTAGTGTTAGCCCATTTTGAGATCTGGGACTCCTTTTTTCTTCTGTTTAAAAGGGCTCTGTACATTAATCAAGTTTCCAAACATGGCCAACACAGCTGGCCATATAACAGACAGAGCATCACTCCCATCTGGTGGCAGACATTAAAATATTGAGCATAATCCCCAAATAGAAATTAATCTAACTCCAGACTACATACCAGTTGATTAAACTCCTATTTCAGAAGTGGCAAACAATAACTGCCAAATAATCTACCACATGACCTCAATTTGAAGAAATATGTTTAATATAATAACTATTTGAGGTACATGTCTCTTCAGTGAAAACAGCAACTTAAGAAACGTTCACATTAAGGGATAAAAACATAAGTAAAAGTCAATTGTGTATATGTACCACATATTCTTTATTTCTATCATGCTAAGCAAAATAAGCCAATCCCCAAAAAAACCAAAGACCACGTTCTCTCCAATACATTCAGAATAAGCTGGGAGGGCCCTAGGAAAGAAGAGAGTTGCTTTAGATTAGGTAGCAAGGAGTGATGGGAGGGGAGGGAATGTGGGGATAGGAAGGATAGTGGAATGAAACACAATATTACCTTATATCCATATATGACTGCATGATGGATGTGATTCTACAACATGTACAATCAGAAAAAGGAGAAATTGTACCCCATTTATGTATGATATATCAAAGTACATAAATGCATTCTACTGTCATGTATAATTAGAACAAATTTTAAAATTTTAAAAAGCATAAGTAAAACAATAAAAAATTAGTATTTCAATTAAACAATAACATGGGATAAAGGTAAATTACCTGTATTCAAACCCTATTATTAATATATGTGTATTTGAAAATTTATTATTTGTTTATTTATTAGTACTAGGGATTGAACCCAAGGGCACTTAACCACTGAGCCACATCTCCAGCCCTTTTTATTTTTTATTTTGAGACAGGGTCTTACTAAATTGCAGTGACTGGCTTTGAACTTGTGATCCTCCTGCCTCAGCCCGCTGCTGGGATTACAGGCATGTGCCACCACTCCCAGCAAATATATACATATGTATATATAGATAAATATATATCTATATATACATATTTTTTAGAGGAAAAGATGGAGAAGTTCTAAATGAACTTACGGTATTTAGATGGTTCATTCACCCCCAAAATTCTTTAAAACACATGTTCCTGGAGTGGTAGCACATGCCTATCATCCCAGTGATTCTGGAGGCTGAGGCAGGAGAACTGCAAATTCAAAGCCAACCTCAGCTACTTAATGTGTGCCCCTGGGATCAATGCCAGTACCCTTCCCGGCATCCCACCACCAAAAAAACACATAAGCTGAAACTCTTTCCCATGAAAAAATAATAAATATATATATATACATATATATGTATATATGTATATGTATATACACATATATATATATCCAAAAATGAAAATGGAAACTAGTATGAATAGTTAAGTAAGTAAAAATAGAAGACAGTACCTGTGTTATCATAGAAACCACCCAAATGTATTAATCATTGAATCTCATGAATAAACCACGACTTAAGGGGCTTTTCAATATTCTCTGGATAGGTAGGAAAGGGGTACAATAAGATATCATTACATACTTTGATTCTTTTGGCAAATTTATAACTAAAATGTTATGTTTTGTCAATCATAAACGGTTGACAAAAAGGCAGGGAAAACTGGCTCAGTTCTCAGAAGTTCTTTAATTTCTGAAGGTTGCTTTATTTCTGGAATCACTTTTAGTTCTAAATCCCCTGCTTTTAAATCTAAACCTCCAGTTTTTCTGATTTTAAAAGCACCAAGGGAATTAAGTATTGTTGGGGGTCACAAAACAGATAACTCCTTTTGTAACAAATCAGGAAGGAAAGAATGAAAAAACTAAATTTAAAACTAAATCTAAACTAAATTTAAAAATTTTAAAGTACATATATTTCTACTCATTTAGCTTTTTTCTCTCACTTACTTTTTGAGATCATTATTAACTTTTTGAGTAAAATTTTAAGAGGTTCAACTGTAGAATTTAACAGGGCCTGACTTTATAGAGGCATCCACAGGCATTACTCAAAATGATATTGGAAAAGATTAAAGAAGAGTTCCTCCTCTCAGGAGGTTTCTTTCCTATCAGGCCAATTTAGAACACTTCATTAAATATCAATGATATTATTTTATCAAATACTTAGTGTTATTTCTTAAGTGGCGGATTCATCTTTCTATATAGAAATAGAATAAAATTCCAGCAAATTCCATTTTGTCCTACTGTGTTTGCCTGTGCTTCATTAGATTACTAATGATAAAGGTTGAATTCTCAATATCTTTAGAAGTTTCTGCTTCTAATTGTCTTTGATTAACTGTAACAAGCAAATTATATTCATTCTACAAATCATCATTAAACTTTTTTCCAAAGAAAATATCAAAATGAATATTAGGCATCGCACCCTGATCTAGTAAGTAGAAAGCCATTACTATCAAATAGTGAGGAATGTGGTAATAGGAGCAAAACTGGTTCACTATAAGCATGTTGTGAGGAATTTCTGAGGCCATATGGAGCTCAATCTCATTTATCCCTTAAGTAATCTTATGAGTTATAAATTATTATCTATATAATATTATAATATTTTAATATATTATCAATAGTATCTATATATGTGTGTGTAATCCCAGTGATTCTCTAGAGGGTGAGGTAGTAAGATCGTAAGTTTGACATCAACTTTGACAACTTAATGAGACCATGTCTCATAATCAAAAAGTTTTTAAAATGTACATGTAAAACTCAGTGGTAAAGCACTCCTATGTTAAATTTCCAGTACTATAAACAAACAAACAAACTGATCCTATTCTTGGAGTTTTTATTAGAAAAGATTGCAAAATTCTATTAAGTGGCTTTTTTCATATCTGATGGTATAATCAGCTGGTATCCTTAACAATTTTTAATTGTTACATGATCACAGGCCACCAATATATTCTTTTAGAATCTTATTTTGTTACAAATATACTGCTCTTTGGATATCCTGCTAGGAGTTAGTTATTAATATTTTATGCACTTCATTTTACATTTAAACTTAGAGATGAGATAGAATCACCATTGTTCATTTAAGAAATAGATTGTTCTTTAATGTATCTCAAATTTTTACTATTAAAATTATAATTGTCCAAAAAAATTATTGTATGTTCACCATCTCTTTCTATGGTTAAACAGTTTTAATAACATTGAGTGTATCTGTTCATCAAATGTCTGATAATATTCAGCTATGCATCCACGTGCCCCTGAGATTTTTAAAACAATGTATCTTCATGCAGCTTTCCAATGTGTATATGGCTTATTTGAGTTTTCCAGTCCCTTTGGGTAATTTAAGTTTTTTAAGAACTCACTCCCTTCCTTTGGGTGTCCATGTTTCATCAATGTAGGTAACGTTCAATGTTCTACTATGTTTCTTTGTATCTCTTTTATTCCTGGGCTTATTTCTTGTTCTCATCATAATTTTATATCTTTTTGTTGCTATATATTTTCCATAATTCATGCTTTGAAAAGTTTTCTTTGGCCATTTAAAAAAGAATCAACTTTGAAGATTCATCCAATCCTTTTTGCTTTTGGTTTATAGTCTAGTGATAATAGTTTTTATTGTTATTAAATTGTTTTCCTAATTTATTTTACTTTATTTATTTACTTATTTATTTTTTAAAATTTATTTATTTATGGTACTGGGATTGCCCCCAGTGGTACTTAACCACTAAGCAATATCCCCAGCCCTTTTTAAAAATCTTTTATTTTGAGACAGGTTCTTCCTGAGTTGCTTAGGGCCTCACTAAGTTGCTGAGGCTGGCTTTGAATTCACCATCCTCCTGCCTCAGCCTCCAGAGCCACTGGGATTACAGGTATGTGCCATCCAGCCAGCCCACTAATATTCTTCTAATTTCTTCAAAGGAGTATTTATTTCTATCTGTTTTTAATGGCAAAGACATTTGCAGCTAAAATACTATACTGATCACAGCTTTTACTGGGTGTGTATATTTTGTTAAGAAGCAATGCTCCTTTTCAGTAACTTATATATCATTTGTAATTTCCCTTTGGTTCTAAGACTTATCTAAGAGGACAACTAAATTCCCTAATATTAAAAAAGTTTTCTCAGGAAGTTACCTAATAAAGCATTTTGGTTCCCCAGCATGACTTATTATGAAAAATATGATCTATTAAAACTCCTTACTGTTTTCAATTTATTAAAATATTCAGTTATCTTTTTCAAGAACTAAATTTCCTAGAATGAATCCCTTCTCATTTGTAACTTCATGAATTCAATAATGCAAAATTTCTCCAAAAGTAACTTAGCCATGTAAACATAGAAAGATCAATGTGTAATCCTTATACACATTCAAGTGTGATAAAATTTTGTTGAATATTTTAAACATCAGTAGTAAATTCCATTTTTTTGGAATTTGCCAAAAAAATTGCCATTTTTTTTTTCTCATCACAACAGATGACTTTTACTCAGAACACCTCTGATTTTATTTCATTTCTTAGCCATCCTTACTAGAAACTGGGTTAGCTAAGGGCACACTACGTTGCTGTATAATGCTATGAATTTTCTTCAATTCAGACAGTGTTGTATATGTGATTGATACAGCTAGGGTTTTGGTTTAATTTTTTTCTCTCAGTTCCATGTTTTGCTTTAAATGTTATTTATGGAGTATATATCTAATATTTCCATATCTTTCTTTTTTTTCTTTCTTAGTCATATTTCTTCCAAGAATTAAGTCACATCAGTCCTAACATTAAGATTCTAATCCAGAGTAGGGAGTGGTCTGTCTTGATAACATAACCATAATATTACAGGGAAATAATATCATGTAAAGCTTCCATCATAAAAAAAAAAAATCACACTTGTGAAAGAGTTTAAATCAAGATAGGAACACTGGGAGGAACAATAAAGCACAAAGACATTAGGAGACATTGAAGGGATGTTAAGACTAGTTGCACAGATAACTCATTGTAAAAGTCAACAGTTCTAAGCATTCTACCATATTAATTGAATAAAAGTGAACAAACAAGAATTATTCCATGTACTCTTCTTACTTTGAAAAAATAATACACTGCTTTATCTGACAAAAAGACTTTAGATACTTGGACTAACAGATACATAGGAATGTCAACAAATTTTAATTTTAATCATATATGTGTGACTGTTTTGATATGCCAAATTGAATAAAAAATATATAAAGCTTAAGAAATTAATGGTAGTATAACACTGTATCATACTTCTTTAGTATTGGTTTATGACTAGTGTGAGCCTGAATATATAGTACATATGTTGCTCCATTAAAATAGGAAAATATGAAAACTTACTTTATTCAACATTTGCATTATGCCATGTACTATGTTTTAATATTTTGTTACCTTTAACCTGTATAGTAAACATTAAATAAATTTACATGTACTCTGAAGGGGAAATTTAGAGGCTAAGAAAAGTTTACTCAGTTGTTTCCTATTCTCATGAAAGTACCTGTCATATCAGATTGTTCTAACTCCAAAATATCTCCTAATCCAGACCTTCTCAAACAATGTATGATGAAAGATTGTATTCTTATTATTCCAATATCTTATAAATCAAAGCTTTTGCACGTACAAGTGAATAATTGAAATTTTGTAAAATATAAAAAATACAAATCCAAATTTTATTTTTAAATTTAACAGACAAAATTACTTTGTCAAACTGCTATAACAATTTTTAAGTGCTTATTCTCAATCTTGTGCTTACTGCACAAGAGGCACTAAAAAACAATTCATGAATCAGCCCTGGTCAACAAACCATAATCAGAGTAGGCAGCCAACATATTACCAAATAAGAATTCTTCGGTGTTAGGTGTTTCTTAAAGAAGTTTTTGTTTTTGCTTTTGTTTTTGTGGAGCTTTTTGTTTTGTTTATTTGTTTGTTTTTTCAGGGCTAGGGATCAAACCTGGGCCTTAAGCACACTAGGCAAGCATTCTACCACTGAGCTATTTATACCCCAGTCCCCTTAGAGAAATTTCTATAGAGCTAACAAGAATCATAACCAAATGGAAAATATACATGAATGTAATAAAATGTTTCACCATTTAAATATAAAGAGAAATATAAATATAGATAAAATTCTAAGCCCTGAAACTATTAATGCATAATCTGCAAGAGAGACTTTACAGGTGTGATTGAACTGTAAAGATGATGAGAGCATCCTGGAATAGCTGGGTGGGTCCAATGTTATTGCAAGTTCTTCATAAGATAGAGGGAAGAGTCAGAGAAGGAGGTCTGACAGTAGAAGCTGAAGTCAGAGAGAGAGAGACAGAGACAGAGAGAGACTGAGAGAGCCTAGGGGTGCTGTGAGGTTGGCTCACAAAGATGAAGGAAGGTGTTACAAACAAGGATGCAGGTAATTTCCAGACACAGAAAATGGCGAAACCTAGATGTTCCTCTAGAACCTCTTCAAGAAACACAATCCTACAAAATCTGGGGGGATTTTCACTCTCAGAACTGTGAGATAACAAATGTGTACTGTTTTCAGTGCTAAATATAGCAATAATAACATTATAGCAGCAATTAGAAATGGATAAAGTTGTTGGAACTGGAAAGTGGTAATAATAGTCTAAAATATAGATATTTTAGATAGCTTTTGTATTAATAAGGGGAAAGGCTAGAAGAATTTTGAGAAGCATGATAGAAAAATTCCAGATTTCCCTAGATTGCTTTTAAAACTATGGATGCTAAATGCTCAGTTTTTGAAAGTTCAGAAGAAAGTGAGGAGTTCGGTACAGAAAACCTTTGTCATCTTGGAGAACACTTAAATTATCATAAACAGACTGTTAGTAGAATTATGGACATTAAAGGAGATGGTGGTAAGGGCTCAGAAGGAAATAAGGAACATAAAGTCGGAAATTAGAGGAAAGGAAATCTTTGTTAAATAGCAGCAGAAGGCTCAGCTGAATTGGCTCCTCAGATTGTGAGGAAAACAGAATTTTGTGATGAACTTAGATGTTTAGCTGAGTATATCTCTAAGTGTTGAAAGAGTGACCTTTTTTCTTGCTGCTTATAGCAAAACGTCAGAGAAAAGAGGTAAACAGAAGGGTGTATTGTTAAGCTGAAAGGAATCAGGACTTGATGATTTGGAAAATTCTCACTCTACAAAGATTGCAAAAGACACTAAAGTAGGAGACTCACTTTCAGGAAAACATGCTTAGAAAGAAAGCCAACTGCATGACTGAATAACTTTCTGCTAGCACCTTATAAGGACAAAGAGCTCAGAGCATTCAGTCATATGGAGCCTTCTGTGAAGAGATCAGGCATGTGATTCATGAACTTCCTCAGCCATTTCAACAGTGGCAAAAATGGAGATGGAATTATCCAAGAAAGATCCGTGAAAGAGACTATTTTCTAATGGGATGAATTCCAGATATACATGAGAAAATCACAGAGTTCTTGAGATTATCAGTGAAAACAGTATGAACATGTGTTGAAATAGAAAGAATCAAATTCAAAAAGGAGAGAAATGAGGTGACAACAATATTCAGTTCACAAACTGTTCAGCCCTTCATGAAAAAGAAGTGATTCTGAGGCCACAGACCCAGACCCTCAGGACACAGGGTTATTCACAGACCTTTAAATCTAATGGAATTTGTCCAGGTGGATTTCTAAACTTCTTAAGACTGGTAACTTTTTTTCTTGCACTTTCTTCCTTTTTGAATTGAAATGTCTGGAACTATCATCTTTTATCTGTCCCACCACTTCACTTTGGGAGCATATAATTTGCTCTGTACTTTCACAGGCACAAAGAGGAATTTTGCTCAAGGATAGATAACGAATAGATTCTTATCTGTACCTAATTTAAGATAAGACTTTCACACCGAAATTAGGTGAGATTTTGGAGTTGATGCTATAATGGATTGAGCTTTTGGGGGACTTGGTTATGTACTGAATATTTTTTTCATGTGGGAAGGAATATGAGTCTTTGGGGGCCAGTAGACAGACTGGGTAAACAGTGGTCAGGCTAAATAGTGGTTACCCTCAAATATCCATGTTCTAATCCTTGGAAACTGTACATGTTACCTTAAATTGCAAACGGGGCTTTTCAGATATGATTAGGTGAAGGATCTTGAGGTGAGGAGATTTTTCTAGCATATTTGGGTGGACTCAACGTAATAACAGAATCCTTGTAAGAAGAATGCCAGTCGGTCACTATCAGAGAGCAGACATGAGAAAAGCAGAGGTCAGAGAGAGAAAGAAATTTGAAGATGCTATATTATTCTCTTTGAATATGGAGAAAGGGACCAAAGAAGTCAAGCGGTTTCTGGGAACTCCAAAGGCAAGGAAATGGTTCTCTGCTAGAACCTCCAGAAAGAAGGCAGTCCTGCCCATTCCTTGACCCTAGAGCTTCTGACCTCTAAAGTCATCAAACAATAAATTAATGTTGCTTTAAGCTATTAACTTTCTGGTAATTTGTTACAGCAGCTATAACAACCAATAAAGATAGCCTCTAGCTTAATTTGATATAATAATTCCCTTCAAATATACCATAAAAGGTTTAAATTTTCACATTTCAGGAAATTCAGATTTAATATAGAAAAAAATGCTTGATAAGATGTAAAAAATTAATTTTCAAAACTTAAAATCCTGCTGATATGCTTTCCTGTTGACAGTCATCTTGTAGAAATGTAACAACGGTGACAACACAAAAGTGAAACGTATCATTCAGCAAGATGAACTGTGCCTTGTGAACTGAAAGAAGTAATTCAATAAACATTGCTCTTAAATAACCAACAGTTTTTCCTAACTGTGCAATAACATCTGAAAGCGAGCAAGGGCTGGTTTATTTAGACTTTGAATCCATTACAGCAAATGAGAGCCCCCTTCACCAAGGTCCTCCCACTTCAATTATCTCATCAACTTAATTTCAAAAATCACACAAATAGCTTTTAAAAATCACTTCAAATCATATACAGAGTAATAAGACAGTGTATGGTTCACAAAATAATGTATACTCAGTGATCAGTATTATAGCATGATTTAATTCTCTTTTAAGAATTTTTCACTTCTTTGGATGATTATTGACAGAATTACAATAGAAACCTAAACATGTAGCCAGTGTTGAAAAGCATCCCTTACCTGTGTAACAAGTGGCTCCAACAGCCTTTCCACTGTTAGCGTCCGGATTTCCAAACTTTTGGGGTCCCATTTTAAAATGATAGGTGAAGTTGCCGAAGTCATGCTCCCTATGGGAACACAGGTTATCAGTTAGAAATAATGGTCTTGGGAGTAAACTGCTCCAAATGAACAAATCGTTGAAACTCAGAACATATTTGAAGATTATGTGTTCGATCCAGTCCTGTCAGTTGGAGATGAGGAAACCAGAACCAGTCCTGTGTGAGGTGGAATGTTCAAATCAGATTAAAAATAGAAGCATCTTGAGCATCTCTGTATATTAGGCCAACTTTAGGGACCTAATTGTCACTTGGCCATTTCATTTACCAAGTGTTTAGTCCACATTCCTATCTGCTACATTCTGTGAAAGACTTAGATCTTGCTGCCATATAATTTATGGTTTCAAGATAGAGATAGTCAAATCAGGGAGCAATAAAGTCTCAGCATGATACATGTTATGATCAATGAATCTTGAGTGTGAGAAATGAAGAGGGGACACTGAAGTTAGTCTGGGGGGAATAACCAAGACCACCATGAAGCAAAGCAAATCCATCATGATCACCAAATTGCAAGACCCCATGTCATTAACAAAGACTAAATTATTTTCTTCGTAAGTGACCACTGAGGATATCAACTTCTTGGGACAACAGTGTTTCATTCTCTTAAACAAGAAAGATATCTTGCAAACGTGGTGCAAATGGCTCTGAAAATGGGCATGCAGCTATTTACATACTGATTACTCACTGCATTTACATTCTTGTCCTATAAAATTAGTATCTGATAAGGTTATTTATTTCATTTTCAAGCAATCCTCAAGTACCTGAGAATCACTGACATGCAGGCCACAGTCTCCCACATATCAAGAACTAAAAGTGGTCCTGGCCATTCTGTATAATAAACTATTCATTCTATCAGGGGTCTGTTTCTTATCAAGCAATTGCTGAATGTACTTTGACATGTAACTACTGGACAAACAACCTTAGATTCCAAAAACTGAACCTGAATCATTTGCCTTAATTCCCCCATAAATCAAACTGTTCATGGCTATTCTATTCTTTTGAATCAATGCCCCTGCTCAATTCCATTCTTATAAATCAATGTAGATGATTATTTCTACCAGAATTAACACCACAAAGAAGGTCTATCACAGTAAGCAAAGTAAGCCAAGTACTTCTTCACTGGCCCTCCTATAGGTAAATCTTTCTTCAAAAATAGCCAACCCCCCCAAATTGCTTCAGGGGAAAAAAAAGGAGGAGGAGGAAGAGGAAGAGGAGAAAGAGGAGAAGGAGGAGGAGGAGATGGAGGAGGAAAGAGGAGGAGAAGACACAGTGTGCTGGTATTTTAACCCTTTTTTAATTTTTTTTTTTTTTTGTCAGTGGACCTTTATTTTATTTATTTATTTACACATGGTGCTACGATTTGAACCCAGTGCCTCACACATGCTAGGCAAGCACTCTACCCCTGAGCCACAGCTCCAGCCCCTATTTTAACTCTTTGAAATGCCATGTTTTAAATAAACTAAGCACAGCAATCCAATGATACAGACTGATTTAGATTTGGGTTCCTTTACAACAACAATAGTTGGCACTAACATACTGCCTGTCCTCCAAAACCTAAAAACACTGTACACACTTCCCATTCACACTAACAGCTGCCACGAAGCGGCTCTAACAGGCACAGAATTCTGCTGCTGGGCGGCACACCTTCTCATGCTGTGGCAGGATAAAGATGCCAGATGCTTCCTGCACACACTGGGATATATCTTCATCCCCACTCATGCCAGACCTTATCTCAATGATTTTGGCCCAGTATTATGACGGTTATTATAAGTTTCCGGAGAAATTCCCTAAGAATCTTCTTCAAACTCTGATGGAATAATGGTAGCATATTAGTGATGATTTACAAGGAAATCATTGGGAAAGCTGGATAACCAGTCATCATTGTAACTTGAGCATGGAAGGTATCTGGTGGGATTGTATAGAGAATGTCCACTAATGTGGGCATACTAGTATATACAACCTGGTGGGTGAAGAAAGTCTTTTAGAGATTTTCCTATATATAACTTCACAAAACTGATACTCAGAAAGTGCTGGAGTGAGAACCAAAAATGCTGGCATAGCTGCAACAGAGACACTAAGCTAGCAAAATTCAAGCAAAAATGAGCAATACTCCCAAATACAAACTTCAAGCCATCTATGAGCTAAGAAGCAGCATTAGTCACAGTCTTGAGTCCTAAAGGTCACAGAGGTCCTATAAATATAAAATTGAAAGAATAAGAACTCCCTGACAAATCACTCAACTTAATTTGTTCCCTTGGGGACAAACCTTCTTAGTCATTTCTTGTGACATGGGTAATATTCTATAGCAAAAAAGCATGAAAACTTGCATAGAATGAATGTGTCAAACATAAAAACTTAGTCATAGAAACTTTGAGTGCTACTTTCCCTAGTCATGGTTTTTTTTTTTTTTTTTTTTAATATAGTTGGGACTAAAACCAGTTCCTCTGTCTCTATCCATAACCTTTACACCAATTCTTCTACTCCCACATTAGCAAAACCAAAGTGGGCACAGAAGTGGGCCACAATACCTACTGCTAATCACAGGTTGTTGATATCAAAGATTCCCATTGAATAGCCTCTGAGGAGCATCTTAGCTTTTACTATATGCTAAGCTATTGAGTATTAGTTAGAGAAAGATAAGCAGCTTCCCTGGCTGCAGTGCATGAGCTGGTATAATCCTTGCAATCTGCTGTTTCTAGAAGGAATGCATCTGGCCTACTATTTTGAGTACATTTGATTGCATTCTGCCATATGTACTAGACTTTGTATTAGAAACACTTCCTCATCAAAGCCCTGGGCTAGTTAAAATTGCAGAAAAATGGAAAAAAATAATTCTATTGTAGGTTAGCAATCATAAACATAGTCTTTTAGATTCATCTATTGATCTTTGCCTCCAGAGTTCTAATAAGAACAGAAGAGAGCAGAAAAGAGAAAGGTCAGGCATCCTCTAGAGCAAAGAAGGAAGACAACTATACTTAGTATACAGGACTGACAATTGGGCAAGTGGCCCCACTGACGAGTACATGCAATGAGGCTGATTTCCTGAGAATGTCATCCCATTGTATATTCAATATTTATTAATTATATAAAAAGCAAAGAAAACCTATAGACTTTTAAGGTAGATTGGATGATTTCGTTCAGTACATAGTCATTCCTTTTCCATCCTAACCTCCATAAGAAGAGAATAATTCTCCATGTCATTGATATTGGGCAATGGAACATAAGAAAATATGATGTGAGTAGACATTGGGAATGTGCTTACTTAGCTGGGCTTGCACTCTGTGCTACTATCTTCTGCCATGAGAGTCATGTATAATCACTGGTTCAAAAAGGTAGAAAGACACATGGAACAAACCAGAATCTAAGATGCAGCTGGATCCAAGCCTAGCTGATCAGTCAACCCCCAACCAAACCGCTGATACAGGATCAAACAATAAATACTAGTTGTTGCATGTTGTATGCCACCAAGATTTTGCCATGAATTATTACTCAGCAATAGCTAGCTAACACATTAGCATGAAATATATTTTTGTATGAACTGCAACCCTACAGTTTATCAGCTCTGTCATACTGTCCACATTATTCACCCTAAGTTCAAGATTCCTTGAATTAAAAATAAGGATGATATGTATTGTATAGGGTTATTCTGAGTTTTACATAATTTAGTAGATAGAAAGTATGCTGGCATGTTTCTGGAAATGTCCATTATTTTTATTACCATTACTACTTTCCCAAATTTAAGTATATTCATCTTTATCTCTAGGAGGAACAGAAAAGCACCAATTAGGCCCTGCTTTACATTCCTGTGTGTGGAACAACAAATTTATTCAAACAAGAAGGCAAGAGAACAAATCAAGTGTGTAGTAATGCCAACCCTCATTTGTCTAAGGAGGGAATGATACATAGTCTCAATTTCACACTACACATCTATACAATGAATGCAGTCTGTTTTGCCCACAAAAAAAAAAAAAAAAAAAAATCTACAGAAAGCTGATAACTTTTTTTCTCATTGGTTTGGATTGAGAAAAAAAAAAATTCCATTTCACTGCAGAGGGAGACTTAGACTATAGACTGAACATAGCCAAAGTAAAAAACAAGGATTGTGGATAACAAAACTCAACACGGTTGTCTTCTCCCATACATCACAGTTCTACAAGCCCAAAGGAAAACTCTCAGAATTTATCCAGCCTTTCAGAAGACTTTCTTTTTGGAAAGTGTCAACTTGTGTATCCTTATAAGGTGATAACACAGCCCACTTGGTAATGTTTTTGATCATTTCAAACTCACTTTCTGATGGTAAGGAAGAGGCATGGCCAGGATGCCAGTCTCCCACAATAGCAAAGATAAAACATCCAAAAGGACAAGTCACAGTGAAATGTACTCCACTATTAGCCCCCAAGGTCCAAGTGCCTTCTTTCCTTGGACAGTGTCTTGAAAAGTATAACCTATGCTGAGGTCAAGTACCCCAAAGAACACTTCCAAATTCCATGTGTGTTAATGCTGTAAGTACATCAGTCCCTGAAGATATTCCACTTTCAAACCTCCTAGAAAGTATCTTTGGAGCCCTCTGTCTACCCTCCTGTTTTAGTCAGCTTTTTCGCTGCTGTGACTAAAGGATGCAACCAGAACAACTGTAGAGGAGGGAAAATTTATTTGAGGGCTCACGCTTTCAGAGGTCTTAGTCCATAAAGGCCATCTCCATTCCTCAGGGCTCCAGGTGAGGCAGAACACCATAGCATAAGAGTGTGGCAGAGGGAAGCAACTCATGTGATGATCAGGAAGCAGAGAGACAGACTTCACTCACCCAGTACAAAATATATTCCCCATAGCCATGCCACCCAATGAACCACTTTCTTCATCCATATCCCACCTGCCTCCAGTTACCACTCAGTTAGTCCCATCGGGGATTAATTTGTTAATTACATTGAGGCTGCAACCCAATCATTTCTCCCCAAACTTTGCACTGTCTCACACATGAGCTTTTAGGGAACATCTCACATCCAAAGCATAACACCTCCTGAGTTTTCTTTCTTCCTCTTGCTGCTCTTTTGTAACCAGTTGTCAGAGATGTTTCAAAGTTGCTGAGGAAGGATGCACAAGCCTGCATTCTCTCTACAGGCTTCAGCTTCAGACTCTCTTCATGAATCTCTCTCTTCACCAACACTGAGCACCACTGCCAGTGAACTCCATGAGGCTTTATGATATAACAAGCTCACTTCAGAAAACATTAACAACTCTTAATACCTGTCATTATCAAGACAGGTGTGTAGGGAACTCACCCATCTCCTCACTTTCAAGGATGAGTAAGTGACTTAAGCTTCATTTTCATCACTTGTAAAACAAGAATGGCAATAACCTTATATTATTAATGGATTTGTTCAGAAAATCAATGGATAATTGCAGATGTAAAAGTGATGGATTTTCTTGTTTGCAATGTCATCTACACAATTATCATTCTAGTCATAAGACATGTATTGGGATGGGGTGCTGCTGAAGATTTTGCATAACAAGATGCCAGAAAACAGATTTATTGTGAAAAGGAGAGGAAGAACAATTTCTAAATTTGTTTAGCATTCAAGAATCAAGTCTGGAAAATGAGAACCATATTGCTCCTTCTCTAAGTAATGAAATGCTAGTTAATGAGATTTTCATATGATTATCTCACATTTATAAATGGGGAAACAGGCATAAAATAGTTAAGAAAGTTGCTCACATCAGAAAATTTGAACCTAAATTGTCTTGACTTCAGAATATATGCTCTTAAGATATGGTTTACTACTTCTAGAAAAAATCCTGACCCTCAGGCTTATTCAAAATATAGCTTGGGAACTCTGAACCATGAGAAGGAGATAGAGATATGGACAGGAATGAGAAAAAAAAAAAAAAAAAAAAAAAAAAAAAAAAAAAAACAGGATCCAAACCCTCCTGCCGAGTAAAGGAGAGAAAAGGATAAATATAAAGGGATATTAGATTGGAAGAGGGGGAGATCTTCAGCAAGTGCCCTAATACACACTTGGAGCTCATGGAAAATGTGGTATACTTCTTGGTTGAGACAGGGCAGCTCTTGTGTTCAGTTTCCCCAAGCCACATTTGGTCCTATGTGGTAAGCATGGGATGTTGGCTGCAGGCTGGGCCAGCTAGTACAAGACAGGGCCTTGGCAAAATCAAGATAAGACCCTATGCCAAGTAGACAAAGTTTTGCCCACCCCATGACCTTGACCCGTTGTGTTACACTCATGAATATGTTATACTACTATGGTAAATGGCAATTTGCAGATCTTAAACAGGGAATTTACCCTGTACTGTCTAGGTGGACCCAACATAATCATATTGAGCCTTTAAAAAGCATAATGTTTGCCTGGTTATGGGAAGAATGTGGAATAATCGAGACAATGCAGAACTGAATGTCAGACATGTGAGGTCAAGGGCAAAGCAGAGAATTCTACTTGAGAGGAATTTGATCCAGTTGGTAAAGGGATGAGAGAGAAAACACAAAAATAGAAGCAGAAGCATGAGAACTAAGTGTACTCTGGCAAGGAAAGGGAATAGCAGTCCTACAACCACCATGACCTGTAGTTGGCAAACACTATGAATGGGTAATGGAAGTGGAGCCTTCATAAGGAAACACAAACATGTATCAGCACCTTGATTTCAACCTTGCGAGGTAGTAAGAAGATGCTCCAGGCAGGTCTACCTGAGTTTCTGACTGTAAGAGACTGAGATACTAAGTCTCCGACTGTCAGAGACTGAGATGCTAAATTTGTGGTAAATTTTTACTGCCACAATAGGAAAATATTTTAAGTGGTTATCAAATTCTCTCAGTCCAGAGTGGATCTGAGAATTTGGATTTGTAACAAATTCCTAGGTGATGATGCTAGTACACTGATGACCAGGAAGCACTCTTGGAGAACCTCTATTTTAATAGCAAACCATTGCTTCACATGCCACTGAGCAGAAGTGATCAGGAAGATATGGCATAACACTGTGAAGATCAGAAGAACAATAATAATAACACCTAATGTGGGAGAACTGAAAATAAGTATTCAAAATATGTTGTCTGAGATCCCAAATAAGGTCTTAATTCACAGGCAGAGAACATACCAGGAGGCTAACTGGTAGAAATATAAATGGGCACCATCAAGGCCCCGTCAAATGTAGAAGACCACAGAGCTTACCTGTGAGAACATTTCAGCCAACTGCTTTGAGAGAGACAGGAAAATGGAAGGAGAGTGAACCCAGATGGGAGTTACAAGAAGGATTAAAACTCAGGCTAAAAGACAACCAAAAGCCTTGACACCTTTCAATGCCTGTTCGGCATAAACTTTGTCCAATGCTCATACCCCAAAACCATATAAGCTTGTTAAGTAGCACACCAAAATGGCTTTTCCTGCTATCGGCCCCTCTACCTCTTCTCACTTAAATAAATCCTGCTCCATTTTTCTTCCCTTCCATTATTATCCATGAATTTTATTCTTCAAATTTGAGAGCAAGAACCCAGAAAGAAATTGGTGAAGTGGGGAATCAAGTCTCATCTCAAAACTCCAGTTTCAATAGTAGTTCTAATTTTTCATTATTAAAAAGGACAGAACCTGTGACACCTAAGTACCTATTGTAAGAGAGGCTTTTTCTGGAGTTGAAGTTACAGGAGAAGCAAAGTGCATCCTGACTTCTTTTACACACACTCTGCTACAGTAGAACCAGGTCAAAGTGGAGGTGAGAGATGGAGGGTGCTTGGGATTCCTCCTTGGGGTACACTGTGTATGAAGATGGCCTGCCTAGTGGACAGACCATGGAAAGATCCTGTTTCTTATTTTCAATAATTAACTCTGCTCATTTTAAGCTTGCTTCCTCTTACTTTGACTATGAGGAGGGAACCTATCACCCATCACCCATCACTTTCCTTGCATAATTGTTCAAAGTCCTGGCTCAGTGAACTGAGAGGTGACCCAGGTTGCAAGTTGCTGCTGCAATTATAGGATCTGTCACCACTTTTATTCAAAATGAAGTGATAGGCAATTTCCAACTAGTCTGCTATTTCTGGCGGGGGGGTGGGGCAAACTGCTACTGTTAAGTGAGGTATAACACTTCCCTCAAGTACTACAGTATCTGGTAAAACCTCTATTATAGTAAATCCATATCTTTTAACAAAACACCCAAAGAAGCTCTGCTAAGAAGAAGTATCATTCTAATAATTTGAAAAGGCTATAGTAATGTTTCATGTTAAAGCATAAATGCATACTAAGGAATGCCTTAATAGTTTTTAAAAACACATATTAACTATCAAACTATTTTATCTTCCTCAGAGTCTCTTTTTCCTTCTACCCAATAAATAAAACTTTACAAAAACAAAGACATGAAAACAGCTCCACATCTCAAAACTTTCAAGGGGTTATATTGAACCTAATAATATACAGTCAAGAGTTTGCTGATTAAAAAGAAATAACTATGTCCATGTCTTGCTTATGTGGGTTTTTATACTTAAAACAGAATACTATGTGCCAACTTAAAAGAAATTCACTACTTCTGCTAATTGGAAGCCAGTAATTTGAAATGAAAAAATGAAAGCTAACCTGTCAAATTCATTTCCTTGATTCTCACTGCATTAATAGTTTCATAACTTAAACTCATTTTGGAAGCATAAGCAAATGCAATCGACTCCTAAATTATGGATTTCTTTCCATTTGGGTGTGAACATATATGATATCAAGGTAGGCAGTACATTCTCCACATGCTATGTCAGGTTTCCAATATCCTAATGAGAACTCAAATTGCTAAACAAAATGTATGTGGCCAAAGGTTAATATTGTTCTATTTACTTATTATCCTGTAATTTAGATTTGGGCAGTAGATCACAATGACCCCAAATCAGAGCTGTTAGTATTCCAGATAACATATTTTGAGGAATTATTTTTACAGTCCAAAAGTAACTTCAAATTATTTAATAGAAACATGGCTTCTTTGGCAATTAACCTATTCTCTGTCCCTCTAACCTCCTGTAAATTAGAATTCCGTATGCAATGATTATATGACTCTAATCTCCCACCAGAATCTTAACATTTCATTTTCAGAATACGGCAAAATAGCCACTAAACTGTTCTCCTTTAGATGTCTGTATAATTCAGTCCAAACTAATTATCTTAAATTTTCCTTTTCTAGTGAACTGGAATGACTGACAGTTTAATTCTCTTCTCCAGCAAGTCCACAGGACTCTTTGTAACCAAGCCAGTGCTCTGCTTTCTGACCCTGGGCTACTGGATCTTCCTCAACATAAGTTCTGCTCCAACTCAGCTCAGGTTGCTTTATAACATGAGATCCAGGACTCTTCCCAAAGTTCCCACCTGCAAAACCTTCCTTCTCATCCTCCAAAATCTAAATGCTGGTACCATACTGCACCTTTTTCACAACCCTTAAAATATATCTGTATTTACAGTCCAAACAGATCTTAACATTTCTCTTAACTGGCCAACGAAGAAACAGCCATTCATTTGACATTACCCACTAGATCATAAACTCATTGGGGCAAAAATGAAGATTTTTTACTTTTTTTTTCTATCATCTGTAGAACACAATAGGGTATTAGGTCTTCCCAAATATTGAAAAAGTATACACATAGGAAATAAGATGTAGGATATTTACCTATTTTTTCTAGTATCAATTCTTTATCTTATGAATTGTGGAGACTATTTCTTAGAGATTATAGTTTTTAAAATGTCATTCAGAAATACTTTAAGACATATTGTTTGCTCAATACTTACTAGGAACTGCAAACAATTGATATCTTGATATTGTTTAGAGAATATCATATATACTCAGATTTCTTTTGATTTAAGTACTTTAGAAAAATAGATGCCTGCAGTACTTAAACCAGATCACTAGTGTTTGTTCACCATGTTTTAAAACTGGGTTCCACTTTTGTTCAGGAACATGTTAACTTTGGGGCTTCCTTCAAGAAACCAGCGAGGTGTACTTTGATATTTAAGTCACTTTGCCTCTTAGGAAGCCTTTCTTCTCATCAACCCAAATTGCCTTTCGTCTTCAAGGTTGTGTTAGGTCCCATTGGTTTCATGAAGTTTCCCTGGATATGCAAGCCCTAGTGACTTTTCCTTTCTCTGAATTCCATCAGTATTTCCCTTGAATACAAGTTGCCTTGTATTGTTCTCTATTTGTTTAAAGTATGTTTTTTTCTTCTATAACACTCCTAAGGACAACAGCCTCTACACCTTCACAGTGTCAGATATTCAGTAAAACAAGTACTTGTGGACTTGGAAATATATACAAACATATTTCAAAATACATCTATATTTGCATCATAACTACAGTACCAATGCTCTTAAGTGGAGAGTTTTGACTCAATGCACACCTTTTGATGCCATTTACCTGAAAACGCAAAAATGTGGATCTCTCCTAGAATGACTTCAGTATTCTAGCACAGAAGTCATATCCCATAACACATCAAGTAAATAGAAAGTTGACTGTCCCTTTCCTCATTCATTTATCTATCCATCATTCATTCAGTGCATATGCACTAACAGCCAGGGCATGAAAGTCCCTGCTAGAAGCTGTGGGAAACACTCGGGTGAATTATGTCTGCTCAATTTTGATTGATATTTGTTCTTATTCATCAGATGCAAAAGCAGAAACCACTCAGCAGAGAGCTGTGCTTAGAGAGTGAGCTTAGCTGGGGATGGGTATGTCTGGGACCATGCTTCCATTTAAACAGGGCATTTACATCAGGTAGTGATAACCAACAGCACCTGAAATTTTTTAATATCTTGATGGAGCCATATTAGGTAGTTTGTTCAACAGAATGAGGAAATAATAAATATGTATTTTAAAATTAATGCCATAAAAATACTCAAAACAAGCAAGTCTATAAGAAGACACTGAATTAACTCTAGGATGGATAGTCAAAAAGACAAATTATTATAATATAAAGAAAAAAGTGAAGCTATTTAAGTAGGAACTATTTTAAACAGTGAAGTGATTATAAGAATACTTAATTAGTACCTAAAAACTTTTTTTTTTCAGGTGGTGAGTACTGGGGATTAAACCCAGGGGCACTTAACCTTAACCACTAAGCCATATCCCAGTCCTTGTTTTTGTTTTTGTTTTTCTGAGACATGGTCTCGCTAAATTGCTGAGGCTGGCTTTGAACTTGTGATCCTCCAGCCTCAGCCTCCTGAGCCACTGGGATTACAGGCCTGTGCTGAACTTGTATTTTTAAAGCAGGCACAAATGAATTATTATATTGTATTTTAAAAGTCAAAGTTAAATCCACACATGTGCTGGTGACTTAATAAGGAATTAGGCTGCAGAAACTCATAAGGAAATGATTAAAGCCTAAAATCCCTGCCTTATGCAGTTTCTCAAGTCTTAAAGAGGCTGCTTATTCTCTGGAGTGAATGTAAACAGGTACTGCTTTGCATACAGCTGCAGGTATAGAAGAGGGGACACGACTTGCCTGCATTGTGCTAGCTCTGTCCTTTCCAATTGAATTATAGGACTTGAGAGGTCACAACATATTAGAGTGATGATATTTGCCTAGAAGTCTTTTAAAGTGAGTGCTGATATTTTAGCATCAGTGGTACTCAGTCCCTCCATAAATTACCTTGTTAAACCTATTGATACAGAAAGTCATAAGTGAAAAAGAGAAACAATAACCCAGGTTTCCTTCTGGTCATCTGTGGCATTTAATTCAGTGTGTGTGAATAAAAAAGTACCCCCAGATGATATGCTTTTGTAAACACAGAAAAAATAAAATATCATGGCATTTAGGAAATGCAAATGTGGTTCTATTAAGTCTCTTATTTGCAGGTAGTATGATCCTTTCCACTAAATTGATGATATTTACATTTCACAGCAAAAAAGATTTTACTGAACACTCACAGTCAATGGCCAAAATTTATTAACATTAATAACTGTTTTAAGTTCCAATCATCATATCTTGGTGTGCCAGAGGGGATGGGAGCCCTCAATCACTCAGAGTGACAGCATGGACACAAGATGGCAAGGCAGGAGGTCACTAATTCATGCTGAGTGCTCACTCCAAGTAGCTACTGTTGAGGTACTTCACACATATTGCCTTATACCATCTCCCCATTAAGACCAACATGATACTATACCAGGTTGGCAGGTTAAGGGGACTAAAATACAAAGGTGTTAAATCATTTTTCTAAGGTTAATGGAATTCAACCAAAATCTGTTCCAAATCTTTTGTTTGTGGAACTTTGCAAAAATGTTCACTACTTCATTTCACAGGTAGTAAAGTCTTAGGGAGAAAATAGGCTAAGAAAATAGCTCCAGAAGCTTCACAGAAATATACAGATAATAAATCCCTAATGTATTAGTTAAAGTAATTAAAGAGTTTGGTGATTATTTGGACCTTTCAGTTTGTTAGGGAAAACCAGACCTTTCGCCCATGTGTCTCTTGGTACTATTCTTGGGATCTAAGAGAACAGACAATGGGTCTGATCCAATATGGCCGTTTTTTTTGTTTGCATGCAAGTTCAAAAACCTTCATCAAATAATTCAAGACACATGGGTGTCACTTATCTTCATTCTGGGGCGATCAGAATTACCTCAGGTGTCACAACTGCAAATTCATCAGCACCTGTTCCCACCTTTACCTCCTGCTTCTTTCTTCTTCCCTCTATCCCAAGCCCATCCCTCCCTGCCTACAGCCTTAATAAATCTTCTTCTCTGTGTCCTCAACCCTTTCCTGGCCATTTCCAGTCAGTAGAAAGTCTTGTTCAACTAAAAAACTAAGACACCCTTGAAAATTTTCTCTCCTTGCCACTCCTGATATTCTGAACTTCCCTTTCCCTTCACAGCCCAGCTTCTTGAAAGACTAGTCTGTGTTGCCTGTTCCATTTCCAGGCTACCTATTCACTCCCCATCCCACAACAATCTGGCTTCTGACCTCACCATTCCACCAAAATTAGTCCTGCAAAGTTACAAATGATCTCTCAGCTGCTTAAGTCAATGGACACTGTGGAATTCTGCAGCTTATACACTAAAATTGGAAAGATGTGGAGAGGATTATCATGGTCTCTGGGCAAGGATGACAAGAAATTCATGCAGCATCCCCTATTTTTGTAGTATGAAATCATTGTGTTATATATAGATATATATCTTGATATAGAGAATATATTTGCATATAGAAAAAAGTCTAGAAAGATATGTATCAAATTTTAGCAGTAGTTATGCTGGGGTGATGGGATTCAGGGTGACAAATTACAGTTTTTCAGTTCATATATGTTTGTGCAACTTATGTAATAATCACACATTCTTGATCTAAATAAAAACAAATATATCATCTCAAATATCCAGGGGCCTATTTCAGTTCCTCTTTGACCTCTCTGCAGTATTATGACAGTATTGCTCTTTCCTTGATTGTGAAGAAACCACACTGTCCTGGTCTTCCTTTACCCTCTCAGCATCTTATTCTTAGTCCCCTCTATAACTTCCCCTTCTCTACCCAGGTCTTCATATTGCCACCCTGAACTCCATCACCATATCTCTTCCATCCCCACTCTTCGCAGTCTCCAAGTGGCCTCATTTACATTATTTTATGCTGAAAATTCCCAGATCTCTTCAAGGCATTCACAGATCTTGCCTGCATTCCAGCCTCCATCTACAATTTTCTAGGTTCCCAGGTACTTCAAATTCAACATACTTGAAAATGAACTCATTTTCCCATGACATAGGTCCAAATCCTTTAGTCATATCAATGAACAGAAGCAGAATTTGTCAAGCCCTGAAAGAAATGCAGGAGTCATTTTTTCATTTCTTTACTTTCTTTCACCTTCTTCAATAAAAAGGAGAAGTTCTATCTCTACATATTTCACAACCACTACTTGTGTCTTCTCTATACCTCCTGGCTTATTCAAGTCTCCATCATTTCTTCATTAGATAACAGAAACAACATCCTCTCTACTGGTCATATACCTTCAATCTTATTCCCTCATCTCTCCTCTATTCTGCAGCCATAGTTATTTTTTCCAAAATATAAACTACATATATATAACTTTCCTGTTATGTGATGACCCTCACTGCCTAAGGGTAAATTCTAAATATATAAACCATCCAGTATAGATCATTACTCAACTTTTGTCTAACTTGCATCCTAAGACATAGTTCTCCAGACATCCCATTTTCTCTCATGCCTCCAGCCCCTTTTTTCCCCATCATTCCTTCTGTAGGAAAACTTGATCCCTGTTTTCTCTACTTGCCTGTGGTTATCCTTTGAGACTCAATTGGGCATCATTTCCTGATCTGCTCAGATGAACCTCTGCCCTCAGACCACATGGTGCTTCCCTCTAGTGTGCCATAAATTACATTCTAATTTAATTGTTCTCTTAATTGTCTCTTTCACACTAGAATGCTGAGGTCCCCAAGGATGGGACTATGAATTTAACATTTTTTGAATAAACAGAGAGGTAAATGATTGGCATAGAAAAGAAACTACTTCCAAATGGAACTGATGCAAGAAAGATGTACAATAAGGTCCCCGAACAAACTAACCTACAAAATATCATAGTGTCATTCTTCAAAAGTCACTACAGAAAACAGAGGTACATCTAGTAGTATTTATTCAACCCCAACAGCCAAAGCTTCAGGAGCTCAAAATTCAGGAAAAGCTCCAGAAAAATAATCTCAGAACTTGATTCAGCCATCCCTACTGAATAGCATGAGGTCTTCTGAGCAGGCATTTTGTTGCAGCACACAAGGGTAGAGAAACCAGTCTCTGGTTATATCTCTGTCTCTCTGCCACCTAAATGATTCTGTTGGTAAATCACCTTCTGCATCTGAAACCACAGGGCAGCAACTTTATGAACCTAAAAGAAACATTCTGGATTCACTTTTGCACCAAAATAAATAATTTTAACATTTCAGTGAAAATGCTTTCTAGTAAATTATTTTCAATTCTGATAATACAAAAAAGATCAGATGATATACAAACATGTATGATTATCTGGGGCTAATTTTAGAAGTTGCTTAAGGACTATCAAGTAATGTTTGTCTTCATGCACTGGCATTACTTCCTCTTCAGAAGTGCATGTGTTCTCCAGTTGTACAGAGGTGATGTGTAATCAATGGGTAGAAAGTTGGCCCTGGCTCCTGATTCTTCTCTGATCAAAGAGGAATTAATGAAATGCTCCCTGTGACTAGTCAGGCAAAAGATGAAAGAATATGGCCTCAATAGCATTTAAGACAGAATATGTTTGAATTATAATATAAAATCCTATGTCTCCCCAACACCTCATCCACTCCCTCCTAAAATCCCCTGTTCTTCTTATAAACACAATCATAATTCATTCAGATATTGAGCATTCATAGGCATAAGTTAAGGCTGCAACTCTCTACACAGAAGGAAAATAATCACCATCAATGTATGCCAAATATGTGGAACCTTTCTATTTTATCATCTCTTAGTACAAGTTTGGGAACGTGTCCAAATGAATCTGAGAGCAGGTCAGCTGTGGATTTCTGGGAAAGGTTTTCTTGGAGAATATACAGACATCTTATTCTCCCCTGTACAGTGTTATAACCAGGAATGACACTTTGCATCTGTATGTGACAATGAGAGGCAGTCGTGATAACACCCGAGGATAAACGAGTGGAAGGATGTAAAGTACCTTGTTCTCTCATGACAATACAATAGATTAGCAGAGACAGAAACCATGCTACTTTTAATAACAGTAACTATTTTATATTATTTGCGGCTCAAACCCTCCTCACTAATATACTACTACTGATGGTTTTTTCAAATAGTATTCCTTGTGTTCACTTGGAAGATTTGTGGAATATGTGGAGGGTGGGCAAACTACAAACCACACCCAGCACCTGATTTTATAAATAAAGTTTTATTGGAGAACAGCTACTCTTCTTACTGTCTCAAGGTTTCCTGTGTAATACAACGGCAGAGTTGAATAATTATGGCAGAAACTGTATGGCCCACAAGGCTAAAAATATTTATCATCTGGCTCTTTACAGAAGTTTTTTGCTGGCTCCTTATCTGTACCAGTGAATTTCAACTGAGGTCTGTTTCCCCCACATCATATTTCCCAAGGGCCATTTGTATGCCTCAGCCATTGTGAAGTCCTGCAGGGCCACAGTTTGTGAATGTTGTATAATGTTGAAGTTCCACAAAACAAAGAATACACACACACACCCAAAAGGCAATAGTGATCCTGTTGAGAAACACTATTCATGTCAAAACAGTAATCCTTAACCTAACTACACGCCATGACTTGGTTCACATGAGTTCTTTTCTTCATGGCACCTATCACCTTGGAAACCACAGGTCTAGCAGATTTTATAACACAGATAAACAGACTAGAAGCATACTGGACACGCTAATGATCCTCATCACTGACTTTTTTTTAAATTAAGAAATGAATTTATCATTACTTTAGGGGATGTCTTCTTGAATTAGAATTTTCTGATTTGGAGGTTTATTTAGATGTAAACACAACATCCCAAGTTCTGTTCTAAAATACAAGTTGGCTATGCACACAGGTTTTTTTTTTTTTTTTGAGGCATATTTTATTTTGTACTCATGAATTTTTAAGCACATTCTGCTTCAGCGTTACAAAATGATTATACTTTCTTTGGAGTTCCCTTTACATGAAGCACTATTTTATCAATAATGATAATTATTCTAATTCCCACTTTAATAAAAAGACCTTAAAATATTTCATTGGGATGAACTAAATTAGTCTCATTGTAAAGATCTGAATTTGAAAAAAAAAATGAAGCTGAAACCATTGTAATGTTTTATAGCCAAGAAATACATATTCTTAACAATATAGTCAGCAGGAACATGAAAAATATAGGGGTTTAAAAAAACATGACTTGCCTTCATCTAGACAGTTCAATGGATGTAAAACAAATCTGTCCTCAATGGGATATATCATAGATCCAAAAACTCATAATTCACCTAGAAGTGATATTTCAATCAAAAGTTTGCAATAACAGCAACCAGGAAGGTCATATTGAGGCAGCACTACAGTCAGAGCAGGAAGTAGGAGGAGGAAGCAGTTCAGTCCTTCAGAGAGTAACCAAAAAGCACTCCAACTTTTCAGATTTCAACCACGATGTTTTCTGCCTTGATGAGTGTACAAAGCAATAAGAGGAAGGCACTAGGGTACTCTCAGCTTCACATATGGCAAATATTATCCTAGTTTGCCAAATCCCTTCATGTTCCTTTGAGGGTTTAGATTTCTTGCACATTTATAGAATAAAACACCTAAAGTTTTCCTGATCATTCAAGAAAGAGATGCCACCACCAAATCCTTTGCCATCGGAAAGGGCTCCACCATCTATATGGTAATGGTTTACCCTCAGGTTATTCAGCAAAGTATGCTCTGATCTGGGAGACAAGGACAGTAAACAGTGTCCAGGTTGTTTGAGTTTGGGTCCCAAGTATGAATGACCTACATATGCCAAAGAAGTATAAAATATCCCTCCTGTAAGTGTTCAGGACAGTGAAGTTAGTGAGCATATAGCTGGCAGGGAGATTATGTGCAAAACTAGCTGTCTAATTCCACAGATAGATAAAAGCAAAATTAGGAGCTCACACATAAGGCAAACATCATTATGAGCATAGCATATGGAAGGAAAGGAAAACCTCTAAAATGACTGTGTTTAGAGAGAACACTGAGAAAACATACCAGAGAGAGTCAAATCCTGATAAAACACAGCAAGAAGAAAAATAAAACTGCCATGGGACACATAAACAGGATCCTGTGATCTAGGAGAAAAGAACCCAGAATGATAGGCTTCACAATGAAAGCTTTTAACCAGCTTTCCATAAGGAAGATTTGAAAATTACTATCCAAACATATTATAGATTATTCCTATTTTGTCATCTATTCATGCATATAGTAAAATGTTCATAAGGTGTGTGAGAGGGTGCTGGGGATCAAACCCAGGGCCTCACACATGCTAGGCAAACACACTACAACTGAGCTACATCCCCAGTCTGAAATAAATAAATAAATAAATTTTTCATAAAAAATATGTATATGTTGTGGGAAGTAGTTGAAGTCCCACACAGATACCATTGTTTAATATATCGGCTTAGAATTCAAGACTTCTACATACCCATCATAATCAAGGTCCGAAGACCCAAAGGGGAAGAAGGCAGCTAAGTGATATAATTTTTAAGCTAGACTTGGAATTATAGAAAATAAATGATAACAATTGGAAAATATTTCTAAAGTACACATGAACAACAACAAAAAAAAACGGTTATCTCAAATTCCATTCTTAACACTTTGGTATATTTCACGCCAGACTCTTTGCTTCTATGCTCCACCCCATGAACACTGAAAATTTTTCTTTAAATTGCAAACAGTATGTATATGGTGTTTTAAACAATGTTCAGTTTCTTTCTTTCATATAGATGTTTTCAATATTAATGTGTATTTCTGAACATAAATAGTTGTATGATAGAACTGTTTTTTTTTTTCATGCTTATTCTCTATGATTAAGTCATGTGGACCATCTCCCCAACTCTTTTAAATTTACTTGGGATTTAATTCATAAAGGTGACTGGGTAAGACTGAAAGATGTTCTATTACAATGCTAGAAAACAAAAGTAATGTCATGCAAAGGTCATAGGTGGAAGGAGGCAGGGTAGACAAGTTTCAACAAGTTAGGAGTAGAGAGTTTGAATGATTTCAGTGGGCTCTGGGCAACTAAGTGGTCCTTCCCTCATGAATTGGCACCTGGCCCTGGGTTAACTTAGGGTAGGGAAAATACTGGCTTGTTGTGTGATAGTTAGAAAAAGGAGGAGTCTACTATGACAGGATATGTGCTTTGGACTGGCTGATCTGCCTATGAAAAATATATGTTCTCAGGAAGTTGTTTATTGTATTTAGGAATTAAACTGGCTTTTGAAGGGGTAGTCTCTCCAGTATTGAAAAGACCCCAAGATTAGTATAATAAAATACAGAAAATAAAAACATCACCATCACCCATACATTCACACAAACAGATGCCCAGTGAACTCCCTCCAATAGCCTCTCCTTCTCTGGTATCTATCATCATACTGAGATCAATCCACCCAGACTACGGAAGCTTGCAGCACCTGGCTGACATTCTTCTTTAGGGCACCTTCTGGCATTCTTTTATCTGAACCATCTTTGTATCTGAACCATCTCATTCCTCATCCTCTCAAGTCTTTCCTTTACTTCCCCATAACCATGCATTACCATAACCACACGATAATCACTTTCTGGGCCCAGGAGTCACCAGCACCAGCACAACTACCAGAAAGCAGTGCTGGCCACTAAGATGCCAAGGGTTTGAATAATCAGAATTTTTAAAAAATGATCAATCAACTGAAAGCCAGATTCTTGCAATATTTTAAAAAGATGACCAATATGGTGCCAAAATTTAAAAGTCTGGAAGAGCATCAGCACAAGATGGAAAAGCAGACAGGGGTTTTGGGCTTAAGTTGGTACTATACTTTTGAAGTTGATTTTATATAGTCCATTAAATATTTTAATACTCATGCCTTTTAATTCAGAGATTCAACTCCTAGCAATTTATCCTGCCAATAAAATCTATACAGGGGGAGAAAACGCTCTTGTGATTATCTGGAGCACAGTGGAAGAGACACGGAAAAGGGATTGGAGCTGGAGAACCTGGAAGATGATCAGGTCAAGCAGTCTTACAGGGTCAAAGCAAACACAGGGATGTCATTCTCTGAAGAACAGCAAACAAACAAGGAGTGTCCAGCAGCAGAGTGAAATGCCTGATTAGCTTATGATAATTTTTGCTATGTACTTCTTGGTGTGCATGACTATTCCTCAGGCAGATTTGTTAGGTTCCTGAAAGAAAGTTCTTGAAGGAGCAGAGGAGCAAAGCTCAGGAAAGAGGAACCAAAGATGGCAAAGCTGCTGCCTATGAGACAGGAACAAAAACTCAAGAAAAAATCCAAAAGGATGGGGAAAAGTTCGTGAGGTTGAAGAATACTAAATAAAGAAGTTATTGAAGAAAAAACAAAAAAAAAGTACACCAGTGGTTGTTTAAAAGCTATGGGACAAAAATTCCATCAGTAAGAATATCTTACAACAAACTAAAGGTTTTCATGGCTGAAATAAGAAATCAGCAGAAATAATCTCAATTTGCTTTTATGGAACAAAAATTTCAGCCTGGAACACACTCTTAAAATAATTGCTATTAATTCTGTATTTCTCTTCTTTTTTTTTTTTTTTTTTTTTTTTGGTAGTAGGGATTGAACTCAAGTATGTTTGACCACTGTCTCATATCCCCAACCTCCTCTTTTTATTTTTTATTTTGAGACAGGGTCTTGCTAAGTTGCTCAGGAGTTCACTAAATTCCTGAGACTGGTTTTGAACTCACAATCTTCTTGCCTCAGCCTCCTGAGCCGCTAGGATTATAGATGTTTGCCACCATGCCTGGCACTATTAATTCTTTAAAAGCATAGAAGTTTGACATTTTCAATAAAAACTTTTATAAAGAAATTATTCAGTTGTTTCAAAATTGACAACTGAGTACTGAAGCAACTTTACCAATTTTAGAAGTTTTTTAAAAATTACATTTCTGAGATCAAAAAAAAAAAAAAACCTAGGTCAAAATACCAAGGAGTATTCACAAGATCTCAACAATGACTTTAAATAAAAAATGTTCTATTTTAAATAAATACATGTTATGGAGAAATATATTCAATCTATTGTGCAAAGAATTCATCATTGCATATTGTAGCATCCTTATGATTTGGCACAGTGTCAAGGCTATTCAAGGAATAGCATGCTTCCCCTCATTAAGCAAAAATCTGTATTGAGAAGTATACTTTTAAGACAACAAATATTAAAAACCTTGAACCAGTGATGCCACACTTTCACAATGTGAGGTCAAACATTTAATTAACTAAAAATTGATTCCAACAATTAGTCATCAATTGAATGTTTGGACCAGGACTTATGCAAACAATTTCTAAATCATTTGAAGCACAAACAATTAACTGACAAAATATACTATAGTGGAATTCCATTTATACCAACAACAGAAAGCGAGATTTAATAGAGAAGTACCATAATATAACAAGGGAGGTTGACCATATGTTTTTGAAGACAGAATTTATCTTGTGTTGTAATTTCAGTTAGGCTCTCATCAAAGGCCCAAAATAGTGAAAGTGCATTTTGTATGTTCTACCAGATTTGTCAAACATGATGGAAAACCTGCTACTCGGGGGAGGTGGCAGGCAGCAGTGTACTGGGTATTTACTGATGAGACTCATCCCACAAACTTCCCATAAAGTAGCTCTAAGAAAAACAGAGGCCAGTGCCAACCATACCATGACACAGTGCAAAAAATCTGGAAGATTCTTTATTCTTTGCACTCAGGCTAACTTATTTTATAGTTCATAGGAAAACAGAAAGCCATGGCTGAAATAATTAAGAACCACACTTTTAGAGTTGGAAGAAACTTGGTTTATTGACACGACACATTCTTTATTGAATGGCAAAACCATTCATATCTTTAGAAACAAATTTGTAACTCCCTTCCTTCACATTTAGGTGATAAGTCTGTGTTCTAGGGTTGCTGCTTCTGCTATGAATGTTCTGTACTAAGAACAGGGCACATTCTGTTAGAATTGAAGATACAGGGATCACCTAAAAGGGCCTCTTGATGTCTTATGTGAAATGCTCCTTGTAGTATTGATTACTGAGATTCACCTTCTGGCTAACAGACATTAAAAAAAAAAAAAAGGATGCAGTCCTCACAGATTTGATTCTCCACTATTTACTCAAAGGAGATGAAGCTAAGAAAAGTTCAAATGCTCTTCCTAACAAACACAAATAATCACACGTTCTTCAATTCCCTCAAAGTGGGACAGAATGAATGTAAACATTAAACAAACAAACACACCCAGAAATGTTTTCTAAATCAAAGAGAACAGATTTCTAAGGTTTCCAGAGCTAGAGAATTTGACTTATTAATTATTTACAAACAGGCAAATACTACTCTGGGCTAACTACTGCTTTCAATTTATTTATCACAAAACCAAGATATTTCCTGGAGAATATGGGATTAGGGATTACTGTCACCTGGGGGCAGTGTCAGCATTGTCTCTGTTGTCCCTTGAGCCCTGGTACAGATGATATTTCTGCAGGCTCAGGAGCAGGGGAGTCAAAAGTGTTCAGTTCTTGACCTCTTCATTGCTTCTCCAGTTTCATTCTCAGCATGTGATCATGGCAGGAAACAGGATCCTTTCATCACACTGACCGACAGGCCTCTTAATGCCAAACCTCAGTAAGACATACATTTTCCAATTTCTGTCCCCAACTCAAGCATACAGGCATGTATCCATATAACTGACACAGGAATTTCACAATATTTCCTAATTCAGATGCACTTTTCATTTGATTCTACTGTATATATATTGATTTCATAGCCAGTTTACGTGAATACTCTACATACATACTCAGACAAACACTGATATATTTTTGAAAGAGGTGGAAGCATCTCATCTAAAATCTCTGAGAACGATAATCTTCCAGTTATCAGTGATTGTAATTACCATATCATCTTCTATTACTTATCATCAAACAACTATTATATGATTCATAATATCCCTCCACCAGTACTGGTATCTAGCAATATTGAAATATTTAGATTTATTTTCTACCATTTGATATTTCATTCAAAAGAACTGTGGACTATCTCTTCAAGTATGTCAATTTGCACACTCTTTCCGACTCTTCTGGACTTGGCCTCTACTTCTTTTGTGACACATCTAGAACGAATTAGGGGCACCAGCTATATTCTCAGTGTAGCAGCACATATAATCACAGATGCAAAAATCATATTTCACCATAAGTATTTGCATGTCTGGCTCCAGAGACAAGAATAGGAGCCAAATCACTGACCCTACCACTGAACTGGGGCAAAAGTACCTTCTCCCACCCCACACACGCCTATCCAGCCCTGCTTGAAAGTACTCTAGACTTCTCACTAGAACCAACCGATGTTAATTATGTGTTATTTTCATCTTCCCTTCCAGAATATAAGTACAGAAATGGTATTCCCAGCAATTACTCTCTCAGGATTTAGTCAGAAGTCAAGCACAAATGATTTTCAATCAATATTGGTTTAATTAGTTAATTCATCACCCAAAATATGCTGGTGATTCAGCTCTACATGCCAGTCTTGAGCCAGTAGGATCTACTTGATTAAAATCCTCCCCAGCATCACCTTTCCTGAAATATCTTCCAAATTGTAGTGTACTCTCTAATTGCCCTTCTTTTCACATTTTCCAAGCCCTTTTCCAAGTTCCTTTCATCAACTTCCCTCACCTGGTAAACATTCTTCAATTTTAATTACATGTGGGTGAATCACAATTGAAGTAATTTTAGAAGGTGAGATATTTGCTAACTGTAGAGGAAAAAAAGTCTAATGAAATTCAAATATCTTTCCTTGCTTATTATCCAAATTTACAGCTGTTTGTATAGCTCCACTTAAAGAATATAGCTATTTTCATATCCAGCTGAATCCCCATTCTCTTTCTTGTTTCTGTTTAAAACTGTCTATCCTCCCCCAGATATCAGGGAATAATCTTTCCTTTTTTTAAACCAGTTTTGTCAAGAGCTTCTCTCCCATTTGCTATGGGAAACACACACACACACACACATTTTGGGAATTCCCTTAACCAACAGTAGAAGGAAAGTATGGAAAAGCAGAAGGGAGAAAGAGGTGGGAAAGGGGGAGTGGGAGAGAGAGAGAGAACTTCCACATGGCCCAAGAATTCTTTAACAACTGTTTTAAGTCAAATTATTGACTTATCATTCAGAATTAGCCAGAGACAGATTCAGTGTCTATCAAAGCACTAACTTTTTATTGTAAAGATTGAAACAAAGTCTGATGAAATTAATCTACAAACGATTTCAATTTTTAACCTAATCTGATTTCCCTTATCTTCCATTTACTATAAAAATCCAACCTCTTGCATAAAATAACTTTCATAAAATGTACACATACATCAAAAGTCTTTACAACCTTGTCTACCATAGTGTAAATGAGTTTAAGATTAAAGATCTATACTTGAAGAATTTTTTTTAATTTTCCCAATCTCCATATTGAATCTGGAAAACACATATATAAGACAGAAATAGGTAACCTATAATGACTTTATGTCAAATTACTGAAAATTTTAGGATTATGTTATTTCTGAATTATGTTCTTATTGGTATATATTTGGAAGGGAAGGAATGGACACAATGGTGGGAGACATTCTTAGGAGAAACTTCAGCACAAAAAGCTCATTAGTCCTACTCACAGCTCATTTTCCCATGTCACTATTTAAAACTTTTTGTGGGTCTATATGCTCCAGTCTATATAGACAAACTTAGAAAGTCACGCAGGAAATGCAATACTCACAATTGCATGCAAACTGGGTGAGCACACATTCCTTACCACCGTCAGAAAATGTCAAGTGCACAGGGTTCTATACTTTGTAGAGACTAGTGAACTTGCTATAATTATCTCTAAAACAAAAGACTTTTCTTTGGAACAATAACAAAAATGCTGATATATTATTTTTATGAACATTTATTTCCCCCAATCACCTCCTAAAAGGTTTATTTATTTCAAAGCAATAAAAATCTACCAAGAGAGTTTTGTAAAATATTTATTGAACTATAATGTGAGTCATGACTCCTAGTCAATTATTAGTGAGTTATAGAATTACTGGTTAGTTAAAAAGAGGTGCTGTTCTAAGAAAGGATAATGCTTCTATACAAATTAGTTTGCTTCCATTATTCAAGGCAGTATTTCAATTTATATTAGCAACAGTGGGAGTGAAATATCCCCTACAGACCCAGCCATTAAAAATCTCCACCATCATCTTCCCACCCCTCCCCTCACCTGTCTCTGTACCTGGGGTTCTGGAAAGAAAGGAATCCAAGGTCACAGAGGATGGCTCAGACATGAGATAGAAAGTGTCTGGGTCTCTGAGTCACCCTGACGAACAGCCCTACAAATAGGAATGTCCATGTTGAACACTGCCTGCATGGAAATAAACCGCGGGGGTAGTTTTCCCTAAATAACTCACCAATCGCAAAATGTTTGCTTACCATTAATTGGATGGCTTATTTTTAATGCTGAGGGGATATTAAAAATGTCACTTATCAAACATCCACCTTTTCAGGAAAATACAAAAAGCATTAAATCTCTCCTTCTTTTAAGAGCTACTACTTTATTCCAGGAGGTCCAGTTCTTTATCTATTAGGTGTTTTCAAAGATTAATGCATCTACTTCAGAGGACTGAAAACTTTCAGCAACATAAAAAATGAGGAATATACAGGGCAATTTTATACACAAAACAGGAAATGTTTTAAAATATGGGAAATTCTGGAACACTAATCAATTTTTAAAGACTTTAGAAATAAAATCAGTCATCAAATTCATATTGAAATTTGGAGAAGATTGAAGAGGACTGAAAAAGATTTTGACATTCTTATAGAGCCTTTTTGCTTTTTTGGTTCTGATTATTTGCTCATTTTTAACTAAAACACATGCTTCATTCAGACTTCTCAGCTTTAGCCTCATGCCCTTTTGCACTCCAGGCCCTTCCAGGATACCACATTACACTTAGAGTCCATGTCTCTTCAGCCTCCTGTGGGCTCTGACGGCTCTCAGACCTTCCTTATTTTTGATGACAATTTTAAGAAGCACTACTCCAGTTTTGTTCTGTAGAATATTCCTCAGTTAAGATTTGTCTGATGTTTCCTCATGATTAAACGGGGGTTTTATGTTTTTGAGAGGAAACCCATGGATATAAAGTGCTGCTGTCATTGTCTCATAAGCTATTGATGTGATTTATCACCAGGGACTTTGAATTGGATCACCTGGCTGAGGTGGTATTTGGCAAGTGCCCGACTGTAAAGTTACTCTCCCTTCTCATATTGTGCGTTTTAGAGACACTCACTATGTGCTTAAAGAGTGGGGGGTTACGCTACATAAATTATAGAATATCCTCCTGAATGGAAAATTTGATTTATCTATTCTCCCCCATTATCACTTATTTATTCAATCATGTATTTCTATCTGCTTAGATTTATGGATGTTTATTTCACATTTCAGTTTCTAATTCAAAACTACTATATTTTATTGCTCAACTTATCCTAGCTTTGGCCACAGGAAGCGTTTTCTTTTTTTTTTTTAATTTAATTTATTTAATTTTGATTCATTCAACACAAATGGAGTACAGCTATTGTTTCTCTGGTTGTACACAAAGTAGAGTCACACCATCTGTGCGTTCATACATGTAAACAGGGCAATGATGTCTGTCACATTCTGTTATTATTAAGCCCCCACACCGACTTCACCCCTCCCTTCCCTCTATGCTATCTATCCCTCTTCCATTCTTGCCACCCTTCCACCCCGCATTATGCATCATCATTCACTTATCAGAGAGACCATTAGGCCTTTGGATTTTTGGGATTGGCTAATCTCACTTAGTATAACAGTTTCCAACATCATCCTGCAAATGCCATAATTTTATTCTTCTTTATGGCTGAGTAATATTCCATTGTGTATATATACCACAGTTTCTTTATCCATTCATCTACTGAAGGGCATCTAGGTTGGTTCCAAAATCTAGCTATTGTGAATTGGGCAGCTATGAACATTGATGTGGCTGTATCACTGTAGTAATCTGATTTTAAGTCCTTTGGGTATAGGCCAAGGAGTGGGATAGCTGGGTGAAATGGTGGATCCATTCCAAGTTTTCTAAGGAATCTCCACACTGCTTTCCAGAGTGGCTGCACCAACTTGCAATCCCACCAGCAATGTATGAGTGTACCCTTTACCCCACATCCTCGCCAACACCTGTTGTTGCCTGTATTCTTAATAAAAGACATTCTAATTGGGGTAAGATGAAATCTTAAGGTACTTTTGGCACATGGCAGTTGACATGTATCCCCATGATTGTGTTCTCATTTGATTATTCCCTTACTCTCTGGCATTAAAAGATAGTCTAGACTCATGTTGTATATCTCAGCCTCGACCTTAAAACACCCATTTCTTCAAGGAGTCCTGGTTCCTTTTATGGGAGAATGATGTTAGATGCCTAGGTCCAGATGATAGATATGCTCATTACTTTTAGGCCATATCAGGTAAGAGACAAAGTGAAAAAAAAAAAGTTTGTCTATTCACGTATCTATACTTATTTCTATAGGTACATACCTGTCTCTACATGAAGTTAAACATAATTTTGTATTGACTCTAATCCTTTTGTGGTCTTTTTCCCCAAGACCTTTCACTCCAGTCTAAACATGAGAAAAAACATCTAGTAAATAAAATATTCCATGTTCTTCCCCATGGTTTGCAATGCCTTGGGTAGGCAATATATTTTAGTGGCAATGACAACAGAATTGCACCTTCCTAGTCTCGGGTGGCCTTTGTGACTACAGCCTTCATGGTGTGTCAGGTCCAGGACAATAGCACAGCCATCACCTGGGTGTCACTGAGCCATTCTGTCACTCAGCTGCCTCTGACTGGCCCTTTCCTCACTCTTCCATGAAGTTCAGCTCCTTCACCTCTGCTTCACCCATCTTATTCTTCTTAAAATTTCTGTGGTCTTCAAATAAGGTTAGAGAATGCAACATAAGAATTTTTTATGAAAATGGGAAATAACTCTCTTTTGAAGCACATTCATGATCCCACAGGCCCATATCACAATAGTCACTATAACCACAGGTGTAAAAAACACAAGGCAGTTCTGGAGTGTCACAACAGTGATGGGCTCTATGTTCACTCACCTAACGGAAGGATGTTATGGGGAGGGGCTTTCCAAATGCACTCCTGCAAACAAGCTACTCATCCTCCTTGCCTCCATCAACCAACTGCTTTCTGCTACACAACGTTATGTGCACAAAGCTTGATTTTTAATTAAGTCTGGATCCTAAACCAACATCCTCCACTTGCCCCAGTGAAAGTGCCCTGTCTTTGTTAGGCACATCTGTAACTATCATGGATACCAAAACTGAGACTCCAACCTTCTGAGGACTTCAAATTGATTTTGCCTTTAGGGTAAATAGCCCAGTCTTTTGCTAAGGAAAAACTCTTGGCTCAAGTTCTTAGAAATCAACCTATTTCCGGTCCTTTGATATTCACTAGAAATATCTGTCTGCTCAGGTACCCTATTAAGGGGACATGAATAAAATCTCAGTCCTTTTCCCTAAGCAAGCTACATTTGGGGGGGGGGGTGAGCATGCATGCATGAGTGGTGGAGGTGTGTGTGGAATGTTACTCTTAAGGGACATTTCCGCTACCTCGAAAAGGAAAGTAGGAATTGTTCTGGGTGAAAAGGGAGCAGGTCACAAATATTCTGCAGAACAATGAGCACTCCAAAGGTACCAAGGCAGCAATGAGCACAGTGCTCTGAGCCCTGAAAAGCGTTCAGGAATGGGACCTACAGGGAAATGCAAAGGGGATGGAAACCAGAGAGCTGGCAGGGGCTTGAATGAATGGGCTTCATAAACTGTGATCAGGAGTTTGGAAATATCTTTGGGTGATGGGAAGCTACTGAAGAATATTAAGCTGCACTATGACATAAATAGATTTTCTGCAAATCCTAGCTACGAACAGTTTTCTGCTATAGCTATAGTATCACAGAGCATGACAGAGTCAACTCAGAACCCATCACAGTGAAAACATATTTTGCTTAGCAGGAAAAAAATCATGTAATACAGATTCTCATTTACCTTACAGATTGCAGATTGTTGTAATTTAAATAGTGAAGAAAAAAATGCTTAAAAACCTGAAAATCAAGCAAGTTATAAAAGAAACTTTTAAGTTCTTTTCTTTGCAGGTAGCCCTCCTGTATGAAAGGACAAAAAATATTCAAGTCTGGCTTCACGTGCAATCTTGCTGTGTAAATTTCCTGGCTCTCACATGAGATGTATCTACTTCTAAGTCAGCAAGACTATGAGATGCAGAATCTGTCTGAGCCATTTAATGTAAGTGGAGTGGTAATGGCAGTAGGGGTGTTTTTCATGACACACCTTTTGAAATATGATGCTATATTCTGACACTTTCTTAATGACAACCATTCACCCAAAATATCAAGGAGCTTCAAATAAGGTGTTTTAAAATCTTGAGATTCAAATCTTATGTCAAAACAACTCAAGGTGTAAAGTGAAAATCACCATTTGGGAAATAGAAAAGGAACAAAATTAGAAAGCTGCAATAAATAATGTCAGCAGGTCCCACTGCAACTAAGGTTAAACAATCAGTTCCTCAGGAATCACTGAAGCAGTGTGATTTGAGGTCCTGCTAGCATTGCTGAGGTGGGCTCAACCTTGGACAGCTGGAGCTAGTGTTCAATTATCACTCTTTGCATAGGATCTGCCATTACTGTGCCCTTCTTCTTTTGATTTTATTTCCTCTCAGCTCATTCTCCTCAAAGTAGGTAGCACACATGATGGCCACAATTACTGACTAGATACGCATACACATGTTTATGTGCATATCCCTTCTCGCCATCTGCAAAGTAAGCCCCTGAAACCATGTTCATGACTCAGGCAACTGGAAATTTTCATAGTATCTAACACAGAGATGGAACTTACATGCACTCTTGTCCTATTTATCTTGGTAGCTTAATTTTCTGATTAGTGTTTATGGATTATGGAAATAAGAAGGGATTATGAATGAATGTTTAGTGGACTTAGAGAAGAAAAGGCAGAGAAGTGAGGCTGAGCACGGTGGCACATGTCTGTAATCCCAGCTACTCAGGAGGCTGAGTCAGGAGGATCACAAGTTTGAGGCCAGCCCTGGACAACTTAGCAAGACCTTGTCTCAAAATTAAAAAGGCTGGGGACAGTGCCACTATGGTCAATTCCTAGTACCAAAAACTAAAGAAATAAAAAAGAATGGGTAGGGAGGGGATCCTCTCAGCAACCCCATAACCTAGAACTCTGAAGAGCATACACTGTTTCCAGAGTTTAAGAGGCTTTCATCAGGCATTATAAAATTTTATCTCGTCAATGAGTTAAGCCTTATCCTAACCAAGAAAGAAATCCTATTATGTCAAAAGTTACTCCAAAGCATACACCTAAAAACCCAGTCTGAACACTGGGCCAAACAGAGGAACAGTATAACTATCACAGAAACACAACTGTCTTCAAGGAAAAGAAATGGGAAGAAAATAGAGGGAAAAAAATAAGACAAAACCGCAAACAAAAATTCAGGTACACTGAGAAAACCTACCTCTGAAGAAATTCAAACAAAATAAGATCTTCTGAAAAAGATTTTAAAACAACCCAGAGAAGATTTGTTGGTTATTGACGGAAGGACATAACCCCATCCTTCACGTCCCCATAAGCATTAGGTGCTAGCCCTGGTACACGTCTCAAAGGCTAAAGGCTTGCCCAACCCATTTCTGCTTCTCAGTCATTGGTCTATGGGTGTAGAGTGTGGTGAATGTTTGTGTGTATGTGTGTGTGTGTGTGTGTGTGTGTGTGTGTGTTGTGTACATGACCCAGCTCTGATCAAAGGGATATAAGTATGGATTTTCTGGAACCTAAATGAAGAAGAGATTTTTCCTCTGATTGGAGAGATGAAAGCTGTTTTGTTTTGGTTTTGGTACCAAGGATTGCCCAGGGGCACTTAACCACTGAGCCACGTCCCCAGTCCTTTACTGTATTTTATCCCATCAGAGTCTCTCTGAGTTGCTGATGGCCTTGCTAAATTACTGAGGCTGACTTTGAACTTGTGGTTCTCTTGCCTCAGCCTCCCAAGCTGCTGGGATTACAGGTGTGTGCCACTGCACCTGGCTACAAAATCTGTTTTGATACCATTTTTCTTATTTGCTCTTTTGAACCCAATTCACATATGAGGACAGAGGGGAACAGAGACAGGTATTTTGTGATCAATGAAAGGAAAAAAAATCACCAATATCTAGAAATGGAGAGAAAAAACAAGAGGAAGAAGGGCAACTGATGGCTTCATGCAGCTCCAAACCCAGTCTGCTTTCCTCCAGATGCCTGGCTAGTGAATGATAATAACCTCAAAATTGCATATGTCATGTTCTCTATTACATGTAAAGGCATCCAAATTTATGGAGGATATGTTTAAAACTCTTGGAAATAAAATGGAAGAATAATATGCATAAATAAAATTAATAAAGCATGCAAGAAATGGTGAATATGTATCAGATACAAATGTAGAGCAAACAGAACCAAACAAAAATCTTAAAATGAAAAATGTGATCATTAACATAGACCAGAGCAGCAAGCCAAAGGGAAAGTTGGTAAACTAAAGAATGCACAGTGATACTGATCTAACAAAGAATATATTAAAGTCAATTCACAGTAAATAAGAAGGACAAGTTAAAAGACAATGAGAAGTCACATGTATGCCCAACAGAAATTCCAAAAACTAAAGAAGAAAGAGGTATCAGTAAGGCACCTACTGAAGACATTAGTGATTGAAACTGTTACTAAATTTATAGATGTAAGAACTGAAGGTATTTTCAGTCCAAGGCAGAGAGTATAGGATATGCAAAATATCAAAGACAAATGGAAAATATTAATGTTAGAGGTAGAGGAAAGAAAAAATGATAAATGCAAAAAGACAAGGACTAATAAATACAAATTATACAGGGGAAACAACCACCAACTGAGAATTCTGTTGGATAAATTCTTATTCAAGAGTAAGGGTGAACTGCCAGGCACTGTGGTGCACACCTGTAATCCCAGCATCTTGGGAGGCAGAGGCAGGAGGCAGGAGGATCATGAGTTCAAAGTCAGCCCCCACAACTCAGCGAGGCCGTAAGCAAATCAGTGAGACCCTATCTCTAAAGAAAATATGTAAAAAGGGCTGTGGATGTGGCTCAGTGCTTAAGTACCAAAAAGAAAAAAAAAAGAAAAGGTGAACATAAAGTCTCTTCAGAAATTTAAAGACACAAATTGAAATGTACACTAAGTAAAAAGAAAGTAAATCAAGAAGAAGGTTTGGGATATAAAGAGCAATGAAATGAAGGCATCCAAGAGTAAGTGGATAAGATGATGGGGTGGATGGTAGAGAAGAAGGAGCAACAGTTTTACAATAGCAGGTAAGTTTATTCTTCTATTACTTGTTTTTATTTATTATGTAGATCTAAATTAATTTTATAATTAATTGTAATGCCAAAAGACATTGGCTCACTGTGACAAGAGCAAAAGTTAAAAAGTTAAACAAGATAATCATTCTTTAAATTTATTTTCCATAATTCTGTTTTATAACCTGCCAGGCTTAGGTCTTTCTACAGGATCACATACACAGAGTAACTTTGGAAGGGAGGGGTGTTACTAAATATTCACACCATGCTTATTGTTTTGCTACTTGTCTTTTTAAATTAAACAACATATCAAAGATACATTTACAAGCCAGTGATACAGTTCTCTTTTACCATTTTTAAGGCATTCATGCATAGTATAAAGTCAGGGGCCACATAAATTGTTCTGTAAAGAGCCAGATAGCAAATACTTCCAACTTTGAGAGATATTACATCTCTGTGGCAGCTTCTCAACCCTGGTGTTACAACATGGGAGCAACCAGAGAAACAGCTCTTTCTGTTCAGCTCTTCCTTCTGTCCCACTCCCACCAACATGACAGGGTATAGCAAGGCCGGGGAGTTTCAGCACACAAAGGGAAGTTGAGTTGGGGGATGTTTAGGAGGGTGTCACCAGATATTTTTCATGGTTCACAGTCACAAACACTTATGGCGGAGACACCATTAGACACACCCAACTAAACACACACACACCTCTTCACAGGGTAGAAATGGCTTCCAGGATTTCACCTCTCCTCTTGGTATACACAACTGGTGCTGAACAAGTTGGATGGCCAGAGGTCTGACACTAATGTGAACTCGCCTCACAGAAGAATGTGTGTAGTAGGAAGAAACCAATTTTGAAATGTATAAAATTAAAACTTAGTCTGGAAAAAAAAAAAAACAACTCTCCAAATGTCAGATGTGCAAAGTGATGAGCAGAGGAACAGGTTTCAGTACCACCTACTCAACCAGCTCTGCCCTGTCAGGAAAACACTGCAGAATAGAGTAAGTAGAACTCAACACATACTGTTTCCTTCTATTTTCTGTTTGAAATGAAGTGATAAAGCTCAAGTATTCTGTTATAAATTAAATTTTGGAATATTCCAATAAGGCATGAGAGCCATTATGGACACTTAATTCGTTTGTGTAGAAAATTAACTTTTTAAGTCTGCATTTTTCCAGAATCTGAGAGAAATTTCAGGGGAAAATTAAATAGATATGAAACATGATAAATACAAATAGTGAAATCAAGGCAAAAGAAATTATTTTGACATTTAGAAATAAATCACACCAAACTTGTTTTCAAATCACACAAAAGTTGAATTTAGCAAGAGAAAAGATTTAAAAAAAAAAAAGTCATTAATAGGTCTTTTGCTTGCTGTTTAAATGAAAGAAGAGGACTGAGTTATGTGAACATGCTGGGAAAAACATTAAACTTCTTGATTTTATACAAAATATTGACATCAACAAATTAACACTAGTGAATGAGTATCTTAAATTCAGAGTATTTAGGACTAGTCACAGCCCAGGAAATCTTGAAATTTTCTGAAACGCTCAGACAGGAAACTTGGTAAAGGTTTACTCAACTTTGAAAATAATTTCACAAAATATGCAAAATTATTAATAATGGATTTTATGCTAAAAGATGCTTTTCTAAATGGTAATTATAAAATGCACACATACAGGCATTTCAATCAGCAATGCTAGAGGAAAAACCAGATTGTCACTCTATTTTTTCTACAGAAAATATTACAAAATTTTGCATAAAAGAAGATTAAAGGGTAGGCATCCAAAAAAACCTAAGCAAAGAAAGAATAATGGCATTGGTTAAGTAATGAATTAGAATAGTATTTAGTTTTCTGAATTTTGTGACCATGGTTGTATTTATTGGCCTTTAAAATTTTGTATTTTGGTGTGACTTTTTCCTTCTCTAAATAAATATTCACATTTCTACCTATTTTCAGCTTCATAACTCTTATTCCTATTCTTAAAGAAGGACCTGAATTAAGTATTTTTCAGGCCCCCCCTCAAAAAAAAGCCTGAATCTTTCCCTGCATTTCCAAGTACTGAAACAGTATTTTTATATGTTTAGAATGAAGACATTTAATGATATACTAGAAAAATGACTATGTATAACATAGTCCAAAGTGCTTTCTGCTTAGGTCAATTAACAAACACATTAAACTACTCCTAAGATTCATTGTTATTTTCTTATTTTTCAACACCAAATTCTCCTTGTACTGTGACTAAGCAAAAAATAACTAATATAACACATAAATAAAAGAAAGGAAGATGTTGTCTTTAATGTTGAGTTTATTTATTAATGTTCTATATCCAGCATCAGTATCACAATTACACAATTTCATATTTTATTTACAATCTCAGTACATTTTGCCTTTGGCCAAATTTTCTGAAAGAGTCCCCACTCTCCTGATATAATATGTTCAAGAGCATACTGCTGGCTAAATTTAATTTAGTATTTCTCTATGATGTTCATAATATTTTCATAAAGTTTATAGTAAATGGAATTTTCTGTACTTCCTCTGAAAACCTATGAAGAGGTTAAAAGTGATATCCCATATATATCTAGCTTATAAACTCATTTCTTTGATGATAAATTTTGATATTTGATAAAGCTCAGTATTAAAAGAAAGAACATCTCGATTTGGTAAATGTTAAAGTTATGTAAACCAAATTATTGATTAGCAGCAGTATATAGCCTATGGGTAAGAGAACAGGCTAAGGAATCAGATGGTCTATTCATGTTTGACTCCACACCCTGTACAAAGTTGCTTGCTGACTTGGAGCAAGTTACTTAACCTGACTATATTTTATTGCCTAACTATAAAACATGAATGACAATAGTACTGAAATCATGAGAAATCCCTCTAAGATGAGTGAAAAAAAAAAACTTTGATGCCCCAAACACATAAAAAAAACACCCACCTTCTAAACGTTTAGTCTTAACAGAAAAAAAGCAGTGATAACCAATACCACAAAATCCGTGAGGCTAAAACAGTTTTCTGAGGTTGAGACCTGACTACACTTTTTAATATTTATAAGAAGAAAAGGAGAGATACCCAACATTTTTGCTCTAAACATTACACAGTAGTAACATACTAATGGTGGATGCTTTCATCTTTGCACAACTGGGTAGCTAAGCCAAGCATTACCAGAATTGTTTACAGAAGGTTTTTGTGAAGAAATCTATTAAAGTCACCTCTCATGCAAAAAGAATATTTTATCATGATAGTTTAAATATACAAAATCATGCCAAATTAATTTGAAATTCATCACTGAATTACTAACATGCCATTTTAGTTTAATGAAATTTATTAATTTTTACACAACAGTGCTTCTTAAATATAGATATTTCAAACTATTTTATTGTGCTTACAAATTTATGAAAACAAGACTAGCAAACCATATAAATGGAAATCTACCATTCTTACAAATCCTTGACAAGAATATGATAATGAACTTTTCTGATCAGAGATTTAAATTTTCATTTTTATGAATCCTAGATGTCAGACTTCTTTTTAAAGGCTTCACTTAAAATATAATAAAACAAACAAAAAAACAAAACCCTAAAGTAGTTTTCTATGGTACAGTTAAAACAGGTAAGCTGTATCACATGTTCTTAATATATTACAACTTGGATTTATTCTTTTCATGGTTCTTTTTCCTACTGATATTAAGCATAAATTATTTTTTAAAAACTATGTCACTCAAATGCTTTCTCTCTTCTGTGTTCTCCTCTCCACTTACTTAAGCAACAGGTTCACTGTACAGTAATCAGAATTTTTTGCCCAAAATAAATTAATATACTCTAGCTGTCATTCAAATTAGTTTCTCAGTCATGCCAAATGGATGACAAGTGTACCATTTGTATTCTCACAGTGAATCTTTGGTAAGAGAAAATGTGTTTTACCTCTATAATAATGAGGTAAGACTTTATAAAGCAGTGTTCTTATGTTATTAAAATAGTCTACCTAACAATGAAGAATCCATACCTACCAGAAATCAAAACAAAATAAAGCTGGGGATTCTGATTTAGAAACTGATATTCAAAAGTATTTGATGTCAGCATTTATTAAAATTCAATCAGCCTTCCCCTTACTTGACAGTAAAGCAAATATGAAATGTTTGCTACCTTTTGTAGCTTAGTTTGATTTGTATTATTCAAAACAAAGCCATCTTGGTCAGCATATGATATATGGAATATTGCACTCAGAATTCATTTGTTATGCTAGTACTGTCTACTAACCCATAAAGATGTCATTTGAAATAACCAAGCAGTCACTAAACTTACAACACAGGCATAGTGGAAAATGTGCTGACTGGAAAGCATTCTGAAATAACATTTTGTGCACTGTAGGTGAAAACTATGCAGGTTCTGCAAGGCTTTAGCAATGTGTTAAACTCAGTATCTATGGAGAGCTACTGTATGGGAGTGAAGTTACAGAGAAGGGATGCTTAAAACAACCCTCTTGTGTTGATATACTGCTGCTTAATCCACTCATTAAACTCATAATGGCACAAGTCTCTATTAACCAAGTTAAAGCATAATGATTATTGGTATCACTGACTTTGTATCATGCAACGAGAAAAAAAATGTAAAATGCATTTTTAATAATATCAAGGTTTGAGCTTCTCATACTGTAGTAAATCAGATGACTAAAATACAATCTGGCTGTGAAAAACGCTATGGAAATGAAGCATAAGCTGCATTTTCCTCTTCAAAAACACTGGGCTCAGAACCTGTGCCCCAGTGGTTGCTACATGGCCATGGGCTAACAGACGCTCTCCAGTGGATCACTTTGCACATTCTTCACAGAGTCTTTCCTGGCCTATTGACATTAGGGACCCTGTATACTCTCATGACACCTGTATTTCATTTCTAAAGCACTTTTCATGTAATTATCTGCCTAATGTGCATCTCATGCCTTTCTTCTGCCTAGATGAATGATCCCTGAAGGCAGGGATTCTGTCTCTTTTCTTCACTGTACAAAATCTCTGAGCACAGGACCCTTCTGCCTCAGGTAGGATGGCTTCCTTGCCAGGCTAGATAACTGCTCATTGTGAAATGCTTCAGACAAAATGGTATGGAAGCTAACATAAAGGAGCTATCTATATTCCTGCCCTCAAGAACAAACAGATATTAGTGGTGTGCCAAATTTATTTTATATAGTTTAAAGAAAGAAATGTTTCAGAAATACAACTTTCATCCCACCCTTTCTTCCCCCTTCCTTTCCAAGAGTAGCCACTACCTTCATTTGTTATAAATCAACAACATACTTTCAAGTAAATAATTTTCAGCACTTAATAGACACTTATGTATCCATTAGGCATACATACTAGTGTTTTATTTAAAGGAAATTTATCTAAATTGCATACAACATGTATTCATTTGCAGTGATTTTTGTATAATTATGTTAACCTTTCTCCTCATCTCTCCTTAGGCAATCACTGATGCATTTTCTGTCACGTTACTTTTTCAGACTTTTGTACAAATGGGATGGGATGATATGACACATATCATTTTTGAATCTACCTTCTTTCACTTTGCACAACCATTCTGAGAGTCATTCACACCATTTATGTGCATCAGTAGTCCAGTCTTTCAATTGCTGAGCAGCATTTCATGAACACACACGTTCATTCATTCCATGCATCCATTCATTCTTCTACTGTTGAACTTTAGAGTTGTTTCCACTTCTAAGTAAAAGCTACTGTAAATATTCACTTACAAGTCTTTGTATAGACATGTGGTAGGGAATGATTAGCTTATGAAACTGATAAACTGTTTTCAAAGCATTTTACCATTTTACTTTCCCACTAGTCTATGAGAGTTTCAGTTGCTTCACATCCTCATGAAAACTTGAAGCTGGATCAGTCTTTCTAATTATTTGAACAGTGTGTCACATTGTGACTCTGATTTACATATCTGTAATGACTAATAATGTTGAAATTATTTTCATGTGCTTTTTCTCCACCTTTAAGTCATCTTGATACAAGAATGATTCTTATGGAAGAGACTGTTTAAATTATTTGCCTATATTTTAAATTTTTTTGTGTTTCTCATTATTGAGTTTTGAGGGTCTCCTGCATATTCTGAATCTTATTTATCAGATAAATAATTGGCAAAGATTTCATTCCAGTTCATGACTGGTCTTCTCATTCTTATATTGATGCCTTAAAAAAATAACTAAATCTTTCACTCTTGCAAAGAAGTCCCATTCATTGATTTATTTCATGGATCATGCTTTTTGTATTTTATCTAAGGTTACAAAGGGTTTTCCCAACATTTCTTTCTAGAAGTTTGAGTTTTTATGTGTTATAGATAAAATACATCTTGACCTATATAATGAATTAGGGAGTAGAGATTTTTTGCATATGGGTATACAAATATACCAATATTTTGGGAAAGACCTTTCATTCTACAAAGAACTGACTGCTTTGTTGTAAAAAAAAATCAGCTGTAAAAACATGTTTATCTATTTCTGGATTTTCTGTTTTTATTCTGATATATTTGTCTATCTTGGTATCAATACCACGCTGTCTTGATTACTGTACATTTGTAAGTTTTGAGTAAATACTGTTTGTTAATTCACTAACATAGTTCTATCTTTTCAAGGTTATTTTTTCTTTTTCTCCATCCACAGGATTTCCATGTGAATTGTAATACGAGCTTGTCAATTTTTGCAAAACAATCCTACTAGTATTTTCATTGGGAATGCATAGAATCAATTTGGGGTAGGGCTGACAGATTAGGCAAATAAATAGCAAATACATATGCACATACTTATATGAAAATTATTAGTTCTTACATGAAATTTCAATTTAAATACAGGGTATCTTGTATTTTATATGGTAACTCTAACTCTAGAATAATGTCTTAATAGTATGGAAGTTCAGTTCCATAAACAGAATTCATGTGTTTACTCAGATCTTTGCTTTATCTTATTAATATTTTGTACTACTTGTTGTGCAGGTCACACACAACTTTTGAAAGATCTGTCTGTAAGCAAATCATATGCTTTAATGCTATTATTAACAACAGTACATTTAAGATATCAACTTCTGATTTATTTCAGATCCTACAACTTCAACTCACCCATTACTCTAATAGATTCTTCATAGGTCCCTTAGAATTTTCTTCATTAAAAAAAAATAATATTTTCCCCGAATTAGTTTCCTTTCCCATCTGGATATCCTTTTCCCCTAATTATACTGGATATATCCTCCAGGACAATATTAAACAGAAATCTTGAGAGAGGACATCCTTATCTTGTTCCGGAACATAAGGAAAAAATACTCATTAGTCTTATATCTTTATCTATGCTGAAAGTTTCATGTTGATGTCCTTTATTGGAGGAAGTTCCCTTTGTTCCCAGTTGACTGTTTCCATAAAGAATGGATGCAATAATCAAAAGTGTCATCCTCTGGCAACTGAGGTGACCAAGTGGTTTTGCTTTATTTGTATGAAGATTACATCAATTGATTTCTGAACAGTAAATTATCTTTGCATTCCTGAATTTGTCATGTTATACATATTGTTGGATTCTATTGGAAAACATTGTTCAGCATTTGGCATCTATGTTCATGAATAATACTGTTCAGTTTTATTTTGTTTCGTATGTGATATTATCATTCAAAAACTTGGTACCATGCAAGTGCTGGCAATATAGAATGAGATGTTACTTCTGTTCAATTTCATAGGAGAGTTGCATAGAATTGGGTTTTCGTTTTTTTTTTTTTGTTCTCCCTTTATATGTTTGGTAGATTTCAATGACGAAGCCATGGACAGGCATTTTCTTTGTGGGAAGATTTCCTACTGGAAATTATTATTTTAATACATAGAGACCAATTCAGGTTATCTATTTACATTTAAGTGAAACTTAGTAGAAACGATTTGTCCCTTGAAACAATTTATCCATTTCATCTGACTGTCCAACTTATTGGCACACAGTTTTCCAAAACATTCCCTTGTTATTTTTTTAAAGCCCATTGACCTATTAGTGATAAAACCACTGCTCTTCTGTTGCTAATTTAGATCCATTTTTCTTCCAAGTTTAACTAAAGACCTATCAAATTTATTGAATTTTTTGAGGAAACTACTTTTGTTTTCATTGTTTTTCTATGATTTTTATATTTCACTGATTTCCACTCTAAACTTTATTATTGCATTTCTTTTGCTTACCTTGGATTAAGATAAAATTAAATGGAAATATTTCTTTCTTTTTAAATGAACTAAGTGCTGAATTTTCTTTTTAAATAGAATTTTAGATGTATCCCATAATTTTTCACAGGTTGCATTTTCATTTTCATGCTATTTATAATACTTCATAATTTCTCTTTAGAGTTGTCCTCTGCTATATGAGTTTTTTTAAAGAAATGCATTATTTGACCTCCCAATATTTTGGGGAATCTTCTAGATTTCTTTCTGTTACCAATTTCTAATTTAATTTCATTATTGTCAAAGATTACACTTTTTAAGTATTAATTTGCTAGTATATTTATACATTGAATACTTATTATTTTATTGATATTTGTTTTATTTAATACAATATGCTCTATCTTGGTAAATATGCCTTTGGAAAAAAAACAAGCATTCTGCTGCTGTTGGGTGAAGTAGCATATAAATGTCAATTAGGGTCATTAGACTGATAGTGCCACTCAAGTATTCTATATCCTTACTGATTTTCTACTCTCTTGCTTTATCCAATAAAGCACTAAAAATTATGGTTATAATGTAAGTTTGTGCACTCCTACTTTCCAGTCCATCTCATTTTGTTTTATGTGTTTGGATACTCTTTAAATTGGGGCATGCTTATGAACTCAATGCCCTTTTGATCTTTACATCATCATGAAATGAACATTTTTGTCCCTACTGATAATATTGACTCTAAATCTATTTTTTCTAATGATAATGTAGTCATTCTAGTTTTTTTTCTCTTAATTAGTGTTGATGGTTAATCTTTTTCCTTTTCCACATAAACTGTGTCTGTCTTCAAGGTGTGTCTTTTATACAAAGCGTATAGATGAGTCTCCCTTTTAAAAATTACTGTCTGATAGTCTCAGTAGTTTAATTGGGGTATTTTAAACCACTTATGTTTGATGTGATTATTGACATGATTAAAATTCAGTCTATCATCTTACTTTTGTTCTTCTTTGTCCGATCCATTCTTTGTTTCTTCATGAACTGTTTTTCTGCCTTCTTTTAGATTATTTTCTTGATTGCATGTCAGTTCTAAGTCAGTATTGATTGATTTACTTTTGTCTTCCTCACGAGTTGTATTTTTTCTTGCTTCTTTACTTACTCTGAAATTTTGTGATTGGTATCAAATATTGTGAATTCTATACCTAGTTGGATTCTGCTTATTTTGGTATTTTTATACATATTCTTGAGCTTTGTTTTGGGACACAGTTAACTTACTTGAAACACTTTCACCCTTTCAGGTCTCACTTTTAATATTCATTAAGAAGGACTAAATTGATGATCAATCTATGATTATTTATTCCCCAACACTGAAGTAAGACTCTCCTCATAAATCCAGTACCTAATAATCCATGAGATTTTTGTCTAACAGATGTAAAGAAATTTTTTGTTTTGTTTTGTTTAGTACCAGGGATTGAACTCAGGGGCACTTAACCACTGGGCCACATCCCCAGTCCTTTTTGTATTTTTATTTTAAAGACAGGGTCTCTCTGAGTAGCTTAGGGCCTCTTGTTTCCAAATGTGTGTGAGTACGCAGCACATTTCCCTCTGATCCCTTGTGTGGTTCTTTCTCCAGTTTCAGGTGTTCTCCTTACATGCATACATTGATAAGTACTCTGCTGATTACAAGAAGAAGATTCCCTGAAGTTCTTCAGAACTCCCTCTCTAGAGCTCTCTCCTCCAGTATTCTATCCAGCAGAGTCTAAACTTCAGTTTCCCCATAATCAATTTAGGAAGTTTCTCAACTCAGTAAGTCCACTGGGGTCTAACTGTATACTCTTCCTCAAGGGTACCCCACAAACTCTCTCAAGGTGCTCAGGTGGGGCAATACCATGGCTTATGTCTCTTACTGCTCATCTCTCAAGGATCATTGTATATTGATGCCTAACAGCCACTGCCTTGAAACTGTTTCATGTATCATTAGGTAGAAGCAAAATCAGGTTTCATTATTCCAACTTGACCAGAAGTAGTAATGACTACTGGATAACCACACATACACACACACACACACACACATAGAATAAGAAATTTAACTAGCTATTACAAAATCTGCTATAATCAACATTACTATGTGTGCCTCTTGAGCTTCCTCCTCTACAGTATTTGACAAGGAAACAAATTTTAGGATCATAGGGTTCAAATAGTTTAAGTCTTACTAGTTTATGAAAATCTTCAATTTGCATTGCCCTGATTGCATTAATTTAATATAGTCTTTAAACTTTTTCTTCTAAAACATGCATGCTCAAAACATTGACCCATTTTTTATCATTATATTTTGTCCATTAATATTTGGAATTCTTATATAAAAGATGAGTGGGAATCCACTCTGAAGTTTCATTTAGTTTTTGGATTACAGATTTTGTCATTTGAAAGCTTTATATTTTGAAATAGCTGAATACATCATTTTTCTCTACATAGTCTAAATGTGTATATTATGTATATGAATCTCTTTACTAATTCAGGATCTTGAAGACTATTTTCTAAGTCTTCTCTAATATGTTATACTCTTAAAAATAAGTTCCTAATAACTTCAAATGATTTTTGATATGTGATATGAAGTAGGAGTATAATATTATCTTTTTTCCATAACAGTACCCCAAAGTCCCAGCATCATTTATTTAGTCACTTTGCTCTCACTTTTCCCATTGCTATGTAATATCCTTCATTTTATGTGGGTTTTGTTTCTTGGCTATCTTATTCTGTAGGTCTATTTGACTATCCCTGTCCTAACATCCCTTCGTCCTAACTACTATAGCTTTAAAATAAAGTTCCATTATTAGAAAAGCAAATCTTGAATATCCTTGAGAATTCCAACTTCTATGTGAAACTCTATGCATCTTACCACATTCTATGAACAATCTGAATTTTTTACTGAAAATATATTGAGTTTATTAATCTTTGGAGAACTGACATCTTTACCATTCAAAAACATTACTGAAGTTTCATATTCATTTAGCTTTTCCTTCATGTCTTTCAAGAACATTTTACAATTTTTTTTCCATGACGGCCTTATAAATGTTTTGCTAGATCTATTAAAATGTTTAAAGATTTTTATTCATTGTATCAAGCAGAGATGAATTCAGTTGTTTTTTATATGTCAGTCTAATACCCAGCAACATTGCTCTTTTCCTTTATGAGTTCAATAGCTTGTCTTTATTTTTATTTTTTTTAAATTGTAAACCTTTAATCTGAGCTACTTGGAAGGCTGAAGCAGAAGGATCACAAATTCAAGGAAGGCCAGCCTCTAAAATTTAGCCCAACCCTTTTTCAATGTAAAAAATTAAAAAGACCTGTAGATGGAGCTTAGTAGTAGAATACCTCTGGGTTCAATCCCCAGTATAGAGGGAAAAAAGGTTTTAGAACACTGCTATCACCTAATAAAGAAAACAGCCATGATTTTTTTCTTGCTTATAACTTTTATCTTTCATGTCTATCACAACCAGTATCTCAAATACAGTGGTGACTAAAATGTGTGATAGTGGCCATATCTTTCTCCTGATTTTAAAGAAAAAAAACTTTTCATCTGTATTATTGTTATTTGTTGTAGATATGTAATGAATTTCTTTTATTGAATATCTAGTGTTTAGGAGTTTTTCTAAAATCATTGAATTTCATAAAGTGCATTGTAAATACAGGTAATAAGTATGTTATTTCAAACAAGTTTATATTCTGATGATTGTGTTAACATCACTTCTAATACCAAACCTACTTTCCTGAGACAAACCTTACCTGGTATTTATGTCTCTTAATTTTCTCTACATATAACAACATCTACATACAGATGCAGTATATTTCCAAATGGAATTATATTGTGTATAGTAATTGATACCTGACAGTTTCACTGCTGTGAAAAGATTCCCACATCACACTACCTCATAGCTAAAAAAAACCTGTTTTGCAAGTTATGCTTTCAATATCCATTTTCCAACATTTTAGCTTTCCTCAATAATGTCTGTTGTGTGGTGAATATTTTTATCATTCAGTGCTCTTGTCCTGCTCAGCTATTCTTCAGTCACTTTTTCCAATTGCATAGCTCCATAGAACTTCTGCTTCTAACGGCTGACACCTGCAACTCTTCTTTGGTGGATTCTCTCTTGGGGATGGAACCTCTACGCATCCACAGGAGCTCTTCCCTTAATAAGTGGTGACAGTTGCAGAGCATGAAAGCCCAGCTCCCCAGGCTCAGATCAGGGATTGAGGGACACTGGTATTCTGGACCTCCCTAAGCTACCCTCCTAAAGGACATGGTCACATCACCTTAACTATCATATCTTAACTATCATACTTCTCCCATTCTCTTATCAGTTCCCCAAGGAAGAATTCTATATTAAATCACTTACAATGAAGTCTTCATTTCAAGGTCTGCTTCTAGGAAGCCAACAGTAAAGAAAATTTAAGACATTTCTTCCCATGATTGACAAATTAGTTAAAAAATAAAAATGGTGCAATTTGAAATAGAAATTTTTATTATGGTTTACTAGTCAATGTAGAAATTCTTAGCATTTTTAAGACTGACATTTTTTGTATTGAAAAAATGATTGAATGTATCTAAACCTGACAAACTATAAGGTTATATTTATGAAACTATGTTGTTAAAATATTCCTTAAGCTAGAGATTTTTATTTTTCATTTTCTTTGGATAAGGATGGACAACGGAAAGCCTTTAGTCTTAATAAAACGTAAACAGTTAAAAAAATGTACTTCCTGTGGAAAGTATATTTTAAGACTTTTGATAACTTTCTTGTAGTAAGAATTTATAAATTCATATTTCTATCAGCACTGTAAAATTGTTCTGTCTTTCTATCCTCCTAACATTGGAGAGATTGTGCACATGCACATGTATGTATCTATGCATATAAATACACACACAACATGTTGGCATTAGGAAGGAGGGTCATTGGGAGGTAGTCAGGTCATGAAGGTGGAGCCTTCTTGAATACAATGAGCACCCTTACAAGAAAAGACAAGAGAGATGATCTCTTTCCTCTCTGTCATAGAAAGTTACAATGAAATGGCCATTTGCAGATAAGGAAGAAGACCCTCAACAGGTTACAGATGTGTTGACATCTGAATCTTGGACTTCCTAGCTTTCAAAACTGTAAGAAATAATTTCTGTTGTTGTTTAAACCATCCAATTTATGGTATTCTGTTATAGCAGCCTGAACTGAATAACACACACATATATTTTTTATCTTTCTAATTGAAAATGTTATATCATTGTTATTTATGTCAATTTGATCACTAGCAAAGCTAAACATAATTTCTATATTTATAATTATATTAGTTCAGCGAACCCTTCACCTGTTCTTGAATTCATAACACACAAAGTGTCACTTGTCCATTGTTAATTAAGCAAGGGCAGAGCAGTCCGCCACCTCTTGGTATAATTAATTCGGTGTGCAGATTTTACTGCTTTGATTCCCTTTCTATAATTAGCCTTTAATCTGCATTCTGGATGTCATGAAAACATTTAATGACTTTCCAGATATGTGGAGAAACTTGGCATTATTTTCCTAATCTCTCTGTTCTGCTCCTTCAAGTCTTTTCTTCTCTGGGCCAACATCCTTCAATTGCTTCTCACAAGATATCTCTTCAGTCAACATCTCTTCAATCTCTGGTCAGTATATTTCTAAAAAGAATCCTATTTCAAAAATCAAAGCAATAATAGCACAGAGAAGTTTCTTTGGTATCAGGAAATTTTATTACTTTAGAGAAATTTTAAAGATCTTTTCTTTGAAATATCTCACCCAGATTCTCAGATTTTGAAGACCAACTTTCCATCTCATAAAAATCCAAATAGCGTTTCATTCCCACTTTCCTGACAATTGATATATATACCTTCAATTTTTATTTAAGAATGCTGGAGAAGAGCATTCATTTCAAATATATACTTGTATTTAGCAATATTGTCAGCCTGATTGCAAAAAATAAATTAATTAATAAATTAATTAAATAACAAAGAACACATGAAATATCATAAAATTAACAAGTCGCAAAGAATTCCTGGGTAATCTATTAAAAGTGAAATTTAGTTCTATGTGTAACTTACTCATAAAAATACCTAGGACATTTATTTTTATGTTCAATGGTATAATATACATATAACAGGAGACTAAATATTTATTGATATTTCTTTGTTTATATTCTTAGTATTCATAGGTTTGTTTTGCTTATGGCCAAAGTGCATTTAAAAAATATTTCCAACCCAGAATAGCTAATTCAATATTGAAAAATAATAAAGAAGGAGGAAGGATATTACCCAAATTCAAGACTTACTATGAATTATGGTAATCAAGACAGTGTGATACTGACAAAAGAAGAAAAATATCAGTGGAACAGAAAAGAGACTCAAGAAATAGATCTATATAAATATAGTCAAATAATTTTTGCCAGAGGAGCAAAAACGACACAATGAGCAAAAATATTATTTTCAACAAATGGTGCTGGACTAACTGGACATGGATATTTATTTTTTTAAAAAATGAACCCAGACAAAACTCTCATGACTTCAAAAAGTAACTCAAAATTGTCTCCTTAGGTCTGATATCACAGATCTAAATATAATATGCAAAACTATAGAACTCCTAGAACATAACACAGGTAACAGAAAACCTAGATGACGTTGGGTATACTGATGCCCTTATATATATATACCAAAGGTGAGATTCATGAAAGAACTGATGAATTGGACCTTATTAAAATTAAAAAGCCAAGCTCCATGAAAGACTGTCATGAGAATGAGAAGGTAAGACACATACTGGCAGAAAGCATTTATAAAAAACACATCTGATAAAGGTATGGTATCCCTTATACATAAAAAATTCTTAAAACTCAGCAAAAGTTGAATGAACAACCTAATCAAAAAATAGGCAGAAGACCTTAAGTTATACAGATGTCAAATAAGCACATGAAATGGTGCTGCACCTCATATGTCATCAGGGAACTGAAAATTACAACAATATACTAATGCACATTTATTAGAATGGACAAAACCAAACACTGGCAGTACCCGAAGCTGGGGAGGATGTGGAAAAACGTGAAACTTACTTCATACTGGTCAGAATGAAAAATGTCACAGCCACTTTGGAAGTCCATTTGTCAGTTTCTACATTAAATTAGACACATGATCATATAATCCAAGTTGCACTGCTTGGTATTTACCCATATGAACTGAAACCATATGATCACACAAAAACCTGCACAAAAGTATTTTACAGCAGCTTTATTCATAATTGTCAAAACTTGCCGAAATCATGAGGCTCTTGGTTACATGAGTGAATCAATAAGCAGGTACATCCAGACACGGGAATGTGATTCAGTAGTAAAAAGAAATGAGCTATCAAGCCATGAAAAGACATGGAGGAACCTCACATGTGTCTTACTAAGAAAAAAATCTGAAAAGGTTACCTGCCACATGAGTCCAACTATATAGTCATAGGAGATGTACACAGTGAAAAGATCCATAGTTGCTAGGGGTCAGAAAAAGATGAATAGGTGGAGCACAGAGGATTTTCAGGTCACTAAAACTATTCAGTATGACATACTAAATGATATATAGTATGACACCTTGTTGATTAACATATTTGTCCAAACCCACAGAATACACAACACTAAAAATGAGCCCTAATGATGTAAATTCTGGGCTTGGGTGATGTGTCAATATCAGTTCACCAGTTGCAACAAATGTACTGCTCTGGTGTGGGAGGTTGACAGTTGGGGAGGTTGTAGGTGTATGAGGACAGGGAGCACTGTAACTCTCTGTACTTTCTGTTCAAGTTTGCTGTGAACTTTAAAAAATGCTCTAAAAGATGAAATTTATTCATTTTTAAAATATTTCAGAGAATCTTGCAACAAAAGAGGTACAAAGTATACCTAAGGGCCCAAGTTTCCTCCCTTCATATTTGACATCAGCTCAGGTCTCTGAGCCACACTAAGGGACTGACAATGTTTCTAAGGAGAAAACAAAATAGAGAATATTTCAGTTCTTCACCCCTATAGAGCATATACTTATGTTTGTGTAAGTATGTATTTTATGATTGCTTAATATTTAATTTGTTTGCAACTAACTCATACATCAGAGGCCCCATTAGCATAAAAGCAGAAGTTTTCTGGAGCTCTTTACAAGTTGGAAATGCCCAACCACCCTGCAAACACTGAGAGGAATGATTCTCTTCTGAACTTACATTCCCTGGTACCCTTCAGGAACAAGAATATTTGTCAACAATTCTCCCAGAACCTTACTTTGCTATTTGTTTTCTGCAAGAAAAGACCTAGAGAACAGCAGAAGTCTATGCATAGGTACTGTCTGCAGGTAGGTGAAGGATGTTTTCCACATAGTTAAGACTAGGTTACAGAGAATTTGGCTTGAGCTCAGTGTTTATTTAACATGAGATTTAATAAGATACAGGGGAATTTGTGGCTTTGTAGGATCATTACTTAGCAGAAATGTGCAAATCAATTGCAAGGAAAAGTCCCTTGCTTCTTCTGCAGATTCTCTCTGACAACTTCTGCTGCTCAGGATTTCCTTTTTCAAAGCATCACCCTTTTCTGTTGTTGCCATTGCCCTCTGTCATTCTTCAGGTGCTCTGATCAGCAGAGGTTAATGATATCCTCTTCCTTCCTTTCCTACAGCAAATTTTCGATGCACTACTATATCCAAGATCTGTCCTTCACACAGAGACAAACCCGCATAAATACAGGTATCTCATACTTGACAAAGGAGGCAAAAACATGCAATGGAGAAAAGACAGCCTCTTCAACAAATGGTGCTGGGAAAACTGGAAATCCATATGCAGCAAAATGAAACTAAACCCATATCTCTCACCCTGGACAAAACTCAACTCAAAGTGGATCAAGGACCTAGAAATCAGACCAGAGACCCTGCACCTAATAGAAGAGAAAATAGGTCCAAATCTTCATCATGTTGGCCTAGGACCAGATTTCCTTAACATGACTCCCAAAGCGCAAGAAATAAAAGCACGAATCAATGATTGGGATAGAGTCAAACTAAAAAGCTTTTTCTCAGCAAAGGAAACAATCAGCAATGTGAAGAGAGAGCCTTCAGAGTGGGAGAAAATCTTTGCCACACACACTTCAGATAGAGCACTAATCTCCAGAATCTACCTAGTACTCAAAAATCTTTACACCAAGAACACTAATAACCCAATCAATAAATGGACCAAGGAAATGAACAGACACTTTACAGAGGAAGATCTATAAGCAATCAACAGATTTATGAAAAAATGTTCAACATCACTCATTATAAGAGAAATGCAAATCAAAACCACCTTAAGATTTCATCTTACCCCAATTAGAATGTCTTTTATTAAGAACACAGGCAACAACAGGTGTTGGCGAGGATGTGGGGAAAAAGGGTACACTCATACATTGCTGGTGGGAGTGCAAGTTGGTGCAGCCACTCTGGAAAGCAGTGTGGAGATTCCTTAGAAAACTTGGAATGGATCCACCATTTGACCCCGCTATACCACTCCTTGGCCTATACCCAAAGGACTTAAAATCAGATTACTACAGTGATGCAGCCACATCAATGTTCATAGCTGCTCAATTCACAATAGCTAGATTATGGAATCAACCTAGATGCCCTTCAGTAGATGAATGGATAAAGAAACTGTGGTATATATACACAATGGAATATTACTCAGCCATAAAGAAGAATAAAATTATGGCATTTGTAGGTAAATGGATGATGTTGGAGACTGTTATGCTAAGTGAGATCAGCCAATCCCAAAAATCCAAAGGCCGAATGGTCTCTCTGATAAATGAATGATGATGCATAATGTGGGGGGGAAGGGTGGCAAGAATGGAGGAAGGATAGATAGCATAGAGGGAAGGGAGGGGTGGGGGTGGGGTGGGGGGTAAAAATAATAACAGAATGTGTGACAGATACCATTGCCCTGTGTACATGCATGAACGCACAGATGGTGTGACTCTACTTTGTGTACAGCCAGTGAAACAATAGCTGTACTCCATTTGTGTTCAATGAATCAATAAGTAAAAAAAAAAAAAAGATCTGTCCTTCAAGCTTCTTACTTTCTTATTCACTTGGACTCTATATATTACATTATTTGGCCTATGGACTTTTCTTTGTTTCTCTGATACTATTTTCTTGCTTTTACTCCAAGCTATACTGAAACAAAGTTTCTCCTCTGGCTTATTTCTAAAATTCATAATTTCTAAAATTCATTCACATACTCCTTAAACACCTACTTAAGTTCCAAGCAATGTCCTGGGTGTTTGGAATATGGGAATGTACATAGCCTATTGGCAATTCAAATAGTTCTAGTTATCCACTGTGATAACTATTATCTAAAAAGTGTCATGAAAAGTTAAGGAGAGCAAATGAATGTTCACAGTCCATTAATGTTTGTGAAAGGCTTACTCAAAGGGAGAGTAATTGGTCTAGTCTGGAAGGACAAATGAAAGTTTACCAGGGAATGGGACCATGTAGGACTAAAGACAAGAGTATCCTATGCAGGAATAAATCTGTGTCATTTATTCCTGGAGGGGTTCTGAAAAACCTGAGGAAACAGGTTGGGGCTGGATGGTGAAGAATACTGCAAGAAATAAGAGCTGGATCATATGATGAGGGCAGTTTTAGCAATCTAAGAAGTTTAATCAAAATAGTACATGAAAGGTTACTATTCTAATAGGATAACTGTCAACTGCACAGATGCTCTTTGACTTACACTGAGGTTACATCCTGATAAAACCATCATAGTTTGAAAATGCACATTATACACCTAACCTACCAAACATCATAGCTTAGCAGCACAGCACACTACAGAGCAGACGTGGTTATCCTCAGATTATGCAGCTGACTGGGAGCTGAGGCTCACTGCTGCGTCGTAAGAGAGTACTGCAGCATGGAGATCACTAGGCCAGGAAAGAGATCAAAATTCAAAATCTGAAATACAGTTTCCACACAGCACATTCACTTTCACATCATCATAAAGTTGAAAAATCATTAAGTCAACCCATCACAAGTAGAAGAATAGATGTATATATGATAGGTTGGACAGAAGGCTATGATGGGGAGAAAATTCACTCAGGGATTCTTGAAGAATCTCAGGCAAAGGAAAATGAACTTCTAAACTAAGGCAGTGGCTGAGATTGCAGACCAAGACGAGGAGAGTGATGTGAGATACATTTAAGCACAATGCTATCACCAGTGGCTTGAGCGACGATTATAGTGGAGACCTACCTATATATATATGAGTCCTAACAGAATCACCTGATTTCTGGCCTCAGCTCTTTAGGATGGCAGTATAGACATCCAGGAAAAGAGAAATACAGGAGCAATATGACAATGGGAAACATAATGAATTTAATTTTAGATGTACTGAATGTGGGATGCCCATAGGTATTCACATCTAGAAAATAGTTGGAAAGAGGTCTGAAAGCTCAGGAGAAAGTTTGGGCCTCAAAATATAGATTTGTGAGTCATTGACACATCCAGTAAATATAGAGATAAATCACAACAGATTAAATCACCAAAGAATATGGGTACAGCAATGATAATATTATGTCGGTAGAGGAATGATCAAGGGGAAAATGGACGCTGGGGGAAAGCATACATTCAGAAATGAGAAGATGACCTTTGACAGGAGACAGGGAGAGAGGCGGAACCTGCAGCAGAACAGGAGAGACAGGGACGGCCAAGCTCGAGAGGTTTGGTCCTGGTGGTCAGAATTGCTAGTGTGAAATGCACAGGTGGGCTGGAGTGGACTAAGGACGGAAGGCTGATCTCTGTCAGCTAATCATTAGTTTCCTCGATCAATACTTGTAACAGTAGCTGGAGGTAGAAGGCACTACGCCAATGGAGAAAACTCACCTTTAAAGCAATCACTGATGACCTGGGAACAGAGATGAGGAAAGTACCAGAAAAAATACTCCTTCTCATTCTTTCATGGTTTCCAACAATGATGGGTATAATGATGATAAGGATAATGTTGTTTTGGAGCGGGAGAAAATTTAATATGTTATAGGCTTAAGGTGTGGATTCTGCATTCAAGGAATAGATTGAAGATGTGAAAGAGGGGGATAAACATGAAATTCAGCCAGAGGCAGAAAGAAGGATGTATTTTTAATGCATTATCTGATAATGAATGAAATACAGTAAGAATGGATCAGCAGTTGACAATTATAGATAAGAAGGATTGAAACAGTGGGAAATGAGGCCTAAGAGTCTCAATATTATCAATAACAGGTAATAATAACTAACATTTGCACAGCTCCTACTCTGTCCAGGAAAAATTCTAGGTGTTTTTAACCAATGGTGACTTATTTAATTTTCATAATGACTCAGATTGATACCATTATCATCTCTCCTCTATGGATGAAGAGACAAAAAGAAGTTAAATTACTTATGCAGCATAACAAAATAAATGGCAGAGCCAAGGCCTGAACCCAAACTAGAAGGTAAGTCCCTGTTCTTAACCTCTATCCTATACTGCCACTTGAAGCAAAAAGTTGTCAAGTGGGAGCAAGTGGGAATTTGAGGGGAAAAGTCACAGGAAGTGACAGGACACAGAACAATAGGAACAAATGAAAGAAAGAAGGCTGTACTGGGGTTCAGGTGCTATTGGATTTCGTGAACTTGCAGTGATGCCAACCTGCATCACTTTGTAATAGTTCTTCAGAAATGCTGAGGGTCAAATAGAGAAGGCAGAAACACCAAAAGGAGGGCCCAGGGTGGGAGGAACTAGGCAGAGACACCAAGAGCAGGGTCCCAGGGAGGAACTAAGAGCCTAGAGGTAATTTCTTGAAGGAGAAAAGTCATGGCAATCAGCATAAATTCCACTGTAAAGACTGGAAAGATAGAAGACTGGTCTAAAAGAAACCTGAAAGTGAGTGAAATAAAGCACTGATAGCACTGAGCATGGACAGCACTGAGCACTGACAGCACTGAGCACTGATAGTACCTACTAACTGAGAGCTGGTCCGGGGTGTTCTACCACTGTATCCAACTGTCCATAACATGCAACACATGTAGTGATGTCTCCAGGATCCAGAGAAAAAGGAATGAAAGCCTGTGTTTTTCTAGCATTGAGAAACATCCAAGTGAATTCTACTGGACTAGGTGATAATGGAATCAAAGACATTCCAACGCCATGTCCAAGTAGCATAGGGGAGAAAACGACCTTGAGAGAGTTCTGACAGACTGAGATGAAGCAGGAATTAGAATGCCCCAGTAAGGATTTTACATAAAAGTGATGAAATATAATTCCATCTTCTCAAACTAGTCCTGTATTTACTTCCTTAGCCCAGATGGACCATAATCTCCTTTAAAGACAGAAAATGAAGTACAGTTCGGCTTTTCTATACCTCACATAATTCCGAGGATGTTCTGTGAGAATTAAATAAGTACTTGCTAGGCTGAACACATCACTGAATCTGTCTCAGAGGGACTCCTTAGAAAAAGATGTTTAAGACTTCAACTCTTCTTGCAAATCAGAAAAGAGGTTCAGAGAAGACATAGTTGGATACAGAATCAGATCATCTGCATGTCACATAACAATCACTGATCACCTCCTAAGGTCCAGCAGAGCACTGGCACTATAGAAAATACGCTTTTCCTTTGTAAGCTATTGACTTTCTCATTGGATCTCATACAAAATTAATACAGTGTTACATGGCACAGGCTAGATTTCTGACTCACAGGGTACAAGTTTGTGTGTGTGTGTGTGTTGTGTATGTGTGATATGTGTGTGTGATGTTATGATGTTAAACTTAGAAAAGATCAGAACAAATTAAACAATTTTTTCATAAAATACCTCCAATCTCAGAGTTTTCTCACTCAAAGGAAAAAAAAAGGAATTTTCCCACATGATCATCTGTTCATCTGGCACCATTGCAAAGAGTAATTCATCTGTTCACACCCTTATAATGGAGACAAGAAAGAATGAGAACAAGGCTGAGTGAGAGAGAAAGACAAATGCTTTAACTTCCTAATTCAGAAGACAACTACTTAAATTATCTCTAAAGAGCATTGTTGGGTAGAATGAAAAAGAAGTAAAAGTAAAAATAGACTCATATGAAAGAAATAACCAATAAAGTAAAATACCTTCTAAAAGAACATAGTGGCATAGTATTCTCATAAAATGCAGCAGTTTTCATGAAGCAAAACCAGCATATTCCCCTCTTCTGCAACAGAAGACCAACAGACCCTCAGAACTATGAACCTTCTAGGCTCAGAAAGTTTAACAAAGCTAAAAATACAATGGAAACCTGATCCACTGACAGTCAGCAGCAGACTTATATCTAGGATTTCAATGTGAAGAGACTCCATAGAAGAAGTAACAAAACCAGCTAATGTTGGCACTAAATCGCGCATGAAGACCAATGGAACAAAAAAGAAGACACGGAGACAAACCCAAATAAATAGTTATCTTATACTAGCAACGACACCATAAACATACATTGGAGAAAAGATAGCCTCTTTGACAAATGGTGCTGAGAAAACTGGAAATCCATATGTAGCAAAAATAAATAAATAAATAAATTAGAACCCTACCTCTCACCCTGCACAAGACTCACAAACTAAAAAGCTTCTTCACAGCAAAGGTAAGAAGAACATGAAGAGAGAGCCCATGGAATGGGAGAAAATCTTTGCCACCTGCACCTCAGATACAGCATAAATCTCCAGAATATATAAAGAACTCAAAAAGTTAACACCAAAAAAAAAAAATCACTGAATAAATGCACAAAGGCACTAAACATATACTTATCAAAAGATGAAATACAAATGGTTAAAAAATATATGAAAAAATGTTCAACATCTCTAGCAATTACAGATTCCTCAAATTAAAACTACACTGAGATTTCACCTCGCACCAGTCATAATGGCAATTAACAAAAATACAAGTAACAATAAATGTTGGCAAGGATGTGGGAGAAAAGGTACAGTCATACACTGCTGGTAGAACTGCAAATTGGTGCAACCACTATGGAAAGCAGTGTGGAGATTCCTCAAAAAACTAGGAATAGAGCCACCATTTGACCCAGTTATCCCACTCTTCATATATATCCAAAGGATTTAAAGTCAGCATAATTACTAATTTGAACAAATAAAATAAATCAGCATACTATAGCAATGCAGCCACATCAATGTTTATAGCAGCACAGTTCACAATAGCTAAGCAATGCAACCAACTAGATGGCCATCAACAGATGAATGGATAAACAAAATGTGGTATATATACATAGTGGAGTATCACTCAACCATAAAGAGGAATGCTTTTCTGCCTGGTGCAGTACTGCGTGCCTATAATCCCAGTGGCTCAGGAGGCTGAGGCAGGAGGATCTTGAGTTCAAAGCCAGCCTCAGCAAAAGCAAGGCACTAAGCAACTCAGTGAGACCCTGTGTCTAAACAAAATACTAGGAGGAGGGGGGGAGGAGAATGAATTTATGATATTCACCTGTAAAAGGATGGATCTGGAAACCATCATGCTAAGTGAGATAAGCCAATCCCCAAAAACCCAAGGTCAATGTTCTCTTTGATATGTGGGGGGAAGAACAGAAATTCAGTGGATTAGACAAAGGGGAACAAAGGTATGGGAGGGAGGATAGAAACAGGAAAGACAACAGAATGAATCTACATAACTTTCCTATGTACATATATGAATACACCACAGTAAATCTGACCAACACGTACATCCACAAGATTGGGACTCTAATTAGAATAAGATATACTTCATGTTTATATAAATATGTCAAAATATACTCTACTGTCATGTATAACTAAAAACAACAAATTTAAAAAATGTTATTTGAATATTTCCATATATAAAGCAAAACAAAAGTGTGAAATTTAAACTATTAAAGATGAATCTTATACACTACTGTTTCACCCAAGTCAATTTTTTCATGAATGTGTCTAATTTCATGGCTAAACAAATCAGGAGGGTGATAATGCACTAATGTGAGAAAGTTTCCATCAGAGCATGTGTTCCAATGTATTCTCCAAAGTGTAAGTTAAAAATATCACAAGGTAATATTTGCAAGCATATTTTGGTACTCTATTTCACATAAATCATGTCCTGATCCATTTTCCCCCAAACAGTGTTCTGGTATACATTACAATAGGTTAAATGGTTCAATGAGAAATAATTACAATTAGAATTTCACAGGAAAAATTCAAATTATCACACATATTGATGGTAGAATTTAATAGTTTGCTTCTTGTAAACAATAAAAGCCTTGGTTATTGACTTAAATTCAATCTCATATGTTGAATGTTTTAACTTATATGCCATCATAAAGATATGCCCCAGGTCTCCTAAAGTAAAATGAATGCACTATGTGAAATAGAAATGAAGACAGAAGACAACACCTCACTGCTATTTAGACACTGTGCTTAAAGCAAATAAAATGGTGAAATTGATTTTTTAGGGTTACTTTCATCTGATATGAACAGAAATTAGTGCAAGTGATTGGTATATATTAAATATAAGTTTTAGGGGCTGAGGATATAGCTCAGTTGGTAGAGTGCTTGCCTCTCAAGCACAGAACCATGGGTTCAATTCCCAGCACCCCCCAAAAAAAAAGTAAATGTAAGTTTAGATAATATAATATTTTCTATTGGTTTTCTCAAATGTAAAGTGCACATTGTGCATGTTGCCAGAGGACAATGTCCAACATGGTTCCAGTTATCCCACAATGAGAAAAGAGTAAAAGGGTCACCTATGGCTAATAAACAGGTTTCCATCAGCTATAGAACAGGTCTTGTCCAGAAAGCGCAAATCTACTGTTTTTGTAAAGAAGTGAAACACAAAATTCTAAATACAAATACAATATATTCATGTCAAATTGCAAAAATGATACAAGGGAAACAATAAAGAAGCTATTTTGTCATCCAGTCATTCCTTTGGTGGGCAAAGTTCTTCACATCAGTATTTTATAGTAGGTATCTCCCCATCAGTTAGAAAATACCAAGTGGTTCCAGACTATCTGAAGAATTGTGTAAGCCAAACTGCATTAGGTTTTCATCATATTTTAAGAAATGAGGACAGTAGCCAAAGAACTGTTTAAAAATATAACAATCTTTGCATTCTCTGAAAAGTACTACAAAGAGCATAGGAATATTTAAATAGTCCTTTCACATATATATATGTACCTATATATATTTAAATAGTCCATATATATATATATATATATATATATATATATATATATATATGGCATAGCATGCTTAAGAATGTATGTTTCAGCAACATCTCTGGGGAAAAGCTCACAAACCCCTTCAAAGGAACAGTCACAGCAGGTGTGCCAAATAAAACCTGTTTTCATCAGATTTTAAAGAAATCTTTTTATTCCCTGGAGGTCAAACTGGAAAGAAACATTGGCATGCATGATCTGGTAACAGAAAATAACCACTGCAAAAGGCAAGGGAAGAGGTGACCTCTTCATACACCCTGGTAACAACTGCCAAAAGCAAAGTGTCCTCTATGGTGACATTGCTTACTTTGGTTGCAGAACCTAGAAGAGCAAGCTCTAAGCCTTGCTTTCTAATTAAATTGAAGACAACAATTGAAGATCTTGCTTGCCAAGATCACTCATCAAATTCCTGGAGAGAAATGAGGGGACACCTGAAGCTCAGTGAGAGGGTGAACTATAAATTCGACTCAGGCCTTTGATAGGCATTGCTTAGTTTCCACTCCTTCCTGATACTTTTAGAAATAAATTGCAAAAAAAAAAAAAGAAAAAGATAGAGCAAAAAAAGAAAAAAATCTGGAAAATGAGACAAGAAACAACAATGACTCAGGCCAAACATCACTCTTTCCTTAATTAACAAGAGTGCTATTTACCATGTCATTCATTTTATAAAAGTATGTCAGCTTCCCAAACTTTTCCTTTCCTTGACCAAGTCTAGTCTAGGGAATGTCTTAAAGAAACAGAGTTCTTCCCAATAATGTGCCCCTCCCCCCATTTTCTAAATGGCAATAGGGATTAATGAAACTTAGTAAGGAAATAAAAGGACAATAGTAGAGAAAATCCAGATCATTGCATGAACACCCACAAGAATGAGAAAATACACACTTGTAATTTATAAGCCAATGAGTATCGTAATAAAAACTGAACAGTTATTTCTCTTAAAATAAAAAAAGATAATTTTTCCAGGCTACATTTACTTACGTGAATTTTATTACACAGAACTCTGGCTCCTCAATCACCTTGCCAAGCAATGGCGAAGCCCCAAAATCTATATTCAGACCAGACTACTGGCTTGCTGGAGGCATGGCATTGGCTCACTTTGGAAGAAATATATAATGGCCTTCTACTTAGGCATGTATCCTGCTCAGGCTTCTTAAATTTAAGGATACTGTGGATTTCCTCCCAAATAACAAAAGCATACAGTCAATAACCCAGCACTAGGAATATGTCCAGCCATTGCTAATTATTGATACTGATCATTGACATCTAGTGAGCACTTGCTATCTGCGAGGCACTTTGCTGAGCCCTCTGATCACTGCCCATGCAGTCTTCCAAATGCAGTATGAGAAAAGAACTGCTACTATTCTCAATTTATCATTCCTTCATTAATTTGTAAAATCTCCTGATGTTAAAAGGTGTTACATCCACCTAACTATATATGTTATACTCAGTGCCTTAGAGTACTCATCCTAGACTACTTGTTTTCACATATTTTGTGTGACAATCTTAACTGCTGTTCCAAGAGCTTTCAAGCCTTCTACTTTCAAAGTGCCCATAAGTACCTGAAAGGATAATATCTGTCGAGCGAATGGTGCTTTGCATTCTTTTTCCTGTCAGGGTAGTATATATGCAATCTCTGTACAATCATTCATTGCATAAAATCTATACACCTCATTGGAAAAGTATTTTTTCCATTCTATAAGATAGGGTACTTAGATCAATATCTAAGACAGATTATCAATTTAAAAGATTTCATAAGCTGCAAGACATTTGAGAATGACAGGAACTCAAGATTATTTTTATGATACTAATAAATGTATAAATGCTAAAATAAATGCAAACATAATGTGAGCCAGAAAGCTAGACCTATAACTAACGATCTGTTCTCATAATAACTTAGCAGTATGAAATAAAATTATACAAGATGATAAACAAGATACCGAAGCTTTGTGTGAGTGAAGTGCTTTCTTTTCAATGTGAGTATGGCTCTCACAGGAACCAGAAACTCTGAAAAGTCAATACAACAGTAAAAGAAATTCAGAGTCCTCGTTCATGAAGTCTGTGAAAGAAGATAGCCTACATGGTCAAGATCCTTGAAAAGAAGCAAAATGCATTTCCCCCACCCCCATATCCAGGATTCTGGCAGTAAACGTGTGAATGTGTTCATTTTAGAATGGCCGGGAACAGTCTGCCTGCAATCTTTCTAGTCAAATGTCCTCTGGGAAATCTCTGAGACTGCTACAGTGTGCTTTCAAACCCCATTTTTTTTTTTTTTTCTTTGAAGGGCATGCCTCAATCATGAATTTAGAGACCAAAAAAAAAAATGCTCTTAAATGATTTTTTTTAAAAATTCCATAAGCCTGAGCTGGACCATGTCGTTTGCTTCTCACTGAATTTACTCCCTGAGCAGTGGCCCCGCTATGGCACTGTCAGGGAGCATAAAGAAGAAAGATGAATAATGGGATCTGGGCTGACAGAGGAAACTCAGGCCATGCTAATGAGCTGCCCTTGGAAAAAGTCACTGATGATTCTTGAACAGGACTGCTGGGCCTTCCTAGCAGCATACCTGGAGGGGCTTTTGAGTCATTGGAAAAGCAAACTGGCACAGGAATTCATAAAATGGCGAGAAGGCCAACTCATGACGAATGGTTGATTTTGTGGAGCTATGTGAGAGACCAGGAGAGCAAACACTGATGCCAGGTTATGAAAAAGAAAAGAGGGAGAGAGGAGGAGAAGTGGAGGAAGCAAGAGGAGGGAAGAAGAGACTTCAAGGAGGTAAAGAAAAGAAAGAAGGTTTGCCTGGGCACTATGGTAACAGTATGAAGGCACATGCTACAGAGCCAGACGGCATGTTACTGAAACTCTCAGTGCTTTGGCTTCCTTATCTGTGAAATGGGCTTAATAACTGAGCCCTTGGCTTCTTTCAGGTTTTCCTATGAATTTAACTCAAATTTCCCCAACCGAGAGGAAGCCAAGACCATATGTATTATATATAGTGAGATTATATTGGTTCAAAAATAATATTCACCAGGAGGCTGAGGCAGGAGGAAGGAGAGTTCAAAGCCAGCTTCAGCCATGCTGAGGTGCTAAGCAATTCAGTGAGACCCTGTCTCAAAATAAAATACAAAATAGGGCTTGGGATGTGGCTCAGTGATTGAGTGCCCCTGAGCTCAATCTCCACTACCCCCGAAATAAATGAATTTAATTGAATTAAAACTTAAAAATAATCACAAAAATAATCAAAAAAGGGGAAAAGAAAACTAAACAACTAAAGAAAGTCTTTGAAGAAAAGAAAAACCATGAATGATGAAAACAGGGGATAAAAGAGTTAAGCAGTTAAAGAACCTGCCAGAGGCTGAGCAGGAAAATAAGAAGCAGCAAGCCAGATTCCAAATATCGTATCTGGCCATAAGGCTGACAGAGCTCACAATAATAAATAAGAAAGGAGGCCAGGGCTTTAGGAGGTGACATTCTTGACAGAAAATAATCAAAAGAATGCGACATTCTTGACAGTTTGATAATATTTGAAGATTTACTACAGAGCAGAAAAGCCAGTGATGTGCAGAGTGCTACAGGTCCTCCACACCCTGGGCAGACAGCAAGTGAGGAAAGGGGAGACAGGACTCCAAGGGGCCAGCAATCACTGCAGGAGTTCCACTCCCTCAAAGAGGTCATTTTACATGAAAACCAACATTTTTCTTCTCCATTGACTTTGAGGTCACAAATGCACTTAAATACACTACTTTTTGAGTCTCTCTTAGGTTCATCCACCAGGAACACTCGCCCTCCCCACTCTTGCCTATGTGTGGTTGTGACTCAGGGTGGCTAGCTTAAATGAGAACCAAATGGATGCAGAAGTGAGCTCATGCCCAAGAAGCATCACCCAGGGAAGAACACCAGCACTATAGGAAACAGGGCAGCAAGTAGATGCTAAAGCAGGGCTGGGGGAAAAGGTCCAGGAGGTAGGCTGGGACCAGGAGAGATGTTGGCCATGTTGCTGGGTGAGAGTGAGAGGGTAGGCTCAGAGGACACCAGCCCAGAGTACAGGCCACTAGGAATTCAAGAATTCAAGAAGTAGAAAGCACATCACTGATGAGCTTTCTAATTTAAAATGCCATTTGTTTTGCTGGCCAGCTCAGAAACAATCCCATGTATTAAATCAGTCTTGTGCTTCTATTCTTATATATTAAAATGTAACAAGAGCTGAATCATTTATTGGGGAAACCCCAGAAGTATCAACAAGTAAATTCAGAAATACAGAAAGTATGTCCACTATTGCCACTACCACTTTACCATTGTCCTGTAATTAGAGATATTATAGTTGGAAAAAGGAAAAATTAACTCTAGTTGTAAATAAATATCTAGAAAACCAAGAAAATCAATTGAAAAACTACTGAAAAATAAAAGATACAACAGGAAAACAGAAAATTTACAAACTGGCATAGAGAAAATAAAGGATTTCATATATATGAATGAAAATGCATTTAAAAATCTATCTTTCCAAACATATATCTAATAAAACAAAAAAGGCCCACCTCATAAGAGCAATCAAAAAAATAAACTACTTATACAAATGTAGAAAGGGTTATAAGAGGAAGATATTTAAACACTAATTTTTAAGCCTGTAACCATCCCCATAAAAATACTATTAGATTTTCTCTGTTTTTCAGAACAGATAATTTTCAATGTGAAACTGGTGCATACAGAGAGCCAGAAAGGAATCCAAATTTAAGAGCACATGAAAATATATGTGCTTGCATACTTCATTTTTGGTTTTTATATCCTCAATAAATCCTGATTTTAAATATCAACAAGAATCATTAACATGGATTGAAACACATCAAATATATTTAAAAGCCTGGAATTCATAATGATACTCAAAGAAAAAAGATTACAAGAAAAAAGTCTATGTGCTTATATACTTTGTTTTTGTTTTTTATATCATCAATATATCCTGATTTTGAATGTCAACTGGAATCATTAAAATTGATTGAAATACACTGAATATATTTCAAACCCAGGAATTTGTAATGATACTCAAAGAAAAAGTCTACAAGGAAAAAAAACCAAAACCACCACCCATTAATTATGACTGGAAGTTTCAAGGAAACCATCCTATAAAGTTAGAAATTTCAGCTTTTCTATATGCACTTCAGGGTAGTCCTAACAGAGGATGCAAGGTCTTCTTTTACAGAAGCAGCCCAAATGATAAATCCAGAGGTAATGTAAAATTAGACTCTATCACCTTTTTTTTTTTTTTTTTTTTTTTTTTTTTGCAGTGATGGCGATTGAACCCAGGGCCCTGTGCTTGTGAGGCAGGCACTCTACCAACTGAGCTATAGCCCAGCCCCTATATCACTATTTTAACACTTAATAAAATAACAGATTTGGAAAAAAGCAAAAGGATAAAATCATTAGAAGGAAAGTTGATGGAGGCAGCATCTGAACTGTCAATCTGATATTCTGTGCCTCTCAAAGTGATGCAATGTGAAATAATAGACAGCCTACAAGAACTTCCCTGAAAACAAACAAACCTGAAATCTAATCCAGTGTTACAAGCTGATTTCCAACTTCCGGGAATAAGAGAAAATAATTGCAGATCAGGTGAATGAACACAATGAAAAACAATAAGATACCAATTTCAGCTTCCTCAATTAGTCCATAGAATGGGGGAAAAAAATGTTTTGGAAAGGAACATAAACAAAAGCAAGGACTTCATTGTATATATATACCACAATTTCTTAATCTATTCATCTATTGACTGGTTGAGTCCATAATTAGGCTATTGTGAATTGTGCTGCTATAAACATCAAGGTGGCTGTATCACTATAGTATGTCAAGTTTAGATCTTTGGGGAAAATAACAAGGAGTTGGATAGCTGGGTCACATGGCAGTTCCATCCCTGTGTTTTGAGGACTCTCCATGTACTCTGCTGTTCAGAGTAGATGTACTAGTCTACAGTCCCACCAATATACAAGTGTAACTTCTCTCCCACAACCTCATCAGCATTTATTATTATTTGTATTCTTAATCATTGCCATTCTGAAATTGTGAGATAGATACACAAACACACACACACACACACACACACACACACACACACCAGAGTTCTGCTCAGCCATAAAAAAGAATGAAATTATAGCATTTGCAGATAAATGGATGGAAATGGAGAATATCATGCTAAGTGAAATAACCCACATTGAGAAACCTCAAAGGTGGAATGTTTTGTCTCATATGCAGAAGTTTGAGTAAAATAAAGGAAGGTGGAGGGAAGGATAGGATATCATGAAGATCAAAGGAAGAGTGGTAATGAAGGAGATGGAGAGGCAGAGTGGAGGGATGGGTAAGGAGAGACAATACAGAATGAATTCTTTAAAATTATGTTATATGCATATATAAATATACCACAAGGAACTTCCTTTATTCACAAGTAGAAAGAATCAATAAAATATAAATAAATAGATGAGGGAAAGGATGTCTAATTGAGTAGAGGAAGGGGAATGAGAGAGGGGAGGGAGGATGAGAAGAAAAAGGGGGAGGGAAAAGGAACTGAAATCAAATTCCATGCATGTATGACTTTGTTGGGATGAACCCAACTACTATGAATAACTATAAAGCTCTAATAAAAAAAGAAAAAGGATAAAGAAATATTCTCAGTATTCTCAGATCATTAATAATTAGGAAATGCAAATTAAATTATACGATACCACTCTGTACACCTATTAGAATGGTTAAATAATGATTTTTTAAATGCTGACAATAAGAGCTGGCAAAACTGTGGAGCAACTAGAATTCTATTTCCTTGGAAAATGCACAGTGGAAGCACCCCACTAAAAACAGTCTGGTAGTTCTGTATAAAGTTACACATACAGTAACCATGTGATCTAGTAACCTGGACCAATACTCTTAAGCATCTATGCTAAAAGAAGACCTACACTTACCTGCAAAAGCCATAATTTTTTGAGATTAGCCAATCCCAAAAACCAAAGGTCGAATGATCTCTCTGATAAGTGGATGATGATACAAAATTCAGGTGGAAAGGAGGCAAGAATGGAGGAAGGAGGAATTGCATAGAGGGAAAAGAGGGTTGGGATCAGGGTGGGGGGGGTAAGAATAATAACAGAATGAGACAAGCATCATAACCCTATGCACATGTATGATTACACAAATGGTGTGACTCTACTTTGTGTACAACCAGAAAAACAACAGCAGTACTCCCTTTGTGTGCAATGAATCAAAATAAATAACTTTTTAAAATTAATTAATTAAGCCAAAAAAAAATTTTTAAAAATGTTTTGCCTCAGTACATGGGAAAACTGCATCAAGTAACCGTTGCAGTAGAATAAACACAAAAGAAAGCAGAACAGCATTAGTAAATCCTATCTATGCACTATTGAAGCTGAGCTCAACTTGAGAATAAAGACATTACTAGCAAAAAAAAAAAAAAAAAAAAAAGACCTACATCCACACAAAATCCTATACATGAATTTCTTATCAGATTTATTATTCTCCCCATCTCAAGGTCCATAACATGAACTTTAACCTAAAACAAGCCAACTAACAAAACAATCTTAAAGTCCATCAAGACTACTAGATAAATGAACTAGGGCAAAATCCACATGATGGAATAATACGCAGCTATTAAAAAGAAGCAAGCTACTACCCAGGAACATAGTGAATTTAATCAAAATTAATGTGAAGTGGGAGAAGCCAAATTCAAAAGAACACAAAGTATACAATTCTATTTTTATCATATTCTGGAAAAGATGCAACTCAAGGGACAGGAAAACAGGTAAGATGCTACAAGGAACTAGTATCAAGTGAGAAGGACAGACTAAGAGAAGTATTAGTGAAATTTCTCATAGCGGTGGAGGTGACATGACTTTGTACTTGTGTCAAAATTCAAAGAACTGTTCACCTAAAAGGTGTAAATGTTACTGAGTGTAAATTATACAATGAAAACCCAACTTGAAAAAGAGGGAAGGAGGCAGAAGAGCATAAAAGCTTTGACATGCACCTGACGTGGAACTTGTTAGAATTCTGACTCAAATAACTACAAACATTTTTAAGACAAACAGGAAAAATCTAATTAAGATGTGAGTATTAGATGAAAACAAGAAATTATTTTATATTTAGTTATGTGGGATAATGGCATCATGGTTGTGTTTTTTACACAACCATATTCCATATTTTTTAAAGATGCATATTTTAGCATATAGAGGTAAAATGAGATACTTTAAAATATCCCAGGGGTGGGGGAGAAGAGGCACTTAAACAGGTGTCTCAACTCTGGATGACAGGCACATAGCAGTTAGATATAAAAAAGGGACTAACTACTCATACTAGCAACTCTCTACTTGCATGCATGTTTGAAAAATGTTTAAAATGAAAAAGTAAAATAATAATAGTTAATATTTGTTGAGCACATACTTTGTACCTGTCAATATTCTAAGGCTTTACTTGTTAACACACGTTTAATTCTCCTGACAAAGCCATGAAGTATGTACAACTCTAAAAACCACTTTACGCATAAGAAGACCGAGACACTCTCATGCTTAAAAAATTCCCTAAATCAAGTAGTCAGCAGAGAAGACAAGCTGGTTCAGGGACCCATTTCTTAACCACCCAGGAACCCACTTTTAATTCACAGTCTAGGTTACATGGTTTGCTTACAATCTGTCTATATTTTCCTTCTCATTTTGGTCACCATGTTGACACAGACAGCTATCTTTCTTCATTCTCATAAATTTTTTAGTTCTGTTTGCACACCAAAGCAAAGAGACCACAGTGACTGCATTCTCTAAATCATAACAAAGACAGATTCTGAGGAGACAAAAATGTGAAAGTTTAGTATGTAATCTAAGATAAGAAAATACACATATTTGAACTTCTCTCTATATATTTTGCCAGGAAAGTGATTTAATCAAAATGATAAAATGGATTACTGCATGGGTTTCTTTTCAGTTTCATGTGCAAACCTTCAATTCCATTTAGCCATCCATCAGCCTTTTATTTCTATTACTGATAATGGAGAGGCATACTATGGAGAACAGGCTCATGAATATTAAATAAAATGTGGTTTGTATAGAAATGGCTAATCACTGCCAGGTGAAGAGATAAGAAAAAAGAAAAGAACTAGTCAACCCATGGACTGCTCACTTTTCCCCTTTTTATCCTTAGGGGGTAAAAATGAGAGACTCCAAAATGCAGCACAAATTCATCAGCAGAAACTGTGACTTTTCATGTCTTCACCAGCAAAACGTTAAGAATAGCCGCACAGGCCTATCATGTGACCCTCCTCTGGGGTACATGCTCCAAGGGGCGTGTGCAACAAGAATAGCAAGGCGGTTCAGCCATGGCACTTTTATCTTGGTAATAACGTGGGGGGGCAGGGAGGGCTAGCAGTCATTTGCTTTTCAGAATGACTATCAATAAGTTAATCAATGAAAATTCTTTTGAGAAGTAGGTGCTTCTTTTAGACAGAAAAGGAAACACTGATAAAATCAAGTCACTTCACATCAAAACTCAAAGCTGTAAATGAATTTTGATTTGGATTTAGCATTCTGATTCTTTCTCCTCATGCATATATATCAGTAGCAATTTTTGAGTATTATCCATTCATCAGGAAACACTATTAAAGGAAAAAAGATTACTGAGCTCAGATTACTGAAGTCAGACAGTGCTTCGCTTTTTTTTATGTAAATTTTTTTTTTTTATCTAGAATCTCTTCATTTCACTATATTTCTTCTTTGTGTCAGACCAAAATACCCGACAAGAACAATTTAGAGGAGGAAAAGTTTATTTTGGCTGACGGTTTTAGAGATTTAGCCCATGGTCTGCTAACTCCATTGCTCTGGGCCCAAGGTAAGACAGAACATCATGACAGAAAGGTGAGGCAGAGGAAAGTTACTCAGGTCATAGGAACCCAGAAGAAAAGAGAGAGAGAGAGAGGCAGGAAGCAGTGGAACAAAATATAATCCCCAAAGACATGCCCCCAGTGACCTACTTCCTCCAGCCTCACCCTACCTGCCTATAGTTACCACTCAGTACAGTAATTCTTTCAAATTATTAAGCCTTCAAATGGATTAATCCACTGATTAGACTATAGCTCTCACAATCTAATAGTTTAATCTCTAAATATTCCTGAATTAACACAGGAGCTTTGGGGGGGCACCTCACTTACAGACCATTACAGTCTCTATGACAACATAAAAGGAAATAACTATACTTTATATAACTTTCCTATTGTTGCCATAAAAAATTTACCACAAATTTAGTGAGTTAAAAAACACAAATTTATTATCCCACAGTTCTGCCGGTCACAAGTGTGACAGGGGTCTCATGTCTGGGTCAAAAATTAAAGTGTCACCACGGTTACATTCCCTTCTGGAGGTTCTAAGGCAGGATCCACTTGCTTGCCAATGGGAATTATGGCTGAATTCAGTGCTTCCAACTGTGGGAAAATGTGTATTTTCTTGCTGATTATAATCCTAGGGCCAATCCCAGCTTCTAGGTACCACTGAAGTTGGCTTGTGGCCTTCTTTTACCATCTTTAGAGACAGCTGCAGTAGGTAGAGTCTTTTTAGCATTGCATCTCCTAACCATTCTGGAAAAACTTTTTGCTTTCAAAGAGTCATGTGATTAGATTGGACCCACTCAGATAATACAAGATAATCTTCCCAACTCAAGTCCCTAGCCTTAGGACCACATCTGCAAAATTCCCTATGCCATGTTAATTAACAGATTCATAGGTTTTGGGATTAAAGTACAGGCATCTCTAAGGTGTCATTATTCAACCCATCATACCATCTGATAATACAAGAGTAGGTAACCAAGCAAGGCAGTGAACAGCAATCCAATTCCAGTCACAGAACTTTTCCCCAATCTTTTTATAAACAAAGACCTTTGTATTCTTTTTTTATAAAGAAGCCCAATTTACCAACCTGTATTACATAACAAAATATTTCCCTTAAAACATATTCAAAGACATAGAGAAGATCGTGGTCAATTCCAAAATTCTAATCAACATAAAATCATGAGCATCACCACCAGAATACCAGTGAGGAAGACCAATTTAGCTGGTCCTCCTAAGTCCCTGCTATGTAAAGGCACAGCCGCTACTGGCTTTCGTGGAAAGCCAGTACTGAAAATATTGTTAAGTACTGAAAATATTGTAAGATTGTCTCAAACTGGTGCGGAAGATACTTCAATTGGGGCCAATGTTCAATCTCTTTAGCTTCATGGCAAAACAGTAGGTCAGTTTTTAAGTGCATTCCTTCTATGAGAACAACAGAAGCCACCAAATTAGGTGTTAGTTAAACTAAGAACATCACTGGGAAAGCTCTCTGAGATAGAGAGGTGGCAAGGTGACACTATTTCCAGTGTGACACTATTTCCCTCCCAATTCACCTTTTATTTTTCAACTTACATTTATTTAATGACTCCTGGGATCCAGGTATGGTTGTGGATATTGAGACTTCATAAACTCAAAGATAAAACAAAGATTCCTCATGAGAATCTAGAAAAAGGTGACAGAGGTACTGATGGATTTTTGAAGTCTCTCCATCTTTAGCATCAAGAAGCAGATGCTAAAAAACATGGATTTTCCATATCTAATCAAGAGGTGAAGTTGTGATAGTGGGTATCCCTTGACCACTGGAAATCCCAAACAAAATGTCAGTGGAACAAAAAAAAAATAGTTAAAAAGTAGAGAATTTCAGAATTTTCTTTTTAATTTATAGATATATACCATTTACAGGAGACAGACTTAAAAGGCAAAAAGATAGAAAGGAAGGAAATAAGCAGAAGTGAGGAAGATTAGACTTAGTAGATTGAGCGCTTAGCAAGTTAGATATTAAGATTAAGCAGAAAACTGTAGCAATTAAGGCAAAATATACTGACCCAGAGATTGTCACATCAACCACAGGAAGAGCACAGAGCCCAGGAACAGCCTGTGGTATCTGGAAAGCCAATGTAAGGCAAGGGATGCAGGCAGATGAGCTGGGAGAAGACAGATTACAAATGCCACTGGAACAACTGGTTATACACACAATGAAAAAAAATCAGATTAGATTTTACCTCATCCATATACAAAAACATGTTCTAGTGAATGACAGAACAGAATACAAAATGAAAAAAGATGAAATCTTAAGGAAAAAATATAGAATATTTTCCTGTCTTTAAAGACTAGTAAGGATTCCTAAGCAAGACATCCCTCCCCTGAAAAATCAACCCACAGTGGTAAATATATCATCTTAAAAGTGTAATCAAACTATTCTTTTAAAGAGTGAAATAGCAGGTTAAGGAATTCTATCAAAGGATAATGAAATTCCACAGACTAATAGGAAAAATACAAGTTATCTAGCAGAGAAAAGGATGAAATGGTTACACAGGAAACTTAAAAGCTAAATAAGTAATCAAATATGTACTTCCAGTTATGGGCCAGTAAGAAGTTGCTACTAAATGTGGGGGTGGCTCTCCTTCACTGCAGTTTTCATTCAGATGCTGGGCTCCTGTGCCCACTGTACCACACAATGATTTCTACATGGCTGCTTTGCACACCTCGATGACTATTCTTTACTGAAGGCAGTGGCGGAGTTAGCATGCGTGAGTTTTGTTTAAATAATCTTTTCTAACACTTTTTTGCTTAACATCTGAATGTATAAAAAAAGTACTTATGTCAAAGTATCAGATTAAAAGGAGACACAGTGACCTTCTTCCTAAACATTAGAACTGAATGAAAGTTAGATACTCTCATTTTCAGAACAGTGAATGTACTCAGTTCCATGTGATTACACAAAACAAAACTGTCATAAACAAATGCAAAGTGCCAGTGCTACTGATCTGGGGACACCTTAAAACACCACTTACTTTTATATACCTGACATAATAGGGTTTCAAAATCATATGGGAACTTTTTAAAAAATCAATGTTATTTTAAAGCATCAAAAATAAAATTTAGACTATCTATAATAAATGAATTAGAATGGATCAAGATAATTCCTCCACCCATATGAATATTACATAATTACTCTTTCCTTAAAAGTCTTCAAGCCAGATGTAATTTGTAAATAGCGTTCTGCAAGCATCAAGGAGCAGATGTCACTTATTTCAAACTAACTTGTCATATCATTGTAAAATGAACCAAAATAACATTGCTAAATTAAATCATGTCTTTTCTGATAAGGATCAATATTCTTATGAAACGTGGCTATATGAACGCATATATTTTATAATTATATTAGGATGTAACAAATGTTGAAATTTTTATCTAAAAAATCAATGTAATTAAACTAAAAATATGTTATTGCTTCAAAGAATAAACAAAGCATTACATGTTTTGAAACTATTTGGGGGTGGTGAGCAACAATCAGAGAATGAATGTATATTCCTTAAAGTTCAGCAATAAGAACTCTTACATTAATGTAATATCTTAACACTATCTAAAACACATGCCTTAAGCAACTGAACTATGCTTCTCACATGAAAATTTTAATTGAGCTGCACTCAGATCAAAGAGGAGAATAATGAAATTGAGCAAGCTTCAAGAAAGCCTAAAACATAAAACCCACATGAAGAGCATGGCTGTGAACTTTCACATCTTTTCACTAACTTAAGAAAAATGTCCTTAAGTTAAATTGAAAGTTATGCTTTAATAGTTTTTAGCAGTCTTTTCTTTCCTAAATGATACATAATAAAGTAATTCCTCAGAAAACCATCCCTGACTTTCTTCATTTATGAATAAAAGATTATGTCATTTTAAAGAAAATTTTAAATGCATAATACTTTTTATTTAAACTCTCTATATAACTGACCCACGTATTTTTCAATAGGCCCAGCACCCAGAGAAGTTGTAGGTTCAAGCACAAGAGAAAAGTGAGCACTACAAATTAGTGATATCCTCTATCAATAAACCTATATGCCTCATAAATATAATTTCAGATACACTAATACTTGGTTTTATGAACAACATATGAGCTCCAACTATCAAAGTGATGAAATTCTTGTTCTGAAATCTTTTCAGAGTCAAGCTAATCTAGATAATACAACAATTTCAAATATATAAAATAATATGGGGCTTTAAAAATTAACATGTAAATAATATAAAATAAAAATCTGAGATAGTTAGATTGAGGTTTTGAAAATTTTATACACTAGTAATATCACTACTCAAAACAGATAAAAAAAATAGAGGAAATTTCCATTCCCCAAAGGATCCCCTTTTTGCTAACTTGTTCTCCCTTTCTTCAGGTAAATGTGATAGTTTTAGCATAGCAAAGAGAGTGAGACAACTGAATATTCATGGGCAATTTATTACATTGAAATTGCCACCAATAACAAATGTTGGATCTCATTTGGAGATGCATTTAGAGCCTGAATAGTGATAAACTTTCATTTTTTATGTGTTTGAATTTGTGGGGGGGGAGTCCAAAGTCATTTATAAGTATGTCCAAAAAAGAAAACAAATTACGGAGAAGAAACTGGAGGTGAAATAGCCCAGATATCTAAGAGCCACACCTGGGCTAACCATTTTAGACTAATATTCTCATTTGGTATTCACAGCTATCCTGAGCAGTAGTTATGATGAACTTTATTTTGGTGATGAGGTAATTAAGGTTCCAAAGGCTAAGTAAGTTGGCCAGGTTTCCTCATTTCTAAAGCCAGGGTTCAAGTCTGGATCTTTTCCTCCAAAACAGGTGCTCTTGTATTACATTCCAAATTTATTCTTTACACTGTTTCACACTGTATGGAATAAAAAATGAAGTCTCAGCACTTACTGCCATCACCATCTTTGTTGAACGTACATTTAGCTTCCTAGTGATAAGCAGTGAGCCAGAGAGCAGTGCACATCCCAGAACATGGACTTTCTCAGGAAAGGACATGTCTTTCTCAGGGAAGGACAGACCTACAGAACACAGTTCAAAATCCTACAACTGGACATGGGAGAAAGCCAAAAATCCATCTACCTGAAGCTGACATGGATCTACAGGACTTTGATATGTGTGCCTGCGGAATTCTGCCCCACTCTCCAGAGCAATGTGACCAAAACTATGGGGGTGCTGGCAGATGCTTAAAAGAAGCCTCATTTGGGAAAGTGATTCAAATCCACTCAATGGAGATAAGATGATGGCATTTGACTTCCTATGGCCCATGGAAGTACAAGGAACCTGAGAATGGTGGAAACTTGAGGTTGATTTATTTTGTTTACAATATTGTTCTGCTCTGAGAACATTAGGAACAGAGACTTAGAGAATCTCTATGATCAACATTATTTCAATGGGGAGAAAATGTAAAACATTTTAATCATGATGGATAAATTTGGAGAGCTAGGTTATATTTCATCACAAGACACTGTATGCCAGAATACCTAATAGAAGCATCCATGTGTACAACTTTGAAACTGAAAATGTTTCTTTCAAAATGTTTGAAGTAGCTGGACACAATTCAAAAGGGGAAACTGGTCTGAATGCTTTGCTTCCATAGTGTGACATCAATACTTTTCTGTTTTATTCAAGGGAATTTGACCAGGTACCTATGGAAGATCAACTGACCAAATCACATAAGAGAATCTCTGACCATTTTTTAAGTGACTGTCTATAGCCAGATTTTCAAAAAAAGTCTCCATAATTTTCTTCTCAAACCAGACATACTTATTTGAGAGGAAAGTCAAATGGTGAGCATTAAAGTCTACTTATCGGAATTTGGAAAGGATACACACTGCTTAAGAGACATTTAAAAGTGTGTGGTGGAGCAGTTCTGTAGCAGAAACTAGCACAGGCGGCAGAAGCCCTTAAACCACTGGTCCACAAGTGCTGTCAACAAGGAAATCTCCACTTTGTTTTCTGTGATATGAAAGGATGCTATTTGCAACAACTACAAATATCTTAGGCTAAAATGATGCATAAAAGATTCACTATCTTAATATCTTTTTGTATTTTTAATGGTCACCCATTTGTTCTGTTTTGTTTTGTTTTAAATAAAAGCATAAAAGAGGAATTAGAAAAATCTTGATTCAATGTGTGCCTTTCTGGAAATCTTAGTGGCACCTCTGCAGACTGGTTTGTAGCTGAAACCTGACAAGAACACACAGCCAGCATCTGCTGAAGTTCAGTCATTCATCTACTTCACATGGCTTCCATCTGAATCAAGTTGTACTTTACTGGCAGAACTCAGACTAGGTATATTTCAGGCTTTACATTCTGCTTCTCAGACTAAATTCTATAGTGACAACCATCTAGAAGGCGTCCTTAAAGACTTGTAGGTGCAAGCCTAAGAACAAGGCAGGTGAGGAAGGTCCCTTCTCTCAACCTTATGCACAGCAATGGTACTTGCTGCTGGTCTTCAAGGTTACCTCCCTCTTTGGAAGGATTACTGGATAAAAAGACTGATACAAGGAACAGTATCTTCTTGCTTTACACAGATGTAGCCTTCTACACTTTTTATTTCTTGGACACACAACAGTAGCTTTGTTTTGAAATTCTGTAGTCTCTGAAGGTAATATTCTTAGTGGTTTAAATATTACATAAAGAATTTAGGTCCGATGCTAATGAAGAGCTCATAAGTGGCACATAGCCACAAAAGGCAAACAAATGCTTCAGATAGTGTTTCCATCAAGAGGAAAAGTGAAATATAATTTGTCTTCTTCATATTTAATTATCATGTAATTAATGTGCCATATGTGAAACATTCTGGCCTAACCGCAACTAAAAACTGCAAGAAACTCCCTAACAGAACTTTGCAAATAAAAAAAACCTTTGTGGAATAACTTTTTTAAATAAAAAATAAAATGTCATGGTTTTAGTGAATCTAGACTTTATATTCTTAAAGACCTTTACATTAGAAGGAATGTAATTATATATATTGCTCCTATAAATTTATAAATTAGTAAACTAAAGCTTTGGGCAGGAAGGAGTAAAACTTAAAATGCAAGTCTCTTTATTCTACCTCTGAGCTCCTGTCTTCCACATCCACCTTTTTCAAACATCTTTAGCTTCCACATTTTCCAAAAGCAATCAGATGCACATGTTTGACAGAAAAACAAAAACAAAAACAGACTGGAGCAGAGATGTTCTGTCCCAGCTGAGGGGAACTCAAGTCTCAGTCTACCCGCTCTCCCTTCCCAAGCTGAATTTTCAGGAATCCCTCGAGTTCAGCAGAATACAGATTGAAACCATCTGCTTTACACCAAGCCATCTCATAAAATTAATCTGGAAGAAAGCCAAGTTAAGAAATGTGAAAAATTAAACATCAATACAAAAGATAAATTATAGTTTAATATAACAATATGAAAACTGTCACAAGTTAGTTTATGATTAATCACCAAATCAATGAGGCTGAAAATGGGCACCCTAGGAGTTCAGAAAAGCAAGACATCACAGTGTGTTGGCAGGGATCTGGAGTGAGTTACCAAGAAGAAGGGCTGTCTTGAGTCTTAAAACCTGGATAGTACTGAAAAGATAATGAAGAATGCATAGGTAAGGAAAATAGCATCAGCAATGGTATGGGAACCAGAAAGAACAACAGAATTTCAATGGAAGAGAGTTGACTAAGCTCAAAGAAATGGCTTGGGAAGCTGAAGAGTTGGTGTTAAACCCAGACATATGTCAGGGGCAGATTATTTCAAGGTAATGAGTTCTGACTTTGTCCTGCAGGCTACAGGGAATTACTGAAGGCTTCTGAGCAAAGTAGCAATATGATCAAAGTGTTTTAGGAATTTTATTCAGACAGTGGTGTAAAGATATTCTAGGAAAGAAAAAGTGGAGGAGAGAGATCAGTTAGGAGGCTATTTGCAGATATCCAGCCATGATAATGATCAAAACCAAGTTAAAAGATGAAAGGACAAAAAGAAAAGGACAGATAAAATATGACAAGCAAATTTTGAAAGGATTTAGAAAGATGCCTGTTGTTCCAGGTATTGGGAACACATCCTGGATATCTATCAGGTATCTTACCAAGGGTATTTTGATCATGGAAGATAATATAGTTAAATGATCTCTCAGGTTCATTTCCTGTTCTGAAATTATAATTCACTTTAAATAATGGTTGGGATAAAGAAAGCCTACCTCAAATTAACAGGCTGAAGTGCAGGGAATTGCAAGAATGATAGATGCAATTTCTATGATGAGACATTTAATACTGAACATTCCAAAAGAGATACGGAAAACAGGACCAATTCCTTTTGAAATGTTGAAATAGGCAAAAAAAAAAAAAAAAAAAATGTAGCATGTCACACAATCCTCTAGACTCCAGTGCTTCTAATGATTTAAGGATCCACATTTTTCTAAGTTATATATCAAGAAGATGGCTAGGAAGAAAGCAACTAGGTTGTTCTCGCTGCCAACATAAAATAGTACAAAATCATTTAATATGTAGTCTTTTCAACCTTCCACACAAACATGGTATTCAATTTCAGGCAAATCATCTTGGAATATAAATATAAGCAACATACATACTTTAGAGCCTGAATCTTTCATATTTTCTCTTTACTAGTCTCCTGAGGGCAGGATTATACTTTTTACATTTTCTTTGTAACTCTGTACAGTATGTAATTTACATGTTTTATGCAAAAAAGGTGACTAACTCATGTTCAATTTAAACCTAGTGTGAGTTCTAGATTTTTTTCCATTTGATAAACATATACTGATTTATTTTTTAAATTTATACCTAATTATTTTTCTACACTGCACTTCATTGGACATGCCCCAATGAAATTTATTATCTTAATTTCTCATCTCTTCCAATTTACCAAAGAGCTTTGAATTCTAAAACTAGTCTCTACTATTTCAAGTGCAATTTATATGTACTATCATACTCTCCTACACTGATAGTAAATATCATCCATAGGTTGTTAATTCCATCAATCCAATTGGATGACACAATTTTTAGACAAATTATTTGTAAGAAATTTCTTACTTGTTTACAAAGGGTCTAAAAAGAGTATTTTATCGAGCTTTCAGAAGTATTTTAAATATTTTGGGGTACCTGGTTATACCTGGAATTGTGATATTGATAGCTTTTTCAAAGATACTTAAGAGATTATATAGTTAGAAAACTTAGTGCCAAGAGAATAAAACACTGGATTGACCCACTGAAGAGTGATGCAGTCTGGTTTTGAAGACAGTCTAGTTTTGAATAACAGATTAGGATAGACAACTATCAGTTCTGGGTTATTAAATATTCTTCTGCCATAATACAAAACAATGATATCAAAATTTCTTAGATATAATTCTAGTTCATTAAAATTTATTCCTGAAGTATAAAATCTACAGAATATCAATGAATATTAAAGTAGCTTTATCTATCTTTAAAATTTCTTGAGCAAATTATAACTTAAAACACTGAAATTTTGTACTTAATTATAAACAGCAATATCATTGCTGCATGTGTACACAAATTTTTGCATCACATGAAAAGTTCTGGCTTAACACATGTAGGAATCAGGATACAGAATACATTCTATAGATGTTAAAGGTTAATACTGCTATACTATGAGGATCATTCAGAATGATTTTAGTTAATTGTGGTCAAGAAGACATTTTTGCATCCATGGTTACATGTTATTTCAGTTGTATTAAGATAGGAAGTATTGCAATGTTTCATATGGCCTTGAGATCCCACAATAAATATCAACTTATTTAATTCTGAAAGAGTTTTGGCCAAAGAAGTAAATTATAATGTTTTATACTGATTTTAATAGATTTTAAAAATGAAGTTCCATTTTACATATGCTTTAAACCTAACTCACACTAGATTGAAATTTGATAAAGGAGTTATTTAACAAGGGGTGGAGTTTTCAGCGCAGACACCAACATTAGGAGGCTTTGGTAGTCACATCTGTTTATCAAGCACTTCATTTACTGTTCAATGTTAAAAGACCTAATACATTCCACAGTAATTAATGAGATGGGGCATCAAAACTTAGGTAGAAAGTAAAGTCCTAAGAATAAAAGAAATGCAGCTGGATTCCTTTCACACACTCTTCATTACTTCTCAAAACAAAGAACATTTCAAATTCTTCAGTATGGCTTGCCTTTGTGATATGCTCCCTCTCTGCATTTATTCTCTCCTACCTTTTCTCAATCCCCAGCACATTGCCCTACTAAATCTTTTCCCCACAATCACATGTGTTCATACCTCATGACTCCCCTAGCAACTGCTGCTCTTCTTCTCCCAGGTTAATGGACTCCTTAACCTCCCCTGAGAGAACAGTGACTCTGAAGGACTTCTGTAGTTGCTGTGCACATTCTTGTCATATGACCTAACACTACTGTGTCTTCTCTTCTGAATAGTGAAATAAGCAATATTTTTTTCTGAATAATTCCTATAACATAGTATTTACTTTAAAAAGCAAATGGATTTATTAGGAGAAAAATTAGAAACATTAATATTGTATTATTTTGACATATAATAGGTTCAACATTTACTTGATACTGAAACAAATATTGATCTAGCATTTATGATGTGCTAAATATTATATAAAGTGGGGAACAGACACAAAAAGACAATGATAAAAACATTTTAAAGAAATCTATGTTTTCAAGTAAAATGTGAACTTATGAATGTATTCTGTAAATGAAATACGGTAATAAGTGTTATAAGATGAATTTAAAAAAAGCTTTGGTTGCCTTCTTAGGTCTGGGTCTGTACTGATGAACTTCTGTACTGCCAAGAATGTAAGAATTTATGGTCTGTTATTTTTTTTTTTCCAGGTACCTTCTTCCTTCCTTAGTTTCAAACCATTTTCTCTTGAATGGATTCTCAGTTTACACTGTCTCTCAAAACCTAAATGATCAGATTGATGAGTCATTCTCTGATTTGGGCTCCTTCTCAGTATGCTACATTGTAGAACAAACCCCTCAAGTCTACCTTCTGAGAGCTTCACAATGCCCACCTAGCCTCATGCTGCAACCACAGGAAACCCATCTACCGTCTCTGCCTCCACTTGTCAAAAGGGGTCTCTTTCAGCCAGCATCAAAAGGAAGGGGTAACTCACTTTGACTGGGATGAGAGGTGAAGGCAATACACAGACAACACTGGCTGAGTTGACCCACATTTATTTGGGTAAAAATATGTAAGAAAATTGAAGTGAGGGTGTTCCAGGTAGAGAGGCCTTCCTATGGCAGCAATGGCATAAAATCTGAATCAAACACCTCACTCAGGGGGCAGTCAAGTAGACTATCCAGTGTTACACTAGCTCAAATATCTAGTATGTACGAAAAAAGACCAAATGTGTTGGAAAATACCTAGAAGTGCAGATAAATATTTATAAAAGTAAATCAAGAAAAACTCCATCTTTTAGAGAAAACAAGAATGAAATTCATGAGGAAAAGTGAACGCTACAAATGATAACTACTTTAAGAAAATAAAAGGAGCAGCAGGACTTCATTATATTGGCCTCATGCAATCTCAAAGCTCTTTAAACTGCTTTTCAGAATATCTTGATCAAATAAATTTCCTTCCACCCAACTTAGTTTTCTACCAAAAATAAATCATTTTCTTCCTCAATTTTTCTCAATTTTTCAGTTCTAAAATTACCTACTTTATTGAATCTGCTATGCCCTTTCTATGTGTTTATCCAAATACATATTTGTTGAGTTTTAAATCTTTTCATTTATATTCATCAGTGTTCAGTCATTTATATTCATCAGTGTTCAGTATTTGATATATTTTATCATGCATTTCATTGATAAAAACAAAACATAAAGATGATGTTCTTAATATGTAATTTTATTAACAACTACAAAATACAGAAGGACTTCTAATGACAAGAACTCAATTTCAAATAACTCAGAAATGACAGCATGCCATCACAATGGGCCCATTATGAATTGTAAACTGACTGCCAAACAAGAGAAGGAAATAACACCAGATTGGATTTCCATTCTTCCTAGACTTCTTCCATTTGTGCTCTTCATCATTTCATGAAAACTACTGTATTCTTTCATTTGAATAATCTTAACTATCTCATCTAACTGTCTGTGTCTCTATATACACAGCCAATACTAAGAAAGTAAAAATGAAAGAAATCATTTAAGTGTGTGTCAGCATTTCATCTTTTGGGTCTCTGCCTATCAACATACAATTTCAAGATACTATAGATTTGGCTTTACTGAAAATAAAAGTAGAGAATAACTTTGGCTGGCAACATTAAGAAAACTTCCATTCTTCTCTTATTGAAATAAATAATTCTTTATCTGAAAGACTATTTTTTCTATGAATTACATATTTGGATCTAAATAAAGAAACCCAGTCCTTTATTTCTTCCCTGCTGCCATGTTGAAAAGGTTTTTCTCTGTAGCTTCAAATTTTAAAAGGTGGAAAAGGTCAGAAGACACAACCTGAATTAAGATATTAGGAATTAGCAGTGGTGGTGGTTTTTCATGAAATACTTTGAAAGTTGATGACTGGCATTACAGGACTGTCTAAAGACCACACTCACACAATTGACCCCTGACCAATGCTGTTTTAATAAATGCCTAATGTTTAGTTCTTTTTCTATTTGATTCCTTTCTGTCATCTGATGCTACAGTCCACAAACTTCCCAACATGCTATTCCCCTGGCTTCCTGCTCCCCTGGTTCCATTCCAGCCTTTCTGGCTGCTGCTTTATTTTGCATTCTTGGGCTCTATTTCATTTGCCTATTCCATAAATGCCTACAATCTCCAGGGCTTTACCCTTAATCCTCTATTCTTTTCTCTATATTTCTTCCCTGGGAAATCTCCTTTACTATGGCTTCAATAACCATTTATGCTTTGATAAGCCTAAACGCAGCACAGATCTCTCCCCTGAGTTCTAAATTCATATCTGCAAAAACCTACTGGAAGTTTCTTCTTGACAGCCTTCAGGCACTTCACATGAAACAAAATCCTTACTGAATCCATTGTATTCTATACAAAATCACTATTTCCTCTTGTGAATGACTTCAAAAGTTGCACAAAAAGAAATCTGAGCGTGACCCTCGACTCTTCCTTTCACTCTCCACTTCCATCAGTCAAGCACCACACCCCAATCATTCTACCTCCATAATATGGCTTAAATTATCCCAGGAGTTTTCAATCCACCACCACTGTGTTAAATTAGGCCATCACCATCTCTTGCTGTGCCAACTTTCTCATAATTCTCCTGCCTCCAGACATGCCTTCAATAGCAGACCACCAAGAGCATTCTCCAAACCCTACATTTAAACCAAAGTGTAAATCTGATAGGTCATTTCCCCCACTTAAATTCTTACTCTCCCATACCACTACAAAGATAAAAATTTACATGTTAATACAGTCCTCTAAGATCACTGCAAGTTCCCGCCCTTAAGAAGTTTATTGTTTTAGTGGGAAAGGCAGGGGAAAAAATAGAAAACAAGTAAATAAAAAAGTGCTTGATTAAAATAGCACACTTGAAATAAACACAAGGAGATGGGAGGACAGACAAGCTGTTCTTGATAATATTAACTGCCAATAAAGATATTGGCTATTAATATTATTAGCTATTAATAGTATTAGCATGATCCTTGAACTCCAGAGCAAAAGAGAGGTGGAAAAGAAAGAAAGAAACTTTAGGATGCATTTAAAAAAAAAAAAAAACAGAGAAGCATGAAAAATCATTCTTTCTACTCTTTGACACAAAAAGAAAATTTAGGCATACCTGAGAAAATAGTGTGAGCTCACCATTTTAATAAACTTTAATATGTAGCCCAAAGGTGTTAAAAACTAGACTTAGTGTGATAAGTCATGAATTAACTTTCATTTTGTCCCATAGAAATCAATGCAAATGGGCAAGGTCCTTAGAGTAGGAATTCTAAAATAAATCCCAAATGTGTAAGCCCTTCCATTTTAAAAGAAAATTCAATCATTTTCACCACTTCCAGCTTAAAATATCCTGTCTGTCTCTTCTATTAAAATGTGTCAATGAGCAGTGACTATTGTTAGTTCACCTTTTGGAAACCGTCTGCCACTAATATATACATGTTATATTTTAGAATATTAAGTTGCACAGAGTTAGAACCTGAGTTTCAAATTGACATGCATTTTTAAAAACTAACTGAGTCTTCAAAATTACAGAACAAAGATTTAAAAATGAAATTTAATAGGGTATTTCTATAACATAGGCTCAGCATGCATTTCTTTATCACTTCCCCACAAAAAGGGCAGAACATTTCTATTTTGTGTAATGATGAAATATACCAAAACCCCGCATGTGGCAGATTCAAACTGGAGGATGAAAAGGAATTATTCTTGTGACATCCCCATTGGTACACCCTGGTCAGAATGGACTCCAGGAATGCCTCCCGGAGGTGTCCTCCCTAGAAGGACAGAGAAGAGCACACCTAGGTCCTCACCTACAAATAATATGGAAGCAGAAAAATACCCAGTAATTTGCCTCTGATTATATTTGCTATGATGACTTTGAATGACCAGTGTACAATGTAGCAAATCATGCTTTTTCCAAATTAATAAAAAACAAATACATGTTGCACCAGTATAATTGCTGAGTTCCTACAGCATAATTATGAGCTGGCTTAAAGAACAATATGTAATTCAATGTCTTTTCCACATTTTACATGGAATTTGTTTAAAAATTCATAAACTATACATGGAAACAACTCTACCTGCATAATTAGGACCAAATTTTATATGCCTGTTTCCCTATAATACTTTATTGATTATATCATATTATATATTATATAATATATATTATATTATTATATTATATTAAGTATTATATCTAATATGGTCCCCATCCCACCCATACTTCTAGATGCATAAGACTCAAACCATCAGAGATAGGCAATGATGTTCAAAGAAAGGGATGTGAATTGAGTGGTGTTATTACACCTGCCCTACACAGTGAATTGGAAACAGAACCAACTAATTCTGGTGTGTGGTCCTGATAGCTACATGTACAATACAACCTTCATTTTTAAAAAAATCAATTTTGGTCCTAAGGAGGCAGAGAGCAAGTTATTACCTAGAACCTGGTGGATGCCCATCCAGACCAAACAACTCCATATCCCATCATAAATTATATAAAATAATGAATATATTTTATGTAAACATATGTATATACAAATGTATGAGACAAACTCAAGAGAAAACCACATTGCAGACAAGAACAGATGTATATTTCCAATTAGGTATTTTTCTTCCCAAATACCTAAAAACAATGTAGGCAAAATTTGATGACTCACGTACCTGATCGTGTCAGTTGAATCTGCACTTCACCTGTCATACTCAGGATACTATCCCTCGAATAAATACATCCTTGGTATGTGAATGCATATACTGTTTGTATATTTTATTACTCACATTCATATCTTAGAAAAGAGGAATGTCTTAGGAAATAAGTTTCATTATATTCTCTTACTCTCTGTCAGGCATATACACAATTTAGTATCAGACAAGAACATGACTTTTTAACATCTAACTCCAATTTATCCATATGCATACTTTTAAATTAATAAATTGGAAAGTGATATCACAATATTCATCAGGGTAAGCTTCACATATGCATCATTGCATGCATACAGCTAACAAAGTATACTGTACATCCACAACATTTCTTTTCATGCTACACACATTTCCATAAATGTTAAGATTATAATAACATTTTTAGTACAATTAGCAACAACTCATAGTCAAATTTTACAGCTTAAATGCTGGAATTTTTTTCTTAGTATTTCTATGACTACAGTCATCAGTTTATTTCAGATTTATTGCATCTAATTGGGCACTTTTCCTCCGTCTTCTCATCAGAGATATTAAAAACCACAAAACCCTGTCAAATAACTTTTCACCGTCATGAATAAGATATGAGTTAGCAAATAATTCTACATAATTATATTATTCAAAAAACACAAACTTCAAAATGGCAACAATAAATGTTATGGTAGTTAATATTAAGAGATATTATTTCAAGACTTAGTACAAAGCTACCATCATCAAAACGTTGTAGTACTTGTATAACAATAAGCACATAGACATAAAGGTTAACAGAGTAGAACTGAGAGTCTATAAATAACCCATAATGCTGAACCAAAGGAATAGCCACTTGCAGAAGGAATGCAGTTGCAAATCTATCACACACCGTATCTGAAAATGTTCTAATGTCCAGAATATACAAAGAACTATTGCAACTTGATAATAAAAATACATATAGCTCAGTAAAAAGGGGGAAATGGATTGAACAGATCTTTTTCCAAAGAAGAAAGACGATGACCATCAAGTACAAGAAGAGATGTTCACCTCAGTCAGTAGGAAAATACAAATCAAAATAACATTGCTATACCACTTCACAACCTCTAGGATGGCTATAATTACATAGATAAAAAGTAGCAAGTATTTGCAAAAAGCTTGGGAAGAAACAGAAGCTTCTTATTGCAGAAAGGAAAGTAAAATGGTGCAAAAGTTTTAGAAAATCATGTAGCAATTGTTCAAAAACTTAAACAGGGAGTTAGCATGTAACCAAATAATACCACTCCTAAGTGTATACCTAAGAGGAAGGAAAACATACATTCACAAAAAGGTGTGCACTGACATTCATAGCAACATTATTCATGGTACATAAAAAGTAGAAATACCCAAATGCCCATTAACTGATAAATCGACAAACAAAATATAGTATTGCAGATAATGGCATATGACTTAGCCACAAAAAGAAATGAAATGATCATAAGTGCTACAACATAGAGGAGTCCTGAAGAATGTAAATATATAAAGCACCATGTTGTATAATGCCCTTTATATAAAATGTCCAGAACAGACAAATATGAAGAAATACTGTGCAGAAGTGAACCTGGAGGAAGAGGAGAATGCAGTGAATGTTGATGGGATGAGCAAAATGTTCTGGAATTAGACAGTGCTAATGGTTCCACAACTTTTGAAATGTTCTAAAAAAAATAGGTCTGACACACTTTATAAGGATGACCTTTATGGTATGCAAATAAATTATAGAATGATTTAAAATGAATCACACTATGGAAATGAACAAAGGAGTATTAAAATGATAAAATTTGGAATAGAAATGGAGGAAGTTGTAATAGTAGGTGGAATATGGAATGTTTTTCCATGAATGGCTGTGACTGAAGGGTCCTGAGGTTGAGCAACAGTTCATTACAAGCACTCCCTTTAAGGCACTTCCAGGAGGCACTCTGCTCACAGCTCACCTTCTGATTTGGGCTCTGTAGATGATTCTATACTTAGTATTTTTTCCTACCAAATTCATACTCCATTCTCTGGACTGAGAGGCTTGAGATATCTGCTTTTCCTATAAATAAATGCATTATCTCACCTCCTAAAGTTTATCCTTCCCTTTCCTAATCCCAAGAACATAAAATAGTCACAGGGTCATTCATCCAACATCCACACTTGCTCCATTCTCACACTGTTTCTCCTACTGGTAAGAGACAGAAACCCGAGGTAAGTCGGGTTTCTTACTTACACAAAGTAAGTTTGTTTGTTTTTTCTCTTTTTTTTTTTTTCTTTTTACAGACTGCATTTTGATTCACTGTACAGAATTGGGGTCCAAATTTTCATTCCTATGGTTGTGCATGATGTAGATTCACACCATTCATGTAATCATACATGTACATAGGGTAATGATGTCTGTCTCATTCCACCATTTTTCATACTCCAGTCCCCTTCTCCCTCCTCCCTCTCTTTTCCCTCTATGTAATCCAAAGTTTCTCCATTCTTCTCTCACCCCTCACACCCAAACCCAATTATATATATCATCATCCACTTATCAGGGAAAACATTTGGCCTTTTTTTTTTTTTTTGGATTGGCTTATTTCACTTAGCATGTTACTCTCTAATTCCATCCATTTATCTGCAAATGCCATAATATTATTCTTCTTCGTGGCTGAATAATATTCCATTGTGTATATATACCACAGTTTCTTTATCCATTCATCTTTTGAAGGGCATCTAATTTGGTTCCACAATCTAGCTATTGTGAATTGAGCTGCTATGCACATTGATGTAGCTGCATCGCTGTAGTATGCTAATTTTAAGTCCTTTGAGTATAAACTGAGGAATGGGATAACTGGGTCAAAAGGTGGGTCCATTCAAAGTTTTCTGAGGAGTCTCCACACTGCTTTCCAGAGTGGCTGCACCAATTTGCAACTCTACCAGCAATGTAAAAGTGCGCCTTTTTCCCCACAGCCATGCCAGCATCTATTATTGCTTGTGTTCTTGATAATAGTCATTCTAATTGGAGTATGAAATCTTAGAGTTGTTTCAATTTGCATTTCTCTAATTACTAGAGATGTTGAACACTTTTCCATATATTTGTTAATCGCCTGCACATCTTCTTCTGTAAAGTGTCTGCCCAATTCCTTGGCCCATTTATTGATTGGGTTCTTTGTATTTGTGATGGAAAGTTTTGTAAGTTCTTTGTAAATTTTGGAGATTAGTGCTCTATCTGAAGTTTTTGTGGAAAAGATTTTCTCCCACTCTGTAGGCTCTTTTCACAGTAATTGTATCCTTTGCTGCAAAAAAGTTTATTAGTTGGAATCCATCCCATTTATTGATTCTTGTTTTGATTTCTTGTGCTTTGTGAGTCTTGTTAAGGAAGTCTAATGATAAAGTTTATCAACATGATAAAGACTCGGGCCTACTTTTTGTACTATTTGGTGCAGGGTCTCTGGTCTAATTCCTAAGTCCTTGATCCATTTTGAGTTGAGTTGTGCAGGGTGAGAGATAAAGGCTTAGTTTCATGTTACTACATATGGATTTCCAGTTTTCCCAGCACCATCTGTTGAACAGGCTATCTTTTCTCCATGTATGTTTTTGGCTCCTTTGTCTAGTATGAGGTAACTGTATTTTTGTTAATTTGTCTCTGTGTCTTCTATTCTATACCATTGACCTGCCTGTCTATTTTGGTGCCAATACTATGCCATTTTTGTTACAATTGCTCTGTAGTATAGTTTAAGGTCTGATATTGTGATACCTTCTCCTTCACTCTTTTGGCTATTCAAGGTCTCTTATTCTTCCAGATGATGTTCACAATTGATTTCTCTATTCCTATAAGGAATGTTTTTGGAATTTTAATTGAAATTGCATTGAATCTGTATAGCTCCTGTGGTAGAATGGCCATTTTGATAATATTAAATCTGCCTATCCAAGAACATGGGAGATTTTTCCATCTTCTAAGGTTTTCTTCAATTTCTTTCATTAGTGTTCTTTAGTTTCCATTGTAGAGGTCTTTCACCTCTTTTGTTAGATTCCCAAGTTTGTTTGTTTGTTTGTTTGTTTTGTTTGTTTGTTGTTTGTTTTTGAGGCTATTATGAATGGAAAGGTTTTCCTAATTTCTCTTTCAGAGGATTCATCACTTATGAATAGAAATGCATTTGATTTATGTGTATTGATTTTATATCCTGCTACTTTGCTAAATTCATGTATTAGTTCTAGAAGTTTTCTAGGGGAGTTTTTTGGATCCTCTAAATATAGAATCATGTCATTGGCAAATAGTGACAGCTTGAGTTCTTCTTTTCCTATTCATATCCCTTTAATTTCTTTGGTCTAATTGCTCTGGCTAATACCAATACTTCTCAAAATATTCCAGGAAATACAAAAGGAGGGAACCCTTCCAAAGTCATTCTATGAAGTTAGTATCATTCTGATATCAAAACCAGATAAAGACACATCAAGGAAAGAAAATCTTAGACCAATATCTCTTATGAACATAGATGCAAAAATCCTTAATAAAACTCTGGCAAATCACAAATACATATTAAAAAGATAGTGCACCACGATCAAGTGGGGTTTATCTCAGGAATGTAAGGTTGGTTCAACATACATGAAATCAATAAACATGATTCATCACATCAATAGACCTAAAGTTAAGAATCATATGATTATTTCCATAGATGCTGAGAAAGCATTTGATAAAATGCAACACCCCTTCATGCTTAAAACATTGGAAAAAATAGGGATAGTAGGAACATACCTCAACATTGTAAAGGGTATCTATGCTAAGCCGACAACCAACATCATTTTAAATGGAGAAAAACTAAAGCATTCTCTCTAAAAATTAGAACAAGACAGGGATGTCCTCTTTCGCCACTTCTCATCCTTGAAACACTAGCCAGAGCAATGAGACAGAGAAAAGTCAGTTTTAATAACTCTTTTGTTTTTGTTTTGCCATGATGGGGATCAAATCCAGGTCCTCACATGTGCTAGGTTAGCACCTATCACTGAGCAAAACCCCAAGCCTCAATGTCACTTTTAATAGTTAGTAGTTTCTTACAAGGCTCTTCTGTATGCTAAGAGTAGATATTTTCACCCTGAACATTCATAGGCTGCACCTTCCTTTCCTTCCTATAACGACCAGTTTACTGATAGCACTGCTACACCCAACCTATTCTGGTCTCTAAAGACAAATTTCTAATACCTTTCAATCTTTTTCCATTGCTATTTCACTGAGTTCTAACTTCAAAAAGTACTAATAATTTTTATCAAAGCTAGGAGATTTTTCCAAGTTTCAATACTAATGTACATTTCTGAAGCATTAGATACTGCTAATAATTCAACTTTCTTCAAGTTGGTGTTGGTATTTTTTCTTTCAAAGACATTTTCATTTTTTAAGACAGTAAAAACCAAAACAAACAAAAAAAAAAACCACACAAAACAAAACAAAACAAAAACACTGGAGTTGATCTTTCTAAACTGTTCTCTCCCTAAGGCACAAACTTTTTTTGGAGTAGTGAGTCAGGCACTGGAGGCATCAGAAATGCATACCATACACATTGGCTTTCTGAAAAAAAAAGGCAAACCAACATCTCAGAGACACAGTGTTTTTTCCTTTTGAAATTGGGAATTTCCCAAGGTTTCTAGAAAAGTGATATGAGAAGTGTATAAATTTCTTAGCAGTATCCTAGCTCATAAATGGTGTTTTTTAAAATAATTGGTATTATTATCATAATCATCATCATCATCAACATCACCACAATATGATACTCTTATTTATAATAAACAATAAAATCTATCTTCATCTGTGTTCTCTTTTCCAAGTTCCTTTGGAATCTCTGTTGGACAGAGTTACTGGATGCTCTTCTATTTCTTTCCACTCTCTACCAAAACTTCGATTCCTCATCCTTGTCAGCAACCATGAAACACCACAAGTTCATGGATCATATCATCCTCCTTCCCAGTATCAGGTTTGAAAGCAGGTGTCAGTTTTGATTCTTTCCAATTATGAGAAAAGAACTAGTTTCCAAATATACTCAACTAGGTCTCTTGACATTCTCTGGATAAAACCCCTGTCCTCCACCCCCATGGTGAAATGAAGCCAGGCCCTCACTGTATCAGTGGTTCCCAAAACAGGCAAAATATCACAATCAAAATATAGATCCTTGGAACTACCCCACACCTACCTAATCATAATCTCCAAAGAGTAAAGTCTAGAAATCAACCCCATTTAAAAATTTTCAAGGTGATTCACATAAACAATTAGATTTCAAAACTAATGGCATATACTAAGAAAACAATCTATGAGAGTCTAATTCCAATGCCAGTTTCTTTTCAAAGCTTTTTCTTACCCAGTAATGCCAGCTATATTCTTTGCAAAGTTCAGCTTTCCAAAAATGCTACTCTAAAACACACTCTCCCTCTCCAATATCTACAAAGTAGAGTTAAATTTTTAATATTCAACTTTCATTTCTCACAATTTTTTAAGCACCTATAGTAATAGATGCTGAATATATGAAATCTCAGGATTAAAGCTTAGAGTAGCTACCAATTTTTCAATGGCAAGAGAAAAGGAGAATGATGGGGATAGAGACAGAGAGAAAGCATACAGGCAACTATTTAATATACCTAGCATGTTAAAGCACCTACGATTGGAATTAATTTACCCCTCAGTTTGGCATTCAAACCTTCCACTGCCAGGCTTCATCCTTCTTCAACACCTTTATTCAAGTTAAAACCAAAATAAGCATTTCTACAAGATCTCTGGTTTTTTCTGCATATTGTTTGATTCAGTTTGCTCTCTGGTTAAAGCATCTTTTCCCATACTATCTCATTTCCTTTGCTGAAATCCTTGTCATCTTTCTTGTTCCAGCTAATCCCTTCCTGATTCCCCAAACAGGAAATCAGTTTTTCCTGTTACTCTGAGCTTCTACAGCTCCATAAGGAACTGAATGTCTTCTGTCCTACATAATAAATGCTATACACTTGCAATCTCTCCAGTTACATTGAAAGCCCCTTTAGGGCCGGATTTGTAATTATCTTCACAGTGCCTACTGTGTACATTTAATCAATGAACATAGATTGATAGATAACTAATACTTTCATAATACCTGAATTCTGGTACCTATTAGGAGCTTCATCAAACCAGATGCTCACTAAAATGACATTATCAATATAAAATGATACCTGTGAGAGATAATAATGAGACAATCATTTTCACATCTCTAAGGTTGAATCAGTCAACATCATAGTACCATGTTCAGTAATGAGTTAATAACAACTATGCACATGTTTAGTTGTGAACTAAGCTTTTACTAGCCTAAGGAACTACTCTGACATACCAAGTTCTTGGGAAAAAAAATTACACAACAATAGAATATGATAATAAACACATTCTGATCTGAAATACGGGAGTGCCCCTCTGTGACTATTTAGGTATGTGTATAAATACTATGGAGAATCCTGTGACCTGCATAAGGTGAGCATCACATTCAAAAGCAAAATAAAATCAAGTCCAACCCTCATTAGAAAAATCGTATGTACAGCTAAGCATGTGATTTGACTGAACTGAAAGTTTTCACTTAATTAGGTTCAGTGCCACGGTACAACACAGACAAAATAATAGGAATCAGTACCATTTTATAAAGGAAGCCAACCCGATGTAGATACAGCCACAGGGCAGTATATTCATCTGTACATATGAACTGAGGGTGAAAAGTCGTGATTCTAGAATCATAACACTCCATATGAATCATGCCTCCATAAAAGGAACCATCATTTTGAAAGCAAAAGAACAGCCAGAGCCAAAGAAGAACATTTTCCAGCCAGGCACAGTGGTGCACACCTATAATCCCAGCAGCTGTGAAGGCCGAGGCAGGAGGATTTCAAGTTCAAAGCCAGCCTCAATAACTTAGCAAGGCACTAAGCAATTTGCTCTCTCTCAAAATAAAAAATAAACCCAGCATGGTGGTACATGCCTATAATCCCAGTGGCTCAGGGCGCTGAGACAGGAGTCCAAGTTCAAAGCCAGCCTCAGCAACTTAGCAAGACCCTGTCTCAAAATAAAAAATAAAAAGGACTGAGGATGTGGCTCTGTAGTTAAGTGCTCCTGGGTTCAATCCCCCATTCCAAAAAAATTCAAAAGGACTGGGGGATGTAGCTCAGTGGTTAAGCACCCTTGGATTCTATCCCCAGTACCAAATAAATAAATAAACATGTATATATAATTTTCCAAGGGCTTGATATGTACCATAAAATCTTCCATATACAGAGTGGAACTGGTTCACATTTTAGGTCAGAAAATGCAAATTAAATGATTGGAAAGAAAATCAGTTTAAAACTAGACAAGCAAATTTTGAAAAAAGTAACATAAGGAAATCTAAAAAATAAATTATATTTAATTTTGAAACATGCACTGTGACTAGTTCCAAGATGTCTCTCATAGACACTAGATTAAATCCCAATATTCAGAACTCACCCATTCCATGCATTCCCACCTCCAAAAGCAGGTGCTTCTCACTGATGATCACCAAGGGCAATACACAGCAAGAAAATAAATGCATACATCAAAATTAAGAGAGAAACCTGAGGCCCTGAACTCTCCATACAGGTTTTAGGTTATAAAGGAAGGAAAACTCAAGGATAACTCAGCAATTATTTAAATTTATGTATCAATGTACTGTGAGAAGAATAAAGATGAAAGTGACCTATTATCCATTTTCACAAAGGTCAGTACAGAAAGGAATGAGCTTGAATTCCAGAGATGTAGGTTAGAGATGAGAAAGAGTTCCTTGACTGTGAGTGCCATGAGGCCCCAGTCTGCCAGAAAGGCTGTAGGATTTCCTTGTCTTAATAATCAGAAAGACTGCATCCACATAGGGTGTCTTTACCCAGGAGACAGAAAGAAAGGTAAATTCAGTGAAGCTCAAAGTTCTGATTTTTTAATATGTGTTAAAACTAGGCAAGTCAAAGAAATCCTTTGCAGCCTATCTCCAAATTAAAATGAACATCCACAAACACTGTTCAACCACCTAATCCTAATCTCATCTATGTGATACATATTATCATCCCCCGTTTCCAGATTTAAGAATTGAGACTTAACAGAGATTATGTAAATCAATCAATCAGGTGAAGATAAAGCTGGGTTTTTCCTGGCTCCAAATTCCATTTCACTGCACCATTTCACACATCAGAAAAGGTGTTAAGCCCTTGGCTTCCTTTACACTGGCCAATGTTTGGCACATCAGACAAAGTGATCCTGAACGCTGGAACCCTCTGAACACACACGACGTGTCATTTAAGTGCTCAGCATGTGCTCCACAATGTTGCTAGGAAAGTATTGGGGATTGTTTTCAATTTCAAAAACTAGAAGTTGTCACCCCATCACCACCAACACCATCATCATCATATATCTGATGATGCCCGAGACCAAGAAGAAAGAGACAACGATGCCTTCCTCTTTTTCAAATGCATGATAAACCAAGGAAAAAACCACTCATCTAGGTCAACAGACACATGGTATTTCCTACAATGGAGGTCAAGGTCACAACTATAAATATTCTATGAACCAGACAGATTTTCATGGAGGAAATCCTGTGATCTTCAGCCAAGGGCTCAGTCCTAACACTGCCCAAGTACCAAGCAAATGCATGAAAGCCTGTCACTGGTTCCAGAAGAGATTAAATGAGAGAATAGGGATGGCTCAGTATAAACTCATCATTAGTAGAGCAGGCATGTCTACAGCCTGTTCTATTAATGCTGAATCAGGAGCATCTAGGTGTTTTTGTTTTGTTTTGTTTTGTTTTGTTTTCAATAAAGGAGAATGCACTACCTAATCATAAAAATAAAGGAATGGTAACTTGAAATGCAAGCAAGAACCACAGTCCTATTCTCTGAAAGCTAAGGTCAATGTGTGTTGAAAATAGTTTAATTCATAAAAGGAACCTTTCTAAAACTTGTAATGAACCCATTTACAGAACCTGAAAAGTGTCACAGTCAATGAATTCCTTAAATTTCAATGAGAAAGTAAATTTTCAAAACTGACAACAAAAAAATTTACCAATTTCACTTCTGTTTCCTTAGTGAGGTCAGTCAAGGTCAGTGGGATGGGGTTGCAAATTGGTGCAGCCACTCTGAAAAGCAGTATGGAGGTTCCCTAGAAAACTTAGAATGGAACCACCACTTGACCCAGCTATCCCACTCCTTGGCCTATACCCAAAGGACTTAAAATCAGCATGTTACAGTGATGCAGCCACATCAATGTTTATAGCAGCCCAATTCACTATAGCGAGATTGTGGAACCAACCTAGATGCCCTTCAATAGATGAATGGATAAAAAAACTGTGGTATATATACACAAAGAAATATTATTCAGCCATAAAGAATGATAAAATTATGACATTTGCAGGTAAATGGATGGAGTTGAAGAGTATCATGTTAAGTGAGATAAGCGAATCCCAAAAAAACAAAGGCCAAATGATTTCTCTGATAAGTAGTTAATGACACATAACGGGGGGTGGGGGAGGTAGGAGAAGAAAGGAGGAAGGAAGGATTGTATAGAGGAAAGTAAGGGGAGGGGGTGGGGAAGGAAATTTAATAGAATGTGACAATCATCATTATACTATGTATATGTATGAAAATGCAAATGGTATGATTCTACTTTGTATACGACCAGAAAACGACAGTTATACTCCACTTGTGTACATTGAACCAAAAAAATTTTTAAAATTAAATTAAATTAAATTAATGTATTAACTTGTAAAAAAAAAAAAGAGAGAAAGAAAACACCAAACTTTGGGAAATTAAAGAAAGCTGGATATAAAGAATTTACTATTCTTCCTTAAAAAAAAAATAAAATAAAAAGGCCAGTGGGAAACAGTAAGTTGTGTGGAAGTTTGAGCATCCCTGTTATCTTCTGAGTAATTATATTTGCTGACCTTGGTAGAAATTAATGTGAAAGACTGTTGCCAAGTGGCAACAGCATATAATGGAGAATAAAGAATTCAATGGTCTCTTCAGAATTCTGTCCATAATGCCAAATATGGTTTGATGTAAGTCCATTTCTTGCATAAAATGTATTTAATAAAATTTGAGAATAAAATTAGGTATCAGACACAACTCAAATAAAATGGGCAAGATTAAATGCTAAAACACACAAGGAATTTCTTTAAGAAGACAGTTGATTCCCTCTTCTAAATTAGCAGTAAACTCGTTTTATTGAAATGTAATAATATGAACAGGAGCTTTTGAAGTAAAGCTTTTTTCTGCAAAGTTCTTTCCTGCTTCCCTGCCTCAATGCCTCCCTGGTCAGAGCAGCACATTCCAGGGAAGGGCTCATAGTCCAGGCTATAGGGCATTTTCTGATTATATGTTCCAGTGTTAAGTCCTTATACCACAGTTTTTGCATTTTGCTTTGGAAAAGGCAAAGCTATATTTGCCAAAGTATAAAAAACATATGAATTGTATTTTTGCCGTCCACACAGCTTCAAGATCAGTGTTGCCACATCCCAATCTTCCTACAACAATGTGACTCAGTAAGGAATGTGCCCTAAAGTGGAAAGTGCTACAGGGCTTGAGTGCTGCCCTAACCCCACAAACTGCTAGCCAGCTGGGTGACCCTGGGTCTCAGTCTCCATGGGGCTCCAGTTATTCATCTCTAAAATGAAAATTATCCAATTAAATGACTTATAATTGACCTTTAAAACATCTCATACCAAATACTAATAGATTTCATACCTATTTTGCTCTTTGGATTATCCGTATAATACCTCTCTTGGATAGGACACAGTAAATTCATAAGGAAAGAAAACAAAAAGAATAAGCAAACTCAAGCCAGGGTAGCATCACTGTTTTCCTCTTTTAGCAATGAGGACTAAAATCTCCATTTTTGTGGAACTGTTTGAGAAAAGGATTAATTTCAATACGGTGTCTAACACAATTTGATGCACAGTATGAGATGGCTTGAGAATCCCAGTGATCTATATTTTACCCTTTATAGAGTTATTCTCATAGCAACCTTGACAGAATCCAACAGAAGCTGGATACAGAATCACTGGGCTGTTTGAAATATCCTATGGGCAGGTAACAGGTATGAAAAATCTTCTTCAAAACTTAGATGTGTCAGTACCATGGAAGATAACCCCTAGAATTATCCCAGGGGTGCTGTGAGTGTTCTCTGCAATACTGTATGTGAAATGATATTGCAATATAATGTGGCATACATTCTCTCACAGTGTTCAGTACCTCCACCAATACGTTTTTCCCTAAACAGCCATAATGGAGACATTTTTGTCAATTAATGCAAACTAACCTTGAGTGATTTTCTTCAAATAAATACTGTGATGTTGTAATTTTCTTAATACTCAGGAGGGTACTAATATTGTTTCCAACATATATTCTGAGTTATTCAAATAAATTAAGGTTAGTATACAAAAAAAAAAAAAAAAACAGGTTTTTTTGTACCACCAGGCATTAATGGTTATCAAGGGGAACCTTAAGTGATAAGCAATTTTCCATCCACCTGTGCTAAATGTAGTCAATGCTTTCTCTGAAGAATGAGACAGCAGATCTAGAACTGCTGTCTAGATCTAATACTTCAGAACAAAAAACTGTTTGTAGATATATATTGATAATTAAAATATCATGATAGACTCACCTATCAGAGGAAGTTGCAAACTTTTATCACTTCCTAATCATTTTTATTAATTTAAATGTTTTTAAATAACTTATTGGCATAAGTCATTATCCAGTTAGCATAGATTCCATGTTCTTTGTTCCTCCGCATTCTGGCAGTGGACCTGTGGTTCATATATAAAGGTCTTCAGGTAGAATGAGAGGTGCACAGCAGTCCCTGGCAGCAAAGAAGTTCCAATTGCCACTCTCCCACTCACCAGCTTGGTACCCATGGTTAAATTAGTTTTCCTATGTAAATCCCAATGTATTCATGTTAAGGACTAAAGGAACTATGCAATGATAGTGGACTCACTATCCACTATCATTGCATAGTGGATAGTCGGGATTCAAATCCTTAACCTTGCTCACAATGATGCTCATTGTATCTGCCCACAACACCCCATCCCACTTCAGTGATATAAACTGGTAGTTCACAGTTGTCTCTCTCTTGGAAGTTCCCTTTGACTGAGGAGGCTGCCTTGCCAAGGTCACACCCTTTCCCTAGGGGATGAATGTATCCATTGAGCGACCAACTGGTGGGGGAGTGGGGTTGCAAAAAGTTCATAGATTTATCCAAAAAGAATAACTCTGAGAAACTGTTTCAACTCCTGAACTCCCAATGGGAAGAAGTAAGGATCAGCCTTTTCTGAAGGTAATCACATGGTTTAGAAAGTGAAAAGTCAGAGATTTGAAGAACTAGAAGGAACTGAGTTGATGTTAATATTGATATCCAGGGACCTGCAATGTCATTGTGCCCCCTCCATTACCTACTACTCCTGGTTAGAGTGTGAATATACAGAAGTCAGGTAACAAATGGGATTCCAACCCATGTGTGATTTACACTGGGTCCACTGGGCCCACAGATGCAATCTGTGATTATTTTTTTGGCCCTGATTGTGTAACTGAAACAAATATATCTGGAGAGAATAGAAATATCCATTTGTCTCTTGGCCTTTAAGTTCAAGTATAAATCTTAGATACTATTTTCTTGTTCTTTAAATATGGTACATAAAAAAAACAAAGGAAATAGCAAATACAGAATCCAGAGTAGTGATCCCCATCATTTCCTCTTTAACTCATTAAGCTGGCTCTTCAAAACAAGAATAGTTCTCGCCAAGGAAAGAACCCTACTACGAAAGTGTTGTTTTCATCTTTTTATCATCTTAGTATTGCTATTTGAAGAGTTTAAAGTGATTAGGATACCAGGTAGCTGCTATGACAAAAGCTAATAAAGAATTCAATACGATTTTTCTGTCTCATGTAAGAATTGGAATATATGAGGTTCACATTTGATAAAGTTTCATAAGGTCACGGACCTTTCCTATTGCTGTGGCATCCTCAATGCACAGCTTCCATATCGGGCCTCCTGGCCCCTTACCATCACTGAACCATGTCCGCACTAGGGAAGAAGAAGCAGACCATGCCTCTTCCCTCCAAGTGTAAGGCCTGGAAGTTGCACACATTACTCACATTTTATAACACATACCTTTGTCAATAACCACATTTAGCTCCAAGGGAAGGTGAGATATGTATTACTTTACACTCAATTCAGGAATTCTATTACTAAAGTAAGTAAGAATGGATATGGGAAGCAAAAAGAAGTCTCTGTAATGGTGATATCCCATGAAATTCAATTTAAATATCAGATAAATATGTGGAACCAGGAAAATTCTGTGTCTGCATGGTATATTATATTCATATTGCTGTAATATGCATCCATTGTGATTGTGTAATGGAAATTTAGCTGTAGTTTTGTATTTAAGGCATCATAATATCCATCAAGTTGCAGGATGATGGCACTAGCCTCCTAGCATGGCTGAGAGGATTAAGTGACATACTGGGCCTAAAGTAAACACTCCAGAGCACACTTTCAATAAAGTTTCCTTCACTTTTCCTCTTCTAGTCTTGGCATATTGTTGTCCAAGGTCGTAATACAACAAAACATTTTGTTCCAAATGGGAGTAAAATGGCATCACCCAACCCTGCAGAGTAAGTTTGGGGTCCTTAGGATGAAGTTGGATGACTTACATGTTGTTGCTTCCTTTCCCAAGTCAGTCTTCCTGAGTCTGAGGGTCTACCCAGGGCTCAAAAAAGGGGGGCCAAGGAAGTATTTCTTTGTTAAGATGCGTGGATTCTAGATACCTGCTAAGTATTTTAAGTACTCTCCTCATGTGACCATCACACACACACACACACACACACACACACACATACAAACTGAAGAAGTTATTCACCTCCATTCTTTATAGTTCAGTGTCTTGATAACTTTTATTCACCAATATACTTAATATCACCAATAAACAGCTCTGATGCTATATATAACATTTGCCAAGTCACAGAAACCTACTATAATCAAGTCCCTGAAATTTTGAAAACTGCTTATTTTCAAAGTTACATAATCTTGTCTATATTTTCTGTGGTGCAGATCATCTGTCTGTAGGTGCATCTTGCTCAGAAATTAGTATGATATAGTATCTCCTAGACTCCAGAAGTCTTCCCACTGATAGAATTACTGAGTAAACATTAACTCATTCCCTTTATCCAAAAGAATGTGTTTAGGCTACTCTGCTTACAACATAAAAAGGAGAGAATGAAAGAAAGTCATATTCACTTGTCCCCAAGTCAAGATAGTCATTTTATAATTTGTCTTTATAACTCAACTGATTTATTGCAACTACCACTTTATTCATAAAAAAACATTTCACAAATCTGGATTTTCCTGATTTTTGTTTTGTAAATCCATCCTGACTGAAGAATAATCATTGTCATTTTCTACTTTAATATTTTTAAAACGAGGACTTTAATTCAGTCTTTTAAAATATTTTAATACTTCCAAATTGATTTTAAATTTTGCTTTCATGATAAAAGTAGAGAATGGACCTAGTAAAAAACATGAACACAGCATGTTATGTCCAGATAGTTCTACAGTAAGACATATCACTTATGAAATCATTTTCATTATAAGATCATATTTTCATATATGGTCATTAACTAAATTATCAGTTCATTTGCTAATCAACTATAAAACCAAGCATTTAAAAAGATGGAAAGGGGTGTGGCAAAAGCAGTTAAGTTACTGAGAACTCACTGTTAGATTGAAAATGGGCAAAATAAATATTAGACATAATAAATGAATAAAACATATTTATTTCCAATTGCTACTTTTATAACTAGAAAATTATAGCTGTCTATCCTAAAAACCCAATTTAAAAAATTTATAAGTAAATAGAAGCAAGACTAGTAGAATAAAGAGACTAAAATGGAGCAAATTATATTCCATGCATGTCTGACTATGTCAAAATGAATTCCAATATTATGTATAATATCAATAAAAACATTAAAAAAATAAAAGTACAATAGTGTTTCATTTTTGAACAACAATTTGATATCATATTTCAAAGGAAAAAATCTTAAGCTCTTTTATGGAATATTTTAATCATAATGACTTCTTTGGCTTTGGGGAGTATTATTCTTTATAAGGCAAGTTTACAGATATTTTACAAAGCTTCACAAGTAAATTTTGATGGAAAAAATAGGTATATATGACTAAGAAGTAAGAGAAGAATATCACAAATCCCATGTTATTTTTTTAAAATATAAAATAACCAGATTTATTTCAGACAATTCATTTAGTACTATTAGCTGAAGTTTATGTAAACATGCCCACATACAAAAATGTACCAATTTTAAATGGCTGAAAAGGAACTAAAACTCTTTCAAATGTAAGAGTTCTGTTTTAAAAGTGAAAGAAAATGCATACAGACTATTAGGCCATTCATCAAATTTACTAAACCTCTCCACATTCTAATAATTTGAGAAAAATTCTTAATGGTACAGTAATGATAGAAATGTACCATGGTGAATAAAGCTTATGAAGACAATAAAGAAAATTTCATATTTAACAACTGTTTTTACAGTTTACAAGACAGTGAAATTGTTTTACTGGTGTGTGTGTGTGTAAAAGAAAGAATGAGAGAAAAAGATGAAATTTCCAAAATTAAAGCAGTTCTATTCTATTCCTAACATTTGTAAAATAATAATTCACCAATAATATTTTAGGTAGTATACTATAAATTTTATATGTATTAATTCTAATCCTATGACTAATCTGCAGGTTGATGTTATTTTGTGATTAGTAAATTAGTGCTAAGAAATACTCATTAAACATAACCAATACTAGTGAATGATAGTGAATGAGTTTCAAATCTAAAAGTTCTGCTCGAAAGCTCAAGAACGCACACACTCACAAAAAAAAATTAGACATTCTATTTAAATGTTTATAATCTAATTTCAATAGCTTTAATTCATAACAACAAAAAGTCAAGTAGATACGTTAATTTTTGCCACTTAAGTGTACAAAATTCATCAAGTATAGAATCCTAAATAGAATAGTTATTTTAGGAAGAATTTTTTCCTTTTGACATCAGATAATGCAGCAGTGCACTGGTAATGCAAAATGTCTTTCTTTTTCATTGAAGAAGTAATGGCAACAGACCACAAAGGGGTGGTGAGAAATGGGGCTAATGCTGGCACTAGAAATGGCAGGTCACCTTGGCAAGTCTAACAGAACCAAGAATGTTCACACAATACAGAGTGTTCAGTATAAAGACTAGGTGCTTTTCAGCTATAGAGGCAAAAAGCATAGTTTTTAAAAAACTAGAGAGAGAGAAAAAAAAATTAAAAGGCCAAAAAGTTTCCAGCTGAATAGCATTATTAGTTTCCTAGCTTTAGGAAAAATTATCACAAGCACCATGTCAAATATTCCATAAAAATTCTTAAGATTGGGGAAATTTTAAATGCTCTCAAAGGTACCATTCTAATAAGCTTAGGCACTAGGTGCTATTTTATCTATTAATCAACTTTGAAGCCTTAAGAATTATGCTATTTTCTCTTCTATTAGGTGCAGAGTCTCTGGTCTGATTTCTAGGTCCTTGATCCACTTTGAGTTGAGTTTTGTACAGGGTGAGAGATATGGGTTTAGTTTCATTTTGCTGCATATGGATTTCCAGTTTTCCCAGCACCATTTGTTATAGGTCCAAATCTTCATCATGTTGGCCTAGGACTAGATTTCCTTAACATGACTCCCAAAGCGCAAGAAATAAAAGCACGAATCAATGATTGGGATAGAATCAAACTAAAAAGCTTCTTCTCAGCAAAGGAAACAATCAGCAATGTGAAGAGAGAGCCTTCAGAGTGGGAGAAAATCTTTGCCACACACACTTCGGACAGAGCACTAATCTCCAGAATCTACCAAGTACTCAAAAATCTTTACACCACGAACACCAATAACCCAATCAATAAATGGGCCAAGGAAATGAACAGATACTTTACAGAGGAAGATCTACAAGCAATCAGCAGATTTATGAAAAAATGTTCAATATCACTCGTTATAAGAGAAATGCAAATCAAAACCACCTTAAGATTTCATCTTACCCCAATTAGAATGTCTTTTATCAAGAACACAGGCAACAACAGGTGTTGGCGAGGATGTGGGGAAAAGGGTACACTCTTACATTGCTGGTGGGAGTGCAAATTGGTACAGCCACTCTGGAAAGCAGTGTGGAGATTCCTTAGAAAACTTGGAATGGATCCACCATTTGACCCTGCTATCCCACTCCTTGGCTTATACCCAAAGGACTTAAAATCAGATTGCCTCAGTTATGCAGCCACATCAATGTTCATAGCTGCTCAATTCACAATAGCTAGATTATGGAATCAACCTAGATGCCCTTCAGTGGATGAATGGATAAAGAAACTGTGGTATATATACACAATGGAATATTACTCAGCTATAAGGAAGAATAAAATTATGACATTTGTAGGTAAATGGATGATGTTGGAAACTGTTATGCTAAGTGAGATCAGCCAATCACATAAATCCAAAAGCCGAATGGTCTCTCTGATAAATGAATGATGATGCATAATGTGGGGGGGAAAGATGGCAAGAATGGAGGAAAGATAGCTAGCATAGAGGGAAGGGAGGGGTGGGGGCAGGTGGGGGGTAAAATTAATAACAGAGTGTGTGACAGATACCATTGCCCTGTGTAAATGCATGAGCGCACAGATGGTGTGACTCTACTTTGTGTACAACCAGTGAAACAATAGCTGTACTCCATTTGTGTTCAATAAAAAAAAATAAATTAAAAAAAAAAAGAATTATGCTATATGACAAATATCTCCATTCTATATTAAGCATATTCTCTGGTATATATCTAATAAATGTATAAATATATGTATATAATAAGAGCACATGTACATATATGTGTATACCTATATACACAATATACACACCTATATGCACAGACACACACATACACATACACTTAAAAAGGCATCACACGTATGTTTTAATGGAGAAATAGTACTGTAACTAAAGAGTAAAAGAAGACACCACATATATATATGTGTGTGTTTATATATATTTATATATATATATGCTTTTGATTTTGAAAATGTTTGTAAAATACATATAGATGAATATAGTTAAAACTCAGAGTTAAAACCTAACAAAAAAGTTGCCTTTACATCATGTTTCATGGAAATTCTGTATCAGATACAAAGTGGAAAATCACAAGCATCAAATCAAAGCCCTCTGATGACTACATCATTACAATTACACATTCTATCACACCAGTCTGATAGCTATTAAGTGCTCTGTTCTGTCATTAACCCTATTGGTCAAGTAGAGGCATTTTCTTTGGTCAAATTCATGGTAACATAGGAAAACCATCAATACTAAAGGCATTCAGAAAAAGTAAAGAAATATTTAAAGAGCTAAACAGTGTACAGTGTACAGAACTACACAAAGTAAACTCGCAGATTCAAAGATCTTGTTTTTAGGTACTTTTCACATATTAAGCTTTTGACTCTCATAGTAATGCTATGAAGGATTAACATTTCTACTTTGCAGCTAAAAAAGCTTAGGCACAGAGAGGGCCATAACTTGCCCAAGCTAAAAAGGGGCAGAACCATTATTTGGATCTAACAGAGTCTGCATATCCCTAACCACTAAGTCCTGCTACTTCCCAGTTTAGTTTAGTTGTTTAGAAAAGATTATGGTTGTGAGTGTGTGGAAGGTGTATTGTAAGGGAAAGGATTCTGGGAATGGAACTCAGAAGCACTTGACTAGTTCCCCTGGCCCCTTTCTATTTTTTTTTTTTTTAAAGGATCTTGCAGCCAGGCGTGGTGGCGCAAGCCTGTAATCCAAGCGACTTGGGAGGCTGAGTCAGGAGGATCGCGAATTCAAAGCCAGCCTCAGCAACTTAGCGAGGCCCTAAGCAACTCGGTGAGACTCTGTCTCTAAATAAAATACAAAATAGGGCTGGGGATGTGGCTCAGTGGCCGAGTGTCCCTGAGTTCAATCCCTGGTTCCAAAAAGAAAAAAAAAAACAAAAAGAAAAAGGATCTTGCTAAGTTGTCGAGACTGGTCTCAAACTTGCAACCCTCTTGCTTCTACCACCAGAGTCACTGGGATTACAGGCATGAACCACCACACCCAGCTATTAATATATATTTTTAAATATTTAATTGACACATAAAAATATAATGGGATATATTTACTGTGAGATTTCACTACATGTACATAATGTGTGATGATCAAATCAAACTAAGTGGCATATCTATCACTGTAAAACATTATTATTTCTTTGTGCTGCAAACATTCAAAATCTTCTCTACTAGTCAGTTTGAAATAAACAATTCATTATTGTTGGTCATACTTACCCTGGTGTGCTCTGGAACTTCAGAAGCTATTCCTATCCAGCTGAACCTGGGTATACACTGACCATCCTTTCTCCATCCCTTTCTTCCCTCCACCCTTCCCAGCCTCTGCTCATCAACTTCCTACTCTTTACTTCTGGGACATTACTTTTATTATCCTTGTTGCCTCCCTTTGAATGGTTCAAATAAAAACAACTGACTTGCTCTCTTGCTTTGCCTCTCTCTTTCTCATTCCCTTTTGTGATATAGGTATAATTATTGAATGCAACAAATTTAAGTAAGTTCTGGAAAAACGGCAGCAGGCAAAAGGAGACAGAATTCCTGTTCTCACAGAGGCTGCAGTCTGATGGGGTAGACAGGCATTATGAAATTATATCCAAATGAGGATATAATTGCTAATTATGATAAGTGCTCTGAGAAAAAGACAAATTCTCTGAATGCCTGTGACAAGAATCCTGACCTGGCTGTGCAGTCAGAGGAGGTTTCCTGGACAAGGAAATCTGAACAGGAGCTCTAGATATGCCGTCATTAACCAGATGAAGAAGTGGAGGTAGTGGACATTTGCAGACCTCCTAATTGCCATGCAGTTGTTGTGGTCAGCCTCATTTATTGATGTGGAAGTGGGAGGACAGACATCTCTGAGCCATATCTAAAGGACTTTCAAACACTGACAGGCTTGGTTCATAAAAGTAGGATGAGGTCACAGGATCAGACAAACAAGAGTGAACTCAGCCCCAGGTTGGGGTGAAGGTGGCATTTCCAAACCTCCCTGTTTCTATTTTTCCTTTACATATTACAATATAAGGATAAAATGGAAAGAATTTATAAATAATACAGTATCCTAAGGAAGGATTCTGTGAAAGCTTAGTTCTTAGAGCTGTTAAAATTCACATTAACTATGGGCCTCACAGGGTCAAAATATTTTACTGAATTTACTTTCATGAATCTATCCCAAGGATCCAGGATCACAGATAACACTTTCTAACACCTCCAATGATAGAAAACACAGATAGCACTTTCTATGACCTCTATCACTAGGCCTCTTTGCACTTTCTACATGTGCTCTTGAAATGTGAAGTCCAAAGGAGGACAAGAAAAGTAAAAGTTTGAACAATTGTGAACAGAGCCAAAAGGCTACTTCCTGCTGTTTGCATGCTTCACTCCTATTAATATATTTCCCCATAGTGTTGGTTCTGTTTTTTAATAACAGCACAACACTGCTGACTCACATTCACCATATGGTCCTCTTGGACTCCCAGGTCTCTGTCTGCTGTACTTGTGCCTGCCTAGCTAGTCTTTTCTTAACGATTATCTGTGCAATTACTTGGATGTTTTCATTCCTAAGAGAAATTTGGATTTATCATTATTGATCTTAATTTTGGTTTCAACACAGCACTTCTCCAGGTTATTCTATTCGGTAGCATGCTGCCTCACTCAGACCCTCAGAAGGCCTTACCTGACTGGCTGCAAGAGCCTCCTAATTGATTTCTCTGCCACCACCTCTCCCAATTATGATCCTCACTTTGCACAGTCATCATGTCATGCTTCAGACATTTCAGCACCTTAATTAGACAGCTTCCCCTTTAAAAGAAATGAAGCCAAAATCCCTTAGACTAGTATTCAATACCCTGTACAATCTGCTCCCAACCATCTCCCCATCAACCTCTGACCCTATGTGACCTAGGTATCAACCAGACAAGCACTCCCACAACACTCCCTGAGCTTTCCTGGTTTTACTTATTCTCTAGAATGCATCATTTCCAGTTCTCCCTACTGCTTCTGCTTTCAAAATCAGCTTGATATAAAGATCAGATGTTTCTACTGTTTCCATTCACTCCATTCAGATGTCTCTCCATTGCTGTGCTCCCATAGTATTTTGTATCACTATCACAATCCAGTAGTTTCTCCACAATTCTAAGGAAAATAGCACAACTGCAATAATGAACACTGACCTGTTCAAATTCTCCAAAATATAAGAGATCAGGGGAAAATATGTTTTACATTATAAGTGTAAGATTCTCAAAACTATCTGTTCCTGAGATACACATGTCCTTTGACTCCCAACAGGGTTACATCCAGATAAACCCAGTGCAAATTGAAAATATTCTAAGTCTAAAATGCATGTACTATCCCTCACCTACTGAACATCATAGCAGCAACTCAGCACAGTGCAGCATATCAGCTGTTACCCACTCAGTGGAGAGAGAGTGCAGCTTGCTGCCACTTTGCAGCATTGATAAGAGTATTGGGCTATTTATCACAAGCCTCAGAAAAAGCACACAATTCTAAATTCTAATGGTAGTTTCTACTGAATGCATATTGGTTCTGCACCATTCTTAAGTCAACAAATAGTAAGCTGAACTATCATAAGTTGGGGACAGTCTGTATTATGGTTAACATTAAGCCCTGATAAGTTTTCCCCTCAATAATCTTCTTTAACAGTTATGTAACTAGAGATGCAGCAGCATCCCTCCAGAAGCTGAAATGTCTATAATTTTTAGAGCTTGGCCAAAAAAAAAAATTTTTTGAATTTATGTTCTCCTTTGTTGGTTTTCACAAACTATCCTGGTGTTTTAAACTATTTATTTATGACCCTAGCCTTGAATAAATGGAGTTGAAACAGATATTTGTTCTTGGCATGAATGCGGTCACCTGTTTTTTCCTACCAAAAGTAGAAACAATAATTTTTATATTCACTTATTGAAAACTGTTGAACTAAACCATGCATATTTAAAGAAATCCTTGATTTTAAATTTGGAGTATAAAATCATGGTTCATGACAGACTACTGGTATCCAAGTAAGCTGTTATGTGTAACTTCCTCTTGAGAGGAACACAGAGACTCAGTGGGTAATTCAATAAATATATGTTGAACAAAATTATAATGTTCTTCTAGGATGTAAATGTAACTGACACAGTATTTATGGTCTAAAAGTGAACTTGGCTTTGATGGTTCCCACATTCTACTTTCACATTGTGTGGGCAGAAAATAACCTTTACTTCTGGGTAAACCCTTCAATTCACGCAAGAATAAAAACTGATTACCAATACTGATATGGTTTGTAAGGTAAAAACACCTCAGTTTTCCTTCCTGTAAGCCAGTTCTCTCCTAAAGTTGAATTTTCCTAAGGTCAGATACATACTCCTTTCCCTATGATTGGGAAATGTAGGAAAAAACAAAACAGAAACATGGACATTGACACTGACAGAGCCAAAGGCTATGAGGATTAAACCGAATACAAGAGCATGAGAAAGAGAATGAAGGGAGAAGAGGATAGGACCAGCATATGGAAAGAAGAGATCGCAAATCCCAGAAGAGTGGAAAATTGGGGGGAAAGCTACAAAGCAAAAGTAAAATGATAATGTATTTGGTTCAAGGCTTCATTAATTTCTGCAAATGATGGTCATTCTATAAGGAGGCAGATGGGTGGGTAGGGGAGGTTAAATCAAAGTTGCTCAGTTAAGGAGTCATTTTCTCAATTCATCAACAGGGCTCCTTTCCTTGGGGCCAGATACTGCAGAGATTGGCCAACTCAGCCAACAGTGAGGAAGTGAAATGAGCAACATAAGACTCCACTTGAGGCACAAAAGGTAAAGAGGAAGATGAAGAGACACAGACGTGACTACCACTAAAATCCGTGATGCTGTCCATGTGAGGAGAGTGGGCGATGAGCTGAAAGCTAATGCGTGCCTGTACACACCCACACACTCACACACACTTTCTTAGAGATACTCAGGTACCCTTGTTAATTTGATCACTTCGAGAAATTTTCCATATTCATCCAGACTAACAATACTTTTAATCAAAAAAATCTGTGACAATGTTGCAATGATAAAATGGCACTTCTAGTTTCAGGATTATCTAAATTTCTTTGCATCTTACTACTCCACTTGGAAACTGTATAAATTAGCTCCTAGAGAATTAATCTGCCTATACTTGTCCAATCAGTCTGAACAGTAACAAACCAGTTTCACCTAATTCCATCATTCAGTTCCTGAGAAATTAAACTACAAAAACCCCAGATGCTTGAGAAAGTGAGGCTGAGAATGTGAATCCAGGTAGTTTTTTTTTGTTGTTGTTTTTGGTTTTTTTTTTTTGCATCTTTCAGACTGGTTGGCATCTCCTCCTCCACTTTCGGCAGATTGCTAAGTGCCCTATTACTGCGGGCTAGATGTGGGTCTTCTGAAAGTCATCTACATACTGCAACCCTTTAAAAAGGTACCACATAGTTAACCTGATAAATGCCCAAGTCGGGAGGACACTTGAAAACTGTTCGTTTATGTGTCCCTTGAAATATTCCACCAACATTGGTGATATTTTGCAGCAAGGTAGGTGTAATTATGGTAATTGGGCTGGCATTTTCTCAATTCTCCAACTTAGCTGACAATGTGTAGCATAGTACAGACCAGAAGAAACCAAAAATAAGAATTCCAACCATTTCACTCTCTTTAATTCTTTCTATAAATTTCACCCCAGCACCTTATATCTCCTTCCCCTTCATATTGATCCATCATTGGAATTTTAAATTCTGCCCCATTTGTTTCTGATAATGAGTTATTGTTATCAGATAATCATATATATGTATACTTAACTAAAAAATAGTAATAAACCTAAGAATAAATGACTTACAGGATAAAAATTGTAAAATGCCCAATTGGATGTTCTATTTATCACAATCCCCAAATTTCTTTTTTTCTGATCATAAAAGCAAAATATGTTCACTGAAAAAGTATTTATTCACTTTTCTAAAAGAAGTTTTTGGGGCTTCTATTGACAGATCTCTGAGAGTAGATCTAGCTATGAAATTGATATATATTTTAACATATTTACATGAATAACCTATTTTTATTGTCTTAATTTTTACTGCTTAAAAATATTATGCCATGCCAGGCACAGTGGTGTGCACCTGTAATCCCTGTGGCTCAGGTGGCTGAGGCAGGTGAATCACAAGTTGGAGAACAGTCTCAGTAACTTAGTGATGCCCTGTCTCAAATAAAATTAAATAAATAGATAAATAAATAAATCGGGTAGGGGGTATATAGTTCAGGGCTGAAGCACCCCTGGGTTCAATCCCCAGTGCACCAAAAAAAAAAAAATCACATCATATTTAATCTATCAGATGCTTACTTTTAAATTCCTTTTTTTTTTTTTACACTCATAAAGGGCTTTGTTACTCAATTATCAAATTAAATAGTCATGTATTTTTCTTTCTAGTTACTTCAGTAAGGTCAAATGAGGGAGAGCAGATTGGTAGAGGTTTTGTGGCCAAATCAATATAGAAAATCTGGATGTATGATACTTAAATCATTATATTTTGTTTTTTGCTTTTGGGGGTGTTTGACTTTTTGCCTGTTAAATGGCAGAAACTCTGAAATGCTATTTTAGAAGAAAAAAGTCATTCCCAAGTTTACTTATGTATAGAACTTGCTCTCATAATGCATTGCTTAGAACAAGCACCCCACAGAAAACACATTCAATGTGTTCTTCTAGGCCTCTGCATTCATTAGAAACATATGCCATTATTGGCATCTTAACTAGTTTTAGGGCCATTTCTGTCTTTCAGAATCTATTCCATCATTGCCAAATTTTGTACATTTTAATATATGTACTCCAGTTGATTAAAATGTAACCTTTTGATCTCAGAAAATCATGTAAGAATGTGGAAAATAATAAATCATGAGAACTCAGCCTGGTTTTCTCACTCTCAAAGAATAATTGTCTTATTGCTCCTTAGATATTATAAAGTTGATATTTCCAAATATACCAAAATGTCTGTAAACTTCCACTCACTTCATGTCTTTAAGGGATTAATGTACTTAAACCCGAACAGGTTTACAGAATTACTGACCTCTCTTTACTGACCAAATGCTAAATTTCATGACACATATTGCAAGGGATACTTACATGAATAAAGCGAATCCCTCATTTAAAGATATGCACAGTCAAGGGTGCAGGTTGTGAAGAGGAGAATGGAGCAAGTACAACAAATACCTCAATGACAGTAAGATCAGGAATAACCTGAATTGAGTACAAAGAAAAGAATATAGAAGTTGGGAAGAGAGTGAGGTGGAATCTCTGTAAGGGATCAGTTACAGATCCATCAAAGAGGGAGGGTAGATGTAAAAGGGCTCCTACATTGACAGCAGAAAATGAGTCCATGATGCCTGTGAAGGTGACTAAGAGATATGTTTTGAAAACAGCATTTTCTACCCCTGGAAAAGAGGGTGCCCTTAGGGAGCACAAGCATACACTTTTTAGAATATGACCTTGAGTTTAAAACATGTAAGCCTTGAGACATAGGCTAAGGCAATGAACTTAATTTGGTAACCACAGAAGCACACTGAAATTTTTTTCAGCAAAAAAGATTAGAACTATGAAAACTTAATCTGATGCATGTGCATCAAGATTAGGGGTTGTAATGCTAGAAAATTGACTCAGGTATGGAACAAATGAGACTGAGAGGCAGCAGATTAAATTTTATGACTGAAGAACAGTACAAAATTAAGTAACAACCTGGAAGTTTGTGGATAGTTTAAATATATGTCATCAAAAACCAGCAAAAAAAAATGAATTTGGAAAGTTCATATGTCAAGCATAATCAATGATGGTGAAAGAAAAATCAATTAGTTAACCAGAAGAATGTCAGGAGGGAAATTTTAGAAGTATCAAAGTACGTTCAACCAATCCATCTCCAACCATCTTTAATTTTTAATTCCACCACAGTAGTACTGAAAAATAACACAAGTGTGATTTGTATTTGGGACATAGGATAGAAGGAAATAAGACAAATGAATAGTCCCTGCAACCCTCCTAAACTCACTGGGGTCAGAATACAACTCAAAACGTATCTAAACATCTCATGAAATCACTCCTTTACTGCCTAGAACAGAATTACTCCCTCAAGGTTGAGTCCACAACTAAATTTTATTTCCTGAGAGCATGTAGGCTAAAAGGGTAATATTATTCATTAGGCCTGTTAGTTTCAAAAGAAGTGGAACAGAAATTGTTCAGCTCAGCATCTTAAGGTATACTGTGATAGAATTTTTAACCCCAAGAAGTATTAACTAAAACCAGTACATATGACAGATCCAGGAAAACCCCTTTGGACCTTCTCAATGAAATTATTTATTTGGAGGGTTAATTTTGAAATATCTATTAATATAATTTTAGCTACTCATGTCACCTTTATAAACCCAATAACACCCCTGTGTGCATGCTTACGTGTCAATGCTTACACACCTTGCCTACCCTGGACCTCTGGTTAATGCTTCTATATACCCTGCTGTGTATTATTGCAGGCATAAAACAAGCATTCAAAAAGGTTGTTTCTGTTGCTATGGAAATATCATTTAATTTCCTAATTAGTAGGTATATAAATGCAAAACCAAAGCATTTGATTATTCCCAAAGTTTGGCACCCAAGTTCACTGTTCATGACTAAGGACAAACTCCCCATGTTTTCAATACTTTTATTCAAAATACGAATTAAGAAGTTAAACTGTTTTGCACCTTAATGCTTATAAATTGATTTGTTTTGCATGAGAAGAACGAAAACGGAATATATGTAAGTCATTTATTCTTCTCCTCAAGCAAGACAAATGAAAATATTTACTTACTAATAAAAACTAGTGGTAGCATTTACTTTTCTAAAGGCTTTCTTTAGACTATAACTTTCTTCATGGTTATGATTAATAAAAGGTGATCATAATTACAAAACAAAATTTCAGCAACACAACTGTGAGGTACAAGGAGGTAGGTATACCTGACATCATCTTCTTCCCTTCTCTTCATCAAGTTTGGTCTAATTTGGGTGCTAGAGTTTGGATCCTGAATGTCTCTCAAAGGTCCAGGTGTGGAAGGCCTGGGGCCCCCTATGGCACTACTGGAGGTGGTGGAACCTTAAAGAGGTGGGGACTAATTGGAGGAAGTTAGGTCACTGGTATGAGTCCTTGAAGGGGATATTGGGATGTTGGGCCCTTCCTCCTGTCTCTCTCGCTCTCTTTTGCTTCTTAGGTACCATGAGGTAAACAGGCCTTCTGTGACACCGGCTTCCACCATGATGTACTGTGCTCCACAGGATCAAAGCAACAGCGCCAAGAGACTATGGACGAAAACCTCTGAAACCATGAGCAAAAGCAAACCATTCCTTCTTGTAAATGGATTATTTCAGGTATCTCAGTCAGTGACAGAAAGCTGACTAACATAATGGGCTTTGCAACAAGGAAAGAAGATAAATGGTGCAGAGGAAGTAGGAAGTTTTAAAAGTGGTAAAATTCTAAAACCCATTTCTTTTAAGCTACTCTGGAAACTAATTCACCAGTGAACTCCTTATCCTGAGCATTTGTCCATCCTACACTGCTCCTAAACCAAGCAAACTAAGCCCAGTCTTTCCTTTATATTTGCCTTTCCCTTGCCTTTTAGCATCCAAGTCTGTCAAACAATTCCAGAAACACACAACTGCTAATTTTCCTCTTCCTGGTCACTCCTCCATTCAATACTATCTAATTTCTGAGCTTATCGCATGACTAAAGCTACCTTGACAAAGATCAACACAGGAAGGAATCATTTCATACTTAACAAATGTAATGGCCTGATCTCTGAACAGCATGCCTTCCCCTGTGGAAACAAAGGAAACTTGGTAAATTCTTTCTTCCGGCCTTAAGAGAAGTTATCGGCAATCATCAACCAAGGAGGCACTTGCCTCTCCCTTCTTCATATCTCACAACTCAGATTGTGTCCTTCCCCTACAGCAAATAAAATAATAAAAAATGTAGAACTAGAAATAGAATATGGAAACTAGAAATTGTTCAATAAGGACATATATTTCCTCTTCATTAAGAAACCATTTCTGCTAGTCACATACGCAGTATTAGTAAAATACCTTCACTTTTGCTGGTGATGTGTGACACACCATTAACAAGAGATATGGCTTTTTTCTCTTTTACTGAAAGGATATTATGAACAGATGACTACACTTTTAAGAGTTATAGTTCAGTTTAGTGAGCTTCATTTTTAAATTGTTACCCACAACCACAGTTGATTAGTGTGGTGGGATGAAGAAGGTGGCTAGAAGGAAAATTCTTCTGGTTTAAATATCCAAAACAAGGATGAAGAAACGAGGAGCCTATTCTCACAGAAAGTGTGAGAAGACCATGAATGAAGCAGACCATTGTTTGGCTGCTGGACTGTTTACCTCCCACTGTCTCTTCCCATCACCAGCTGGGTACCTGGGCACCTAGGAACAGGCTGAATGATTGCTACAGTCCAAGAGTATGGCCACAGAGGAGCTTTCCAGCTTCAGTCTTCAACATCTGATCACAGCATTGCCAACTCTTCCTTTGCCCTGTTGTTGGGCAGACCCTAAAGACCCCCTCGGTGGAAGCAAAGGATAGATGCCAGATTCATCTTACAATCTGCCTTTTATTATTCCTGTATGTTCTGGATGAAAAAAAAAATTCTGACCAAGAGTTGAATGTAAGAGTAACATTTCTCTATCTTAAAGATTTTTTTTACTTTGCAGATTTCTTGTCTTTAAAGGTAAATATCCTCACATGATCCCTCTCTCTCTTATCCATCAGATGTTTTTCATTTTTTATCCCCTATGCATTGGAATTCCTGAGTTGATACTTCTCATACTGCTTTGTGCCACTCCTTAGGGCATTTAATCTACTTCCACGATTTTAACTATCACCTCCATTTTTGATCCAAAATTTTTTTCTTTTTTTCAGTACAGAGGATTAATTAAATCCAGGGGTACTCTATCATTGAGCCACATCACCAGTCCCTTTTATTTTGTTTGGAGATAAGGGTCCCACTAAGTTGCTAAAACTGTCCTGTAACTTGTGATCCTCCTGCCTCTGCCTCCTGCATTGCTGGGATTAGATGAATGCACTACTGAGCCAAAACAGAGCTTCCTATTTCAATTACCAAGAACTCAGAAGTCCAGGATTCACAAGTGTTTCCTGAAGACCTGCATCTGGAAGTCCTGTAAGCTCTTCAAATTAAACACCATCAAAACCAAGCATCAGTTTGCTCCCAAACTATGTTTCAAACCAGAAGGACATGTGAGAAAATTCAGTTACACTTCTGTGTGCCTCTGTCTTGAATCCCTCACATCCTATTGGACTCCTCCTACTGTATATCTTCAGTCCTGCTTTCTCCATCACTCTCACCTCCTCAAGCATCCTTCTTCCTCAAACACTCTGGCAAACACATTTGTTGGTCTCTAAACTTACAGTGACCTTCCTAACTTCATGCTTTCTCCTCAATTTCCTAATTTATCTATATGGGAAACTCGCATATGTTCTTCAAGTTTCTTTCAAATGTGAAGATTTTGTCCTTTTTTCAGTAATGTTTAACTTTAAACATTGCTTCATTGCTATCTATAATTTTGCAAACACCCATGCCAGGTCATATTCTTTGGCTGTCTGTCAGTTGGGTCATACTTTCCCAGTATATAACATTAGATGTCCTAAGGGTAGAATCAATACTGATTACCTAAGAAAGTGAGGAAGAAACATCTTTTAGCTATAATAATGGCTAGATATAAGCATAACGAAATACCACTTTCAAAGAGAAATATTCATTTTCACACAATACAATTCTACTGTACAATGTCTATCAGCTTTAAGTTCATGACTTGCTAAACTATGACAAAATCACAAAAGGTATCATTTATATTTTTAAATGGAAAAACAAATAAAACTACAAATAGTTCCTTGATTTACCTTCATTTTTTTTAGATCTAATTTATATGCTACTATATTCACTGTTTTAAATTGTACAACTGAGGATTTTTTTAAGTATATACACAATCATCATGTTCAATCATCACCCACTAATTTCCAAACTTTCATCAACACACACACAAAAAAATATGCCCATTGGCATTCACTCCTTAGGCATCCATTCCCCAGCATGGCACAGCAATGAGTCTACTTTCTGGCTACACAGATTTGTCTCTTCTGGGCATTTTATATAAATGAAATCATATAATACAAGTTGTTTTATGTCTGCCTTCTTTCATTCAGCATGTTTTTGAGGTTATAGGTTCTTTACCTGTATCATCACTTATTCCTGTTTATGGCTGAATAATAAATTTTGCTTAACAATTTTCAATGGATAGACATCAGTTCTTTCCATATTTTTGCTGTAGTGAATAATGCTGCTATTAATATAATTGTACATGATTTTTATAGACATGTTTTCACTTCTCTTGAGGATATACTTTGGAGTGGGAATGTTAGGTCATAAGATAATTCTGTATTTAACTTTTTGAAGAACTACAAAATTGTTATCTAGAATAGCTGCACTATTTCTCATTCCTACTATTCTCACAAAAATTTGTTATGAACATGCTTTTTAATTTGAACTAGTTTCATGGGTGTGAACTGGTATTTCATTGTACTTTTGATTAGTATCACACAATAATTACCAACATTTAGAATCTTTCAATATGCTTAATTTTGCTTGTAAATCTTGTTTGTGAAAATGTCTATTCAAGTCCTTTTGTCTATTTTTTATTTAGCTATTTTCTATTATCAAGTTCTAATACTTCTTTATAAATCTGCAGATGAACTTAGAAGAGAGAAAGTTTATTTTGACTCACTGTATCAGAGGTTCAGAACATAGTCATCAACTCCATTGCTCTGGGCCCAAGATGAGGTGAAAAATCCCGGGGAAAACCATGGTGGAAGGAAGCTGCTTCCCACAAGTCAACAAAAAAGCAAGGGAGGACAGGCCACAGGGAATACACACCCTTCCAAGGTACACTCCCAGTGTTCACTGATATACCTCCTCCACCCACACTCAACCTACCTCCAGTTACCACACAGTCAGCCCATCCAAACTAGGTTAGACTGCAAGACTACAGAAACCCATTTGAATTACTGCAAAACAAGAGTAATCAAGACTATGTGGTACTGACATAAGCAGGGACACAGATCTGCAGAACTGAATTGAGAATTCAGAAATAAACCCATGTATTTTCTCCTCACAATCCTATCATTTCACATCTGAACATTCCTCTATTAACACAGAAGCTTTTGGGAGACACCTCATATCTGAACCATAACAGGGAAACTACTCTTAGTTATATGCTTTGTAAATAAATTCTTCACTTCCATAGGTTGTTTTCTTGATGTTTTCCTGGGATGCACTAAATTTTTAATTTTGGTGAAGTCCAATGTACCATTTCCATTTCTTTTTATTGCTTGTGCCTGGTACATCACACCTAAGAAACCACTGCCTAATCCAAGGTCCCTAAGATTTATATACAGGTTTTCTTCTGAGAGTTTTAGTTAGCTCTTATATTTAGGTCAGTGATGCATTTTGAGTTGATTTCTATGTATGGGATGAAACAATGATCTAAATTCATGTTTTACATGTAAACATTCAGTTGTCCTAGCACCACCTATTAATATGACTATTCTTTTTCTCACTGAACAATCTTGTCACCTTTGTTGTAAAATCAATTGACCATAATTATATGAATTTATTTCTGAACGCTCAATTGTATTCTGCAGATTGTTTCTACACTTAGGCCAGTAGCACACAATCTTGATTACTGTAGTTTAGCAGTAAGTTTTTAAATTGCAATGTGTGAATCTTCCAATTTTGTTCTTTTTTAGGATTGTTTTTGGCTACTCTTACTTTACATATAAATTTTAAGATGAGTGTGTCAGTTTTTGCAAAAATAAAAAAAAAAGTCAGCTGGGTTTTGATAGCAATGGCATTGGACCTGTAGATCAATTTGCCTTCTTAACAATATTGTTTTCCATCTGTGAATACTAATGTATTTCCATTTATTTAGATTTTCTTTAACTTCTTTCAAAGATGTTTTGTAGTTTTCAATACAGAAAGGTTTGAATACCTTTTCATTACTGAAAATTCATACTTTCTCAAGTCAAAATGATAACAATATTATTTTATGATTATAATAAAGTAAAAGAATATTTTAATATAAAAATATTTTTGACATAAAATATTTAAATATATATTTTAAAAGGAGTATTTACTTAATATATTTATTTGTTTTAAGTAAGAAAAATTCTGGAACTTCCAAATAAGTAACAATAAAATGTAATATACCTAGATTCAAGGAGTCAGCTATTCATAACAGAAATAGCAAACAAAATTTTCTTTCCAAAGTCAGCCAAGCATCAAGAAAATTTCATCAGAAACAAAGCTCTATCTCAAAGCATTCAAACAATCCAGAATGGAAAATATCTATGTGCTACTAATTGATAGTTTTATTCATACTTCTGACATTAGTTTCATTCGAACTCATCCTTATGGGTGTAATTCTTTAGGGGAACACAGAACTATTACAATTAACCAAAATTTAAAAACTGTATTCAGTGATTCAGAAATAACAAAAGTATCTTATGATTCTATGAACCATGACTTGCCACTTGATACTAATTTCACATTCACATTCAATATTCTACAAAGGAAAATGCCTATTTTCCAAAAGTAAAAATTATAGGCTGGGGATATAGCTCAGTTGGTAGAGTGTGTGCCTTGCATGCATAAGGCCCTGGGTTCAATCCCCAGCACCACACACACAAAAAAAAGTAAAAATTACATCATGAATCTAGACTATCTTAGTGTAGATCAAAGGATTTTATCATATAGGGCAAATCAATACAGATATGTATGCATAAAGCCTGACCTGATGAATAATTACAATTCAAAGCAATTAGCCGATTTTCTTAAGTTTGCATAATCAGTGAAAAGTTTTCATTCATAATAACTACTTTTCATGATAGAAGATTATTATGAAAATAATACAAAAGTTCAGTTCCCCTTCAAGTTTGAAAGAGAAGGTCCAAGAATTGGAGACCTAAAAGCTTCTTAGTGGTATTGAATTGGCTATGGTGTTAATACTTACAAATTTCTAAAACAATGATGCTGGATGCTGGAGGAAGGTGTTGAGTATCATAAGTACATGCAAATGTAATAAAATTATATTTACAATATCAGGTATCCAAAAAAATAGTTGCTTAGATAAAGTAAAATGTTTAATATCACAAGTATTAGCATAATTACATACATTATCTCCACCATTGGATCATTATATACTCAACATTGCAAGGGCTTTTAAAGAGTCACATAAAAAAAAAATACCATGAAGTATTTGGAAAGGCATAGAAAAATGGCAAGGATAAACTTAGAAGTGAGTGCATAAAATCCATTTGTACAATGTGATTATTCCAAAGAGAACACAAAAATACAGATATTAGTATAAATATAGTTATATATTGGGGTTACTACTAAAAGCACAGAAAATGAGACTAATTTCAAAAACAAAAATGGATTGTTTAGGCCATAGAATTTCAGATACAAAGTATCTCATTCACAGTCAACCTAAGAAGAAAACAATGTTTCTAATTTGAAATTGAAGCTATAAGAAAAATAAGCACATTTTATCCTTTACACATAAATAAGACTTGAAAATAAGTATGCACTTATTTAAACCATGACCTGTTATCTTAAAATATAAATAGGTCACACAAATTGATAAGAAAAACACAGGAAAAAGGACAAACTTTATGAACCACTAAAGTATTTCAACAGGGTAATTGGATAAAAAACCAAATATAAAAATCAAAAGGAAAATTTACAACAAAAATGTAAAATGTAAAAATCATCAAAATGCAGAAAATGTAAGAGAAAAAAAATTCCCCAAGTCATAAAAACTACATACAAGATGGTAATAAATAACACAAAATGAGAGATATAAAGTTAGAAAGTTGTTACTTCTACTTCAAAAATACCTAATTTGAATACAATCCTGGTTAAAATATCAAAAGTGTTGTTTTAGAAGCTTGATAGCCCGATTGCCATAGTCTTCTAAAAAAAAAAATAAGTTGACAAAATACATACGAGATTTTAGATATATAAAAGAAATCACCTATTGGATATCACACCATACACTGTAGTAGTTGCAATGGTGTATCATTAGTTCAGCAATAACAACTAACTCTTTATACCCAGATATATAAATTATTTCTATAAATTACAATGAGTTAAACAACTCACTCAGAAAACATGGGCAAAGATAAAAACACACTCTCAGAGCAGAGGCAAACATTAGTGTGTTAGACCAAAAGACTAATGAACAGATAGTCAACCTCTCTAGAAATCAGGGAAACAAATTCATAAAGAAAAAAACAATCTTTCTTGTGCATTCATGAGTAAACTTTCACAAGTTTAAAATTATCTTGTATTGGTAATGGGGTAAGAAAACATGTACTTTCATATCTCCTGATGGAATGCAAATTGGTACTATCATTTGAAGAGCAATTTGGCATTAAATATTAAAATCTAAAATGTACGTACTTCATGACCCAACAATCACAATTACCATCCACTTTTTACAAAACAATGCATTAGTAGATGTGGACAAGAAACCTGTATAAGGAGGTTCATCGCAGCACTGAGGCAGAGAAATAGCAGGAACAAACTGAATGTCTATGAAAACAAAGTACTGAAAAAAACAAGGTACAACTACTCTATAAAACAATAGGCAATATTTTTAAAATAATGATATATATCTTCATTTACCACTATGGTGATAATTTTAAACCATCCAAAGTGAAAATAAAATATGGAACAACATGTCACCTTTCAAATAAATTGTGTGTGTGTGTGTGTGTGTGTGCATGCTACAAAGACAGTGGCCACCTCTTTCTTTGAGACAGTCTCCTATGGTCCCCAAAGTCAAGTTTCTGCTCATGACACAGCCCATCATTAAAGGCAGATCAGTCCACACATTTTATGTCCTTAGATATCAAAAAACTGAACACATAAATTCCAATAGATGTGATATTACGCCAAAACAGAATGTGGAAGAATTTGTATTATTTCAGGAAATGCTTAAATATATTTAGTTTAAAAGTAGAATGCAAGATTATATGATCTCAGTTATGCTTATAAAAAAATCACTGCACAATAAAGTCAGATACACTCAAAAGGGGGAAAAACTAGAAATTCACCAAATGTTCACTACATAGTTGGATGATAGTGATTTTTTCCTTCACATTCTTTTTCTTGTTATTTCCTAGATGTTCTCCAATGGGCTGTATTATTTTAAATGTTGAAGACAAGAAACTGTTCTTTTTGAAACAATGTATCTCCTGTTATTGAATTCTCTGGATAAATCCATGTAGATAATGCTGAAATATTTCTCTACTCCCAGCCTCTCCTCTTCACTCCAAGTCTCGCTTTTCAGCTGCTTCCCGAGCAGTTATCAACATAGCAGCTTTAGTTCCCCTGGATGTGATTTCTCTGCCTCTCCCACTGCTGTGCTCATTGATCCCTTTTCCCTGCTGGGTCAGCCCTGTCCCAGACCAAGGGAGAACTGAATTAAGAGGAACCAATACAAGGTCATCTTCTCCTCCATACTGTAATTTCCATCCATTCCTAGAAAGAAGTTTATTGGAAATCTACTTGGATTTTTGACACCTGTCACTGCAGAGTCAGTACTACATACTCCATGATGCTCTATCTAGCATTAACTAAATTAAGGTTTATTGCATACCCCTTACTAGACTACCTGATGAGATCAGACACTCTATCTTACTCATACAATAATTCAGGGCTGGTACCCCAATCCCTCCCTCCCCACTCCCACAAAAAACAAACAAACAAACAAACAAACAAACAAACAATGGTTTCATAGCTTTTAAGAAAGCAATAATAGCTATTACATTTGAAGGACCAGAAATCTCTGGATTTGTTCAAAGACAGAGTAAATTCAGAGACTTAATTCAATCAACAACCATTTATGAAGGAACCATTTATGTGGGCTCAGGATTTTAACAGGAGACTAGCAGGAAAAAAGGAAGGCATGGTTCCTTTCTTGACACAGAATCTAAAGAGGTTAAGAACACCTTTTTTTTTTTTTTTTTTTTTTTTTTTTTTTTTTAAGTGGAGAATAATTACTGTTTTGGCTTCTGCCTTAACAAGCAAAACATGGAAATCTTCTTGCCTGAGGTCCTGATTTCACAGATGGGCAAACTGCAATCAGGTTTGCTTGCCTGGATTCTAGACTATTGCCAACACTGACTTTTGCCTCCTGTCCTAACTCCATGGGCCTCAATGTGCTTGGCGCTTCTTGTCACTATTTGTATGATTGCCCATTTTAAATTGTTCCCTTGGATGCAGAATCCTTTCCCCTTCAATTCATGCTTTGGGTTAGATCTAAACTTCTTCCTCTTATCCCAGGGTACCCTCTGTCACCTATTTTTGCACACACTCCTACAATAACAAGCTGTGACTACAATCCCAGCTTTCTGCTTCAACCTTCCTCCCACAAGACTAAGAATACATGGCAGGCCTCTAAATCAAATCAAATTGTAACAAAAACTAAGGCTCCATAGCCCAAAATTCACTTCCCCCTTCCTTGTTCTCAAAAAAATTGCAAAGCTGCTCCTTCCCCTCTCTGGTTCCACCCAGCCATGGGTTTCAGTAAAAACTGACTCCAGCCCCCAGCAGATGGCTCCTGGTGTAGTTTAAACCCATCATTCATGCATTCCCATTACCCTTGGTGTTGACTGAACTGGGGATGACTACATGATCCAGCAAAGTAGAAGAGAGGCTACAGGGGGGCTTTCTGCAAAGGTTACATTTTGTAGGAAGAGACACTGCTGCTACATGATGCTGTCTGGAACTAAAGCAGGCATCATACTACTGGTTGAGGATGAGGTCAACCCACAGAGGGGGCAGAGCCAAGACAAAGAAAAAGGTGGGAGCTAAGTCCAGCTGCAAATCCCAGAGTCACCCATCTTTTGGATTTTGTATCACTTTTACAAATCGTTTCTAACATATTTATTTTCCTATGCTTCCAGGTTGCAGACACTACTTTTAAATAGCACACATCTGAACACACACAATACACACATACATACACACGTGTGCACACTCACATGTTACATACCAGCAGCTTTGTATTCCACTTCAAAGGAGTAACTTTAAAAATGGGAATTTGACAGATATTTGGGTTGTTTTCAGTATGCAGCTATTATAAGTAAAGCTGTTAATTTTCACGTAAAAGTTTTTATACATATGTTTTTCATTTCATCTGCGAGTGAAATTTCTGGGTCATATGGTATGATTCCTTTTAAAATTAAGAGAACTGCCAAACTGCTTCCCAAAGCATTACATTCCCACCTGCAGTGTATGAATATTACAGTTGCTTGACATTCTCTCCAAACCTGCTATTGCCAGTCTTCATAATTTAGCCATTCTAGTGTTACTAAAGTGGTATCTCATTCTAGTTTTTAAATTTCATTAATTTGGCGAATAAAAGAGTTAAATGCCTTTCACCTTTTCATGTGCAGATTGCCCATGAACTCTTGTGTGCAATATCTCTTCCGATATTTTGCTCATTTTTAACTGTCGGCATATTGACTTACAAGAGTTCTACAGTCCTTTGTAAGATATACAGTGAAATAGAGATACACAGATCTAGCAAATTTTGTATCTTTTGAAGAGCAGAAGTGTTTAATTGTGCTAAAGCTTAATAAATCCTATAAATTTTATCAGTGTCTTTTGAGTTCTAAAAAAAATCTGCCTAAATTAAAAATCACAAAAGTTTTCACCTATATTTTCTTCTGGAAGTTTATATACTCAAAATCAGACAAATCTCAAAAACATTATACTTGATGAATGAAGGAAAATAAACATGATTCTGCCACTCCATTTATATTAATTTCTAGAACAGGAAAACCTACTCTATGGAGATGAAAGCAGATCAGTCCAAGGGGAGATTTTAGGTAAATAGAAATATTCTATACACTGATTACAGTAGTGGTTACACAGGTATATTGGACAATAAACAACCAAGACAACAAACTAGTTACTTAAAATGTATTTTACTGTAAATAAAATATATCTCAAAAAAACTCAGTTTAAATGTTTTAGAGAACTTGGAGCTGGACTGGTAGGAAAACTAATGACCACAATCCTATGGGTAGGAATTAGGGGATAAGTAAAGCCTTGCTATGCCTTAGGCAGAAATATGAACCTTAAAGTGTACATAACTTCTTAAATAAATACCTCATTTTAAATGCATAAATGCTGCATTGTCTTTCAAGGAGACTGGCATGATTCAAACCAGCCAACCACACAGTGGATTCATTCCTACATGGAGGAAGCAACTGACTTGCACCTTTGGAGCAAGAAGAATTTTAGAAGAGAGAGTGACAAGAGAAGAATGGAGAGGTGAGAAAAGGAAATATTCCTTAGTTCTCCCTTGAAACTCAGACCTTATAAACTTAAATTTGCAATTTTATTGGGAAAGAGAAAGCATATGCCACCGAAGATGAGTTTTTTTTTTCTCATTTAACAGCAGTTTATATTACAAAAGAAAAAAAATGGGACACAGTGAAAACTAAATCATTACACCTTGTAATTGCAAAGGAAATTCACTTAGAACTGTAAGTCTAGAATGTTAATTCTACAGCTGAATACCTATGTATCTTGTAGTCCAAGTCACTTAAAATACAGACAAATAAGAGAGTTTGAAAGCTGTTTAGTCATATGATTCATTAGTTAATTGGCTGAAAATCTGAAGGAAGAACCCAGCTTTCCAGGTCCAGCAGGCTTACAGAATTATCATCTATAGCCACTGTTCCGTAGAGGTATTTTCGGAATACCTGTTGAAGGAATTCATGCTAGGCAACATGATAAAAATAAATGGAAAGCATAAAGGGCTGAACTTAGATGAATATTCCTGGCATTTTCCTAATAAATTTAGTCCAGTATATACTTCTTTATGCCAGTTCTGCACAAATCACTCTGGCAGGTATTGATGCCTCAAGAAACAGAGTGAAGTGGTAAACTCTTGAGAATTCCAAGAAACAGTTAAGGGCAATTAGCTCCTTCTGATGCAGTTAGGGGCGTATTTATCTCCGTACTGGGAGAGCAATTGATGATATTTAACAACTGCTTCAGGCCCTATGAATTTAAGGTAAACTTGGGACACCAAATTTTTAATCAAGCCCTCATCTAATCACAATTCAAAGATGGGAGCATAGATCCTTTGGCGGTTTCTGGAGTCACTGTGGTTTCTGCGTGGACTGCAGAACAAACCAACCTGTTCCAACAAGAGTTCAAGGCTTTAGTTTTGAAATACCAAGGCGCCATAAAATTTACCTTTATGTAAACCTAAATTAATTATTTTCTTCCAAGTCCTGTGTCATGTCCATTCATTTAATGGGGCTACTGTGGGGCAAGTTAGGATACTGTTTGATTTATACCTCCTTCTTAATCAGGGAGCCCCCATCAAAGTAGTATTATTTGGCTCCCCAAAATCAGCCAAGCAAACACAACCGCCAGATGTCGAAAAATAACAGGATACTGAAAAGTCAACATATTAGCTTAAATTAATCTTTTTTTATCCATACTTGAGTTTTAAAATCTATTTATAAAAATTTATACATAAAACCTGCTTTGAAACACTGATTGTAGCACTGGGGTACATGCCTGTAATCCCAGAGGCTCAGGAAGACCACAAGTTCAAAACTAACATCAGGAAAAGCAAGGCGCTAAGCAATGCAGTTAGACTCTATCTCAAAATAAAAACAAAATAGGGCTGGGGATGTGGCTCAGTGGCCGAGTGCCCCTGAGTTCAATCCCCGGTACCCAAAACAAACAAACAAAAACACATTGATTGTATCAACATGACAGCAAAAATAAAGAAAACCCATAACTAAAGAGGCAGTTATAAAATTTTCAATTCAATAGATGAAACAAAAGTATTTCTTTCTGCCTCATTCGTACTCCACCTCCATGCTTGGACACGAACTTAATTATGGGAAACAATTTTATTTTTTCACTCCTGCTAATAACATGTTGACATCACACCTGAAAAGTAATGCTAATGGCTGTGCTCACAGATCAGGCCTTTAAATAAAATAAGAAGATCCTTTTGAACAGTAAAGTCCTATGAAATTAAGCTCTATAAAATGAGACACTCACTTCATGTTTTATAAAATGTTACAAGTAATAATTCCAAAGAGCTATAAAATACATATTTATGGTTGAGTCAGAATTCAGTTCTGAGATAAAAATTCACTTATAAGAAAAATAAAAATGGCTAAACTTAAATTTTTCAAAAACCTCTGGAGCTTTAATGTAAAACTAACTAGAAGTGATACATCTGAAAATGTTTTATTTAGATCTGCTGAATCTTTAAAACAGCAAAATATTGAGGAAGATTTCCAAATAGGAAATAAATATACTACAGTTTGTAATCTGTTGGTTTTTGGAAATATATTTATGTTTATGTTTATGCTTAATATAATTTAAGATGATATTCAAAAGATCGATTCTGTGTATTATTAGAATTACAAAAATAAATATAAGAAAATGTATTATTTAGGAGAAAGGAATGAAATTGTGTCTACCTATTAAAAACAGGTTAAACATAAGTACTATAAATACTATAACTGTGAACTTGCAGGTAAAATTTTCTGGAAATCTATTTTTGGACAGAAGAATTCAATTTGTATCATTTACGCCATTGGATAAATATCCTGTGGATACAATTTTCAAAATAGTTTATGAGCCTCAAGTAAAAACAAAGGTATACCAACAAATGCACTGAATGGCATTTGTCAGCCCATTCTGGGCAGGTACTTAACTTGCTCAGTACAAGTTCTCAGACAGACCCTCTGCTGTCATGACATGTCAGTCTCCCTAGAACACTTGAAAAAGTATAATCTACCTGAAATCACTAATAATCTTAAACATCAATATAAAGAGATTTCACTAATTAGGTAAAGTCACTAATGTAGTAAAAAAATAAAGCCCCTAGAAATATAATGACTCTAACAAGTTCTGGTTTCATATATGTCAAAGTAAATAATCTTGGTTGTTATTCTCCATAATATACACCTGGGATATTCATGGGGTAAGACAAAGCAAGAGAGAGTCGTAATGGTCATAATATTAAATCTTTGTTGTACAGCAAAGATGAAGTTTTCTATCTGCCTTGAAGTTTAAAGAAAAAAATAAAAGGAGTCCTCTGGGTCCTCACTGTGAAAATCACCTTGGATTAGAATTAAAATAATACCCTTTTGGGTAGCTGAAACTACTATGGTATAATGGCTCCCATACTGCAATAAGTTGTCCTATCCCAAGTGACAGTATATTCACTCTATGTTTAACTCCTTTTAATAACACTCACCAGTATGCTTGATATTCCAGTTTAAAAAACAGTCTTCCTGATGTTTCCCCAAACACATCATGCTTCCTCTTCCACCTTTGCTTTTGCTCCAGTTGTGGTACCCTCTCTTAATGAAATCCTTCCCTAGGGCTCTATACAAGCTCCAATGCTACTGCTAAATATATTTTTTTCCTGAACACATAGACATCTGTTGTCTTGAAAAATCCCCTAATACTTACTTGCTTTTCCATCTTTCCAATCCACACTATCCTGGGATGATTTTAAGCCATTTCTACCATTTCACATAATACATGCTTTGTTTGTATCATGTACTATGCTAAACACATTTAACCTTTAAAGAAAATCCATAGATCAGTCAACAAAAATACCCATTTCATAGTAAAGAGACTCATTTCATGAGTAAAGAGACTTAAACTGTATGAAAGGACACAAAGCTCTTAAGCAGGAGAACCTGCACTCGAATCTAAAAGTGTTTCCAGAGATCTTATTCTTTTCCACTGTGAAATATGACCTCATGAAAAATACCTGTTATCTTCAACTAGGCTGTAAGCTAAGGTCAAAGACAGTATCTCTTACTTCTTTCTATTTTCCAATACGTCTTACTACTACTTAGCCCCGTCTTGGACAAGCGTTAAGAGCTTCAAGGAGGGAGGCACAGAGAATGTATCCAGAATATTTCCTTAGGGATGGATGTCCATAAGATGTTCTATTGCTTCTCGATTTGTGTCATGCATTCTTAAAGTTCCAGTCACCTGTCAACTAAAGGCAGAAGCCTCTACAAATGAAATTCTTCAGAAGAAAAATTTTTATTTGTAAACTGGTTTCATGGTCAATATAACAAGCTGCTGTTTTACGCTAGTTCTTCTTCCAGTTCATATTTGATTAGTTTTACTTATCTCTTACAAACAATTTATAAACAAAATAATAATTTATTTTCTAGTTCTTTAATAACTTTATTTTGTTTCAACCAAGTCGATGAATATTTACAAGTGAAACAGATAAAGGTACATTTTTTTACCGTAGTAAGTGTAGTATTTAAAACTGGGATATACATTCATATAACTCTGTGAAGAAAAGCTGCAACAAAGAAAAAGTAAAACAGACTGAGGGACTGCCTCCTTCCCACGCTCATAACTGTGAGGTCACACAGAGAAACAGCGATAAAGAGGGAGAAAGCCATTTAAAAGTAAATTCGAACAAAACTAACTTATGCTCATGTAGAATTACCATGGAAGTCTTTCATTAGCTTCATGATATTCCTAGGAAAGGAACACCACCAACAAAAAACACTCCTTTCTGCAAGTTCATAGTTAAGTAATGTAGCCATTCAAAGACCTACAGTGTTGACCACAATTCTGCAGGAATATAGCAGTAACACTGATAACTCAACCAAGCTTCTGCCACATGGCCAAAGAGTCAGCCAAGCCATTAAGGGGACTGCATTCCATCCACAGGGAATTAAGCAGGGAGGCTTCCATCATTCCTAATATTATGCACATTCCCAACACTGGTTCAGGTGATGAACTGCATCAGCTCTTCATCAAATCTGCACTCTATCACTTAGGAAGGCAATTCTCTTCATCTCAACTCCTTTACATTCTCATAAAATGCAAAAGCGCATACTGCACTACTGGTATATAATTTAAATGGAAAGAAAAAAGTCAATAAGTTGCTCCATAGTTCAGTTCTTTACTGGCAACTTCAATATATCTAATTTGATCCCTCTATACACATTTCTTAAATACAAAACTCAGCTATTCTATAGATTTTCTATGAGTTTTGGGGGTTTGTATCTTTAGAAAAATATAAATAGGATAAACCATTGCCCTCTAAATAGCCATTTTTAATTTAGACTTACACTGTTAGACACTTGTGAGACAACTAATATACTAAATGGGCATGGCTGTCCCACCATGTATAAATAAACTTTTTGGCAGCAATGCCCTCAAAAGGAGAACTGCCACATTACCATCAAGATATGTATAATACAAGCGGTTGGAATGTAAGCTAAAGAAAACAAAGTAAAATGTAGCATTTTGTGGAAACAAGTGATACAAAATCAAATTTTAAAAGAAAAACATCAATAATTTTATCTACAGTATTGTTTTTTTGCTGGCAACTTCAAGGAATTCAATTCTTGTCCCTCTACATACACTGAAAATTTAAATTGTTAACAATGGTCCCTGGAGCTAATTCAACTTTTCCGTGAGTGTAAACCACAAACAGAATCACACAGTATGTTTTTCTTCCAACATCTTCAGGATCCCGATAAGTGGATGAGAAGGAGTAAAGGTACCGGTCCAAAGGCTACAATGCAGCTAATGCTATTAAAGGGTATATACACAAGCCTGTGAGTATAGCCCCATTTCTCCAAAAACTGCCTAACCATTATCGACCTTTAGAAGTTAACCCATGATGAACAAAAGTACATCACTAGCTCTGCTTCCTATTTTCCCAAACCAATCCACCTTGGTGTTTTGTATGTAGAGGAAAACATTCCAAAAATAATGCTGTGGTGCACAAGTATCAAAGTTTAGAGAGTTTCTGCCTCTAAAGTAGATAGTGACAGTATCAAGGACACACAGGTTCAAATCCAAGCCAAATATTAGGCGGGTGGTTTGAAAATGTCAATCCAAAGAGGCCTGGGGGAAAGGATACAAGCTTCCCCTGCCACCACCCTTTCTCTCCCCTCCCCTTTCTCTCTTGTTCCCTTCCTCTCTTCTCTTTCGTTGTGGTTTCTCATGGAGACCACAATCAAAGCAGAGAGAGCTGGATTTTAAATTAGTGTGTCACATACTGAGAATATGTAATTCCCAGGAGAGAAAAAAGAAACTGCTGAAAAGGGGTGTGGGGGGCTGTTGGCAACACGTCTAAGTGACAACCCTCCCCACCCCCACCCTAATAGAGCACAAATCCATATATTCTTCTTTGATCTTCTTTTTCCAGTTCCTGGTACTCTGAACAACTTGACCCTTAATCATCATAATTTAGAGACCTGCAGGGCATCTGCTGTGCAAGAGTATGCCTCTTAGTGTATGCGCCCAATTTTCTGGAAGCCCCTGAATCCGGACAGTTGTATCGAGCAGGGATGCTCCGACCCTCCCACCGGGGAAGGGGTGATAAAAGGGGGTAAAGAGATGGAGACAAGAGGAGAGGGATGCAGAGCTGAGCTTGAGGACGAGTGGGTGAAAGGAAGACGGGGAAGAAAGAAAGGGTGGAAAGGAAGTGGGGCTGGGAGAGAGGAAGAAAGGGATGAAAGAAAGGCTGGAAGAGAGAAAGGAGGGGAGAGGAGAGAGGGATGTTGGGAAGGACGAGGGAGGGAGGGTTGGGAGCGGGGAGGGAGGGGAGGATGGAGAGGATAGGAGGGAGGCAGGAAGGGAGGGAGGCAGGCAAGGATGGAGGATGCTCTGCCCGGGACTCACCTCTGTGGGTCGGTGGGAGTTTCTCGCCTCCTCTTTCTCGCCCGTTTCCAGCAACTGGAGTGGTAATCACAGAAGGGACTAGAGAGGCGGAGGGGACGAGGGCAGCTGCTGCAGCCGCCTCTGGCCGAGGTGCGGTGCCGCCTGCTCCGCCCGCCCGCCCGGGTCTCCGCCTCACTCGGGGCTGGAAGCGAAGCCGCTCCCCCCTCCCCCCGCCCGCCCCGCGTCCTGCCCAAGCGCGAGCGGCAGCGGCCCGGATCGCCGCTAGGGGAGGCGGCCAGTGCGCAGGCGCGGCCGCTCGCTCGCTCGCGCGTCCCCGCGGCCCTCTAGGCTCCGCAAGGCTAAGGAAGGCGCGGGCGGAGGGGTGGGGGCGGGCGCGCGCGGTCTGGGGAGCGCCCGAGCGGGCGGGGCGAGGAGGGGCGGAGCCAGGGGGGCGCGGCCGGCTCGGCGCCTCAGGTGGGGGGAGGGGATGGCGGTGAAGGGGCACCGCCGAAGGGCGCAGGTGCCGTGTCCATGACAACCGCGTTACCCTTAGGGCGGGGACCAGGAGCTGAATCGCTGGGAGCTGCCAGGCCCACCGGAGGGACTAGGTTCTTGAGCAGTCAGAATTAGTGGAATGGGGGTGGGTGGGATCGCAGAGTAGGAAATAAGGATCAATTCCTCAGGGTGCTGACACAGGACAGGAGGAGGGTAGGGCCTGACCGCTGCAAAAGATAGTGACTGACACGAAAGGAAGGTTTATTGGGACCTGGAGCCCTGAAGGGAGAAGGATTGGACTTTAAAAGATCCTGGAAGAGGATGAAAGTGTTAAAACAAATGGAATATTTGTCCATTTAAGAAGCTTTTGTTGAATGTTGTCTTTGTGGAAGGCATTGTGATTCATTTATTTGTGCCAGACATTCTACTTAAGCTATTTGAGATATCCAGAATGTCTAAGATCCAGCGTTTGTCCTCGCGGAGGTTACCCTCGACTTGAGGAACTTAAATAGCGAAGACAGGGAGTGTAAACCCTTGCCAGCCACCAGCTGCTGGGGGTTGATAGTGGCAAAATGTAACTGTTACAGAGGTCCTTAGAAGCAAAATGGTACACAGCTACATCAAATGTGAAACATAAGTTACAGTTATCTTTGTTCTGTCATAGTGCCAAATGACAATTTTTGTTTTGTTTTAAATCAAAAGAGAAAAATAAAGACAAAGAAAACCTATGGCAGTTTGGTATAACAACTGATGCTGCATTCCCAACTTGCTACCTGTCTGGAGTTCTCACCCGCTAGCATCAGTGTTTTTGTTCATACGGATACTTAGAAGGCTTTGTATCACTTGGTGCATGCCTTTTTAAAATGCTCCTTCATAAAAGTCTATGTCAGCTATTTTTCCCCTTCCCTGTTGTTCCCAAGTTGACATCTGCAATTGTAGGAAAATTATGTCAAACCCGTGTGTCTTTTATTCTTTTTGAGCTATGACTTGAGGGCACTCCCTCTGTCCATCCCTCTATATCTCTCACCCAGTAATTTCTTGATTCTCCTTTCCTTTGTCACCACCATTCTACCAGTTTTAGATGTTCTGGGGAGTGTGGACAGGAATCATCAGATGTTAATCAGTAGAAAAATGTCCTTAGCCAACAACGATATTTCAGGACCACGGACAGTGACACCCCGTGCTCCTCCCACCCAGAGTTTTCCTTAGGTTCAGCCTACAGAATCACGCTAAAGAAGGTAGAGGCTATGCGCTTCAAAAAATAAATGCTGAGCGCCAAAAGATTTGTACCCAAATATATGATCGGAATGAAAAAAGAAAGGAGACACTGTGGCCTGGAGTTGACAGGAAGTAAATAGACCTTCGAATAGATTTTTAAGAAAGAATTGGTAAGATTTAAAGAGGACTTGCAATACTCTGAAGTAGCTGCTTGGGAACGATTTAGCCGGCTATGAGCTTCAATAAAAAAAAGCGATACACCATCCTAAGGCAACACAGCTTCTTCCTGGAGGAAAGGGAAACCCTAATTTTAATGTTCTGAGAATATGGAAAGGGCGAAGTAGTTAAATGAGGTAATATACTCACTCAAGGACCGGCATTTTTTGTTATTACTATGATTTTTCATTCCCTGGTCAAGCTGGAGGCAATAAACTGAAAAAATACAGGCCAAAGAGTAATCAGACAAGGTCGTGTCTTTAAAGTTCAGAGGATTTATGTATAGTTTTTGCACAGTATTCATTAGGCCAAAATTTATAATTCTATATTTTAATTGGTAGCAGACAGTTAATAGAGACAAAGACTGTCATGTCAAACTGGATTTCCCTTTTTGTTTTTTAGTGATTTGCAAAACTAAGATATTATTGAAAGATTTCAAAGCCACTCATCAAATACTTCTAAGCTTTTCCCCACACAATTGCTTTAAATTAGAGTTGGTTTAAAAAAGAAAAAAAAAAACAGCATAAAAGATATTCCCAATTTCTCATACCCTTGGCCTCCCTCATGCCTCCTTCAAAATGCACCAAAATGTGGTCTGTCAATCAGATAGCCATAAGAAATTACTCAGACAATGCATTTAAGCAACCAGCAGAGAAATTGCAGCTGAGATTTTTGTTTCCCACCACAAAGGAATTTGCTTATTTATATTTTGAATGAAGGGAGCCCCCACTCCTGCTACTCATATTGAATATCCATACTAAGCATTACTTTAGTCATATTTATTTTCTCTAATAATAGTCTAAAAATCTTGTATAAATAATGTCTATCATTGCATACTTAGAAGCTATCATTTTGTTTGTCCCCAGTTTAAATCAAGAGGATAATTTATTTTTATTTATTTGCTTTGAGACTGCTCATGAATCTGTCTTTGATTTTCTTAAGGGTTGTACTTCATTTCAATGGCATAAACGTATACAATGTCCTTTAGAAAAGCACGCAGGTTTTCCCTTCCCTCTCAAACCTATGAATATGTTGTTATACAGCAAAAGAAACCTTGTACATGTGATTTTGATGATAGAATTTAAGAGGAGAAAATGATCCTGTATTGTTTAGATGGATTAAAACTATTTCCATGTGCTCTTAAAAATGGAGAACCATTCTCTTGCTTGTTTCCCATTCATATTAAAGATTTATCCCAACATAAATAACCAACCCAAAGAATATCATTAAATCTACAGTATTGCATTCAAATGGAGAAAATACTGTATGTAATTTAACTATGATTTAATCTATAATAGTAAGATATCCAAATTTTTAGAAGACTTCAAACCAATACTGATAATCTTAAATAAAATTACACATAGATGTTATACATTTAAATGTAAGATCTCTATATACTGGGACCCTCATTCAGTCTGTCAGTTTCAAATATTCTTCTATGAAGTCCTCCTGAGCAATTTCATTTTTGATAGACATTTTACATAACAGTTTTAGGTGCAGTTTCAACTTTCAGTTGAAAGTACAGAGTTCCCATGTACCTCCTACTCCCAAACTCCTACAACTGTCTCACTATCAACCTCTCCCAGTAGAGTAATACGTTTGTCACAACGGATGTACCTTCACTGACACATCATTATCACCAGAGTCCATTAGTTTACATTAGAGTTCCTTCTTGGTTTTGTATGTTCTGTAGATTTTGAAAACAATTTAATACCTGGTATCCACCATTATAGTATCATACACAGTAGTTTTACTGCCGTAAAAATTATACATACTCTGTCTGTTCATCCTTTACTCCTAAAAAACCCTGGAAACCATTTCTTTTTATTGAGTATATGGCTTTGCACTTTCCAAAATGCCACATAGTTGGAATCACACAATAAGTAGCCTTTCAGTTTGGCTTCTTTAGCTTAGTAATATATGTGAGAGATTCCTCCATGCATTCCAGAAACTGAGAATAATGCCTGGGACAATAGCAAGCAAGAAAACAGGGACAGGAGCACTACAAACATATGCAAATGGATTCCAGCAACAACCTGAATGAATCCAGAAATGAATTGTTCACGAGAGCTTTCAGAAAGGAATTCAGAACTATGGACACTTTGGTATTGGCCTTGGAAGACTCTAAGTGAAGAAAAGTCTCTCCCACTAAACATCTAAAGTGCTAGTAATGAGAGAAATGCAAATCAAAACTACCCTAAGATTTCATCTCACCCCAATTAGACTGTATGTTATCAAGAATACAAGCAACAATAAGTATTGGTGAGTATGTGGGGAAAAAGGTACACTCATACATTGCTGGTGGGGTTGCAAATTAGTGCAGCCATTCTGGAAAGCCGTATGGAGATTCCTTAGAAAACTTAGAATGGAAGGATCATTTGACCCAGCTATCCCATTCCTTGGCCTATTCCCAAAGGACTTAAAATCAGCAAACTATAGTGATGCAGCCACATCAATGTTTATAGCAGCTCAATTCACAATAGCTAGATTGTGGAACCAACCTAGATGCCCTTTAATAGATGAATGGATAAAGAAACTGTGGTATATATACACAATGGAATATTATTCAACCATAAAGAATAATAAAATTGTGACATTTTCAGGTAAATGAATGAAGCTGGAGAATAGCATGCTAAGTGAAATAAGCCAATCCCAAAAAACCAAAGACCAAATGATTTCTCTGATAAGTGGTTGATGATACATAACAGGGGCAGGGGGAAGTAAGGGAAAAATGGAAGAAGGATGGATGGTGTAGATTGAAATGAGGGGTGGGGAGGGAGCAAGGAAGGAAAGATAATAGAATGAGACAAACATCATTACCTTATGTACATGTATGAATATGCAAATGGTAAGATTCTATTTTGTGTACAACCAGAAAAATGATAATTATACTCCATTTGTGTACAATGAATAAAAAAAGTTATGTCTATTCAAAAAAATTAAATAAATAAAGTGCCGAACGATAAGGTAATAAATTTGATTTCAAGCTGCTAAATTTAAGGTAATTTGATATAGTAGCAAAATAAAGCTAATACATAGACTTTCTATGAAAAATACCTCATCTTCAAAAAATAAAATGGAGCAACTTCATTGGATGGCATCTGTACGTGCTCTGAAATCCCAATTTTATCATATTCTAGCTTGAGACATTGGTCAAGTTCTTTAAGGTCTATAAAACTGAGTTTTTCAGTCTGTAAAATGGAGATAATTTTATCTATATTGCAGACTTTCTTGTGAGAATTAAAGAATACTTTAAGGTTTTAACATTGTTGTCAATAAATGTGTGTTAATGTTATTTACTTACTATAATTAATATTTGTGAAAGGAATGAGTAAATGAGTTGAGCATTCAAATAAGCTTATTCCTCTTAGACTTTTGACACTTGGATCTTTTTCTCTCCTCTTTTGTTTCTAATTAATTTTTAAACAGAAAGAATATCACATACAATTTATTATATTAATTGTGTCAGTCCCATCTTCAGTTTCCCTAATAGACCCATATTTCCTTTAAGAGAAAAATGGGGTTACTGTTTAATAAATTTTAAATTTGTACATTTTACTCTCACTTATCACACTGAAGCATCTTTTCCCAAACTCTGCTCTTAAAAGGAGGAGTTTGGTTCTGAATTATTTCAAAAGCAAGTGAATGCTTCAACATAATTTAGTTTGATCAAAAGAGAAATTTTAGCTCACATATCTGGGATACCTAAGATGGGTCTAGATGAGGTTCACCTAGATTCAGGAGGTCATTAAAAGATAGAATCATGAAAAAAGCCCCAATTAGTCTTTCTGAGGCCTTCTCTTCATATCTGAAAGTTTAGTGTGACCAGAAGAATGGTGCAGTCTGACCCACATACTCCCTCCTATGACCATTTGCAGAAAGAAGAGCAAGTCCCAAAATGAAGAATGGCATAGAAATGCATACTGAATAAACCAAAATTAAAACTACCCAGCCCATCATTGTGAAGATATTTTTAAAGTGATTTCCATCATAAAATTTAATTGGCAAGTACAGATTAAATGCATTTTAAAGGATATTTTCATGAATGCATAAAAAGTGATAATGTGCATCAAGGTTATATCATGGGTAGTGTTTCCCATACTTATTAGATAAGGGAACCCTTTCTCACAAAGCATCTTTTATGACTAAATTTCTAAGGAACATGCTATGGGAAAACCTGACCTTAGTTTTCACCTTACTCTGCTATTCTTTGATTCTCACAGATTGCTAATGAGTTTTTTTTTCTGTTCTTCCTTGATTTAAAAAATGTCTGATCACCACTGCCATTTCTATTCTTATCAAAGAATATATAATTTTAGAATATAAAGTAATTTAAATGATGATTCTTTCCTATCTAGACTCCTTTTGCAGATAGATAAACTGACACTCAATGTGATTTTTACCCCCATAATCAAAAAACTAGTTAATTGTTGCATGAACTATACGGACCAGTTGATGGTGAAGTAAAAACCCCCACATCTCTTAGGAGTATATCATAACATCATTGTATATAATTTACTTTCTGTGACAAGCTAGATGAAAAGCCACTACAGGTATCTATTATCTAATCCATCATCATTATAAAAAGCAAAAAAGCAATTAATTGGTTTACTCCAGAAATGACTTGTGAATTTGACCCAAAGTAGTCATATGGCCCGTGTAACTATAGGTGCTTCAAAGTGCAAAATTAACATGTGCTCAGAGAGCAAGCTACCTGAAATATTTTGTAAGCAGTCCTGACTCCCATAGTGAAAAAGAATTGGGACAGAATTTCCTGACTTGATGTTTATAGTATTCTCTCTAGCACTTTTGATTGCCAAATATAGTTTGATGATGAATAACAGTAATCAATTTCATTTACAGAATATTTACAAATGTTAGGGACTGTCTTAAGTGCTTTTGACACATTAACTCATGGAGATATTACTCAAAATCATTCATGATTTTAAGATGAGAAATTTGAAAACACAATGTTTTAATCAAGAGTGGTCCATAAGTATGAGAAGAAAAGCAGCCCTTATATTTACAGTCCTGGTATAAATCTTGCAATAGAGCATACAGTTGGCAAGTGGTGGAGGTGGGTTTCTGACTCATCAGTCTGATTCCAGAGTCCAACATTGCTCTTCCCAATGTTCTACCATCCTCCCACTGATGGAAGAAAAGAGATTCCTTTCTATGAGTCAAAACACTAGGTTCTTAATTCAGCTTGGAGGTGACTAAAGAACAATCATATCTTTTTACCTTATAACATATACACCAAAACACTTTGCAAAGGTGCATTAAGGGATTAAAAATAATGCAAATATTCCATCAAAAATTTAAGATACCTGTACCTGAGCATGGATACTCACACACATACACAAGCACATTTTCCTGTAATGTTTTGTTTGACAAAGTTCTTTGCTGATTAAAAAATATAAAGGACACTGAACAAACACATCTCCAATTTTATAAATTCTAGTTTTCTGGTGTCTGTTTGCTTTGTGTTTATTATAATATTCTTACTAAGATTTCAACCCCTACCTTAAGAACAAATATTCAAAAGCTATGGTACATTGGTTCATTCAGTCATTTAAGAAACTTTTGACACTTGTTTATTGGGAACTGTCACAATTCTCAATGTTGATTATTCACATAAAAGTCAGTGTGTGCCATCAACAATCTCACAGTTTAATGAGGCAAATGGACAACTGTATAGTGCAGCATAGTGTTTATTGTCATCCAATATCCACTCCCTTCTATTCTCATTCTAACATCTGTGCACCTTCCCACTATGCAGCCCACCTGCTTGATGCAAAGCTAACTTCACCTCTGGCTCCAAGACCTTATCTAAGAGTAATTACATGAAGTTTGTCACAGGTTTTTGTTCAGGAATTCAGGCTGCAGCTCATTGTCACTTTTCATTTCCTGGTCATAATATTTGATATAAGAATTGACATATGATGAAATTTGGGCACATGGTACAAAAAGATAATTTTTTTATTGCTTCTGAGAAATAACTTTCTTTTATGGAGTGCTAATAGAAGAAATGCCCACTTTTCTTTGGATCTTAATGGCCTACAGATGTAAAGGAAGGAAATGACGGTATTTGATGCCTGTTATCAATACAGATCCAGGTACAAGAAAATAAATGACTCTCGAATTCAAGCAAATAGCACTTAATACAAGGTATTGATTACAAGGGTGTTGGAAAGCTTGGTAGAGTGAGAGACCATGAAATAAATCACAGATTAGTAATCTCAGGAAGTATCTAGTAGGTTGTGAACCATATGAAGGTTGCCTTACCAGAATCAATTAAGGCTGTGATGCTGGGTATCTCTGAGGAGCGACCATCAAAATCAGTACTGGAACCATCAAAAGGGGTACCATTGTTGAAAACAGTCATCAAAGAAGTATATCTATATCCAGATATACTGCCAGAAAGAGACACTGTAATAATAGTGTCTTCCTTCTCCTTCGGTGTCTTCTTGTAGATGCAATGTAAGAAACTAGCTGGAAATGGAGCTTTAAAAATATATAGACTCTGCAATCATAAAATGACAAAGAAAAGTAAAAATAATGTTGGGAAAGATGTTCAGGTTTGGATTTGATGTATCACCCAAAAGTGCATGTATGAGACAATGCAAGAAAGTTTAGAGGTGAAATGATTAGGATATGAGAAACTTCACCTAGTCAGTGCATTAATCCCTAATAGAGATTAACTGAATGATGACTATAGGCAAGTAGAGTGTGACTGGGGGAGGTGGGTCATTGGGGTCATGTCTTGAGGCTATATATTTTTAAGCTGAGTTTAGTCACTCTCTGCTTTCTGGTGTCATGTCCTGACCTACTTTCCTCCACCATGACCTTCTACCATGATGTCCTACCTTACTCGGGCCCTGAGGAATGGAGTCAGCCATCAATGGACTGAGACCTCTGAAACCATATGCCCCAAAATAGCTCTTCCTCCTCTAATTGTTCTTGTTAGGTCTTTTGTCACAGTGGCAAAAAAGCTAAAACTGAACATGAGTCAAAGTAGGAAAATAACACATTCAACGCTTTGACTACTCAGAATCTATAATACACACTTCTTCCTACATTCACTTTTTTTTTCCAGTTCATAGCAACTAGATTGTTATATTTCAGCGGCAAGAGGATAACAAGTTCAAGACCAGGCTGGATAATTTAGTGATACCTTGTGTAATAGTTAATTTGAATTGTCAACTTGATTGGATTAAGAGATGTCAATGATTAAAAGGCTTCTGAGTGTGTCAGTGAGGGTGTGTCTAGAAATGATTAGAATATGGAATAGTCAACTGAAGTGGAGACCCTCTCTAAGAGTGGGCAGCACAGTCCAGAAGGATAGTGGCTTGGATGAAATAAAAGTTGGAAGAACAAGGAAGCAGCAGCAGATGCAAGCTTGACTCTCGAATGGGTTTTTATTGCTGCTTTGATCATCTGAGAGTATCAGACTCTCACTTCTTCACTCTTCCAAAGCAGACTCTGCTAGTGATTCTTCAGGGAGTTTCCAGAAGCCTTTGGTCATGGACTAGGGTAGCACTGTTTTGTTTGTTTGTTTTTTATTTCTATCTTTTATATTTAGTTATACATGACAGTATTTTTCAACATTTTTTTTACACAAACGTGATACAACTTTTCATTTCTATGGTTGTACACAATGTAGATTCACACAATTCATGTACTCTTAAATATACATAGGGTAATACTGTCTGTCTCAATCTACTCATTCTTTCCCCCCACCCCCTCCAGTCCCATTTGCCTCTACACCTCAGTGTGTTAAGTGTACACTTAATTTTCAATATAACAAAAATGACAATGACATATGCTCCTCCTTATCAAGATACAACTACTCTACAAAAGTGGAAAACACAAAATCTTAACACTTACACATACGTCCATGAGTTTTCATTCACTTGAATATTCTGTCTCCTAAAGATTAAATCATAAATTTAACCACTATTATTAATGGTTTAAAAAGTTAGTATGTGCAACCTAAAGTGCTATGCTTTAGATCCTACCTATGAATAACTTCCTTCATGTGCCACTCCATTTCATGTTTACTTTGCCCCTAGCCACAGTCTCAGTTAATATGGTTCTTGCTTGGTGGAAGTGAGTCAAATCTTCATTTCTGAAGTTCTGAGATTTTAGTGTACCTGTCTTCTTGGGTTGTCTCTATTCCATTATTTTCCCCATTAAACATTAAAGACCTTCTTGGTTGCAAGCATAATTTGACTTCATTTTGAAGCATCAATACAATTTCTCCTTGGATCGATCATTCCAGAGAGCTCTTATTTTTCCACTGGTTCAGGGAAATGAAAAGTCCAAAGCGGAGAGATAGCAGATTCAACTTCCATTTCAATTATGTCTACTAATTAAAACATTACTTACCAAAGAAATATGCCCTTTCAGCCAGCAGAACCCAAAGTTGTGGGAATAGGGGGGAAATAGTGGTTCACTTTTCCACTTAGTTCACGGATTGAGGGTAAAACAGTATGATTTCTGATGTCTAATCAAATTTGTTGCTACATGGCATATGGAAATACCCCCACATTTGCACACTTCTGTATCTCAGCAATAGACATGAATATACATGCAGGTAAATGTGTGAGCCACTTGGTTTCACAGAGTGCCTTTCATCTAAAACAACAATAAATAATCTGGCACTGTTTCTAATTCTTAAGGAGGATGTTCTATGTCTCTGTCAAGGCAGCTCCTTCTAAACTACTTCTAAGCCAAGTATATGCTCCAAAGTCTCCTGATTTGGGTGTGAGGCACCAGTAGCAAGAAAAGCAGATACAACTTCCAAGGAATATGCAGTTCTTGTCAACAAAAATCACTATTTGTTTCAAATTGGAAAAAGTCCAAAGCAATCAATCTGATACCAGGTACTTGGCTAGTCTCCCCAAGGAATAGTGCCATTTAGAGTGTAAGTTTGACCTCAGCTGTTGAATCCTGTACATTCAGCAATAATAGTAGTCAAGGAGCATTGATAAAAGAAGCCCTTGCAGAATCTCCACACCTGCCTGTCTGACCACTTTGCACGTGACCCCAATAATGGAGCCATGGAGAGACTAGGAAACTGGTTTCTCAATGACACCAACAGACCAAATCAAATGTACACCCCTTCTCTCATAGCCGAACACTTCCACTTGGCATCTTCTATTTGGGAATACAATTATTTAAATCAAAATTAGGGAGACTATTTCAAAGTTGACTCTTTCCAATGTCTTCTTGCTATTAAAAGACAGTCATCACAACAAAAAAAGAATAGTATAACTATTCCATAAGAAACTATCATTCAGTTTCAACAATTATCAGATCATAAGCAATGTTGTCTCTTCTCTACTCATACCCAACTCCTCACTCAGAGTTTTGAGGATTCTGGTACTTCTCTCATTAATGTATTTTCAATGTCTGAGTGAAGTGAGTGTTCTGTGGGCTCATATAGGGAAAATACTGGTGGTAAAGTTTGACCAAATTGCAAATAATAAATATCCTCTATTATTTCTACCTTTCTAAAGCTTGTCATCTTTCTTCAATATTATGCCAAAGAAATTGTACTGTCTCGACATCATTCAATATAGGCCACATAGAGTCGGATATTGGGTCCGTAGATGAGCCACTTCTAAGTTCTCAAGAGAGCACATTAAATATGAGATCTTTATAAATTTCCCATTGTTACAAAACTCTTGAACCCATACCCACACACATTCCCCCAAGTTTAAGCTAATGTGAGTAAATAAAACACTAGTTTTACAATACTTTTGTTTATATAACTTGTCTCCCTAGGTAAGATTTTGTATTTGTCCCCAGATGTATGCTATAATTTCAGAATAGGTCCAACGGCCATGTGGACTGATAGGGATAGGTATTATGAATAGGCAACCACTTGAAAAGCAACTTCCACAAGGAAAATTATTAAAAATTCTTCAAATAGAAAAAGACCAATATCCTTAGATGGGGGTCTACTTCTGCTAGTATTGGAAGTTCAATGAGATTTGTGAGTTCATGCTCCTTAGAATCACCTATGTCTACAAAAGTGCCCCCATATCAAGCCTCAGACTTCCATTCTTTTCCAATGTATGCTTTAAATTACACACAAGATAATGTGCTCTAAACTTCACACAAGACACCTTGATGAAGCAGTCGACTCAACCTACATTGCAATTCTGAAATTTTCACTTTTATATTTGAAATGTGATTTGGGATCTGCCTGCAGCTACAGAGTGTTTTAAGGCCACAGTAAAATTTATCAAGGTCTTTGACCTGCCTTGAACTAATATTTTAAAGTCCTGGATTTGTCAGTTTCTTTCTACAAGCAATTCAGTGCAGTTAGAGAGAGAGAGAGAGAGAGAGAGAGAGAGAGAGAGAGAGAGAGAAAGAGAGGGAGAGAGAGAAAATCTTGCCACACAGTCTTTAGGAGTCCTATTACTAGCATTAAAGCAGTTGAATGTGCGAACTATTTATTTTCACAGAAGGTCTTTCATCTAAATCAGCAACAAATAATCAGGCAAATGTGATGCCATTGCATGATATGGATTATCACTAACCTGTTTTCTACTGGTATTAAGGTCATTATTCAAGCTCCATCATGTTAAACAACCAAAAGACCCATCTTTGAAATCTGTTTCCTGGAATCCCCTCCCAAACAATCCAGAAAGCTCCCCAATATTTTCAAATAATAAAGTATAATCTTGGACTCTAATTCAGGATTGGTTACATTGCATTAGGAAGTCTTAAGAGAAATAGAAGGAAACAAAGATGAACAACACTAGAGATGAGTAATTGCAGAAAGTGGTTATTTTATTAAGTTCTTAGAAAACAGTGATAAGATGATGCAATCAGAGCCCAGACACTCAAGGTTTCCCTGCCAGGGAAGCCTAGGCAGCCCTGAATCCATGACAAAAGCCCTGAAACCAAGGAAGAGGGGCTGTGGATGCTAAAACTGGATGCTTATGGATAAAAAGGGGACAGTCACTCAAAAATAATGCCAGAATAGGAAAGGACAATAGTTTTTCTACTCTTCTGACTATTTGATCCCTCCACTAGTATCTCCTCTTGGTGGAAACTGAATGGAAGTCAGCTGGCAAGAAAAGCTAAAAACAAAAAGTACATTTCTATTCCCAGCATTTCTCTGTGGAAAAGGAGTGGGAGAAAAGATATTAGGCAAATATACACATAACTAAAAGGTGTTAGAAAGATCTTGCAGCTTTTTTTCTGTGTATAATCTTTTACCTTTTGAATGAGAAAGACTGCATTTGTTTGTTAAGCACCTAAACTTACAAAAACTTTCATTTGTATTCTGTACAAATGGTGGTAAATAAGAATAGTACTGATAGTTTAGAAATGGAAAGAGATAACAAAAATATGACAAATTAAAATGCAGTATGATTTCAGATACTGTTGAAAACTATGAAGAAAAGCAGTATGTGGCAAAGGGACAGGGAAGACAGGAATTGGCAAAATCTTTCAGTGGGGGCTCTGAGGAATTTCTTTTTGAAAAGGTGATAACACAGATCTGAAAAAGCATCAGTGTGATGCTTAATTTTATGTTGCCAACATGGAAGGTGTTTTCCGATGGGATTAACATTTAAATCAGTGAGCAGAGAAAAGAAGTTTATATTCAATAATGTAGTGGGCCTCATCCAATCAGAGGAAAGCCTGAACAGAGCAAAAGGGAATTCTCCAACCAATGCCTGCAGACTTCATCTACACCATGAGCTCTCCTCTGTGTCCAGGCTTCTAGCCAATATGCAGATTTTAGACTTGCCATTCTCCATAATCATGTGTGTTAATTCCTTATAATCTCTCCTTCTATTCCTCTTTCCATATAGATAGATATAGATATATGTATGTATGTATGTATGTATGTATGTATGTATATCTTGTTGGTTCTATTTCTCTGAAGAATCCTGTCTAAAATAGTAAGTGATGGCTGCAAGACTCCAGAGAGGAACTTTCTGGGCATAAGCAGTAGCAAGTGTCAAAGTCCTAGAGCATAAACAAGCTTGTTATGTTAAAGTAACATCTACATGGATAGCATGGGTGGACTGAAGTAAGTTAGCAAAAATACCATTGTAGCTTTATGAGGCCCGTCCTAGCTCTGGTCTTTGAGTTATATGGTCTATTTTTTTTTCTTTTTATCGTCTTAATCTGACCTGGATTTTCTATAACTTGATTCTGATGTGATCCTCAGTGATGCAAAATTTGTAACCAAGTCGGCAGTACTGAGTCAAGGTAGAAGGAGGTCAGTGAAAATGCTCTCTCCCTCTTGCACTGGTAAGTGACCTTTGTTATGCAGTTATAAAAGAGTTGTGTAAAGTGCTGTGTCTTCTGTCTTTGGAAATGACCATCTACTTACAGAGGAGTGGAGCACAGAGCAAGTGAGAGGAAACTGTCAGAATAGCACACTATGCTAGCCTTTACTGAGATCTATTGATAGATCCTAATTACCTTTAATTGAGCCATCTGGGAAAAAAAGAGAAGAAATGCAAGAAAATCTCATTCTTTTCTGCCTGTGGAATGGAATCCAAATTATTCCAAATACACTTATTTCAAATTTGATAGGGAAAGGAATGTCAAGTCCCCACCCCCAAGCTAAGGTTTTGCTACCAAGACAGATTGGCAGGAGACTTAGAAAGTGACAAGATTGGGACACATGTGAGCCTACTCTTCAGAGCTCTCTCAAGCAAATTCTGCTAAACATTGCCAACAGATGAAGTAGTTCATCATACCATGGAGAAGATGCATATGAGATTTAATCAGAGCTAATTATAAAAGTTTTGGTGCCCTTTCACTTAAGGTTTATTTGTTTGTTTAATTGCTCTGAGACAGAGGAGGATAAAGGTACTATACAAGGTCCAAGGGAAAAGAAACTTGTAACTAAGAGAATAATCAGAATCAGACTTTGACCAGAGGAAGCACTGGGGTTACCATGTTTACAAATTTTTGTATGCAAAAGTAAAAGCCTACAATGTTTTTACTGGAAATGTCCCACCAAAGACATTCCAAACCAGGGCCTAAACAGTCCTTGATTTTTCGAAACCAAGATCATCTCTAGGTGCTCAAATATGCACCTATTAGACTGGACTGCAGTTGTCACATCATTACTAGGAAAGACATGTTTGGCACTGCTCATCTTAACTGGTCATGGAGGAGACAGACAAAAAGAGCCACCCTACTAATGGAATTAGGTACTATAATTTTGGCTAATCTTAGAGCTCACTTCTTTTTTAGGTGATGAGGTAGTTGACATTCCTTTCCCACAGAACCTGAAAGGAGAGTACATGTGTACTCTTTAATGGTAGTTGAAGTGTTTGTGGTGAATATTGCTGATTGCTTAATATTTACCCATCTCCCAAACCTGTTCCTAACAGCATGACTGTGCTTATTCATGTGACTAAAGGAAATATAAAACAGCAACTAAACCAGAACTGGGGCTACTGAATATACAGGAGTACAGTCCTGTACTCCTGTATATTTTATTTTTAAAGCAAGTTTGTACTTAGTATTCTGTTATTTGTAACCAACTGCACTCTGAACATGATATATAAGGTTAAAAAGACTGGGCAGGAAGGCAGGATGCAAACCTCAGGAATCATCTCAGCTGCTTATTCAAGAACGGAGTTTCACACAGGAACAGGGGATGCAGGGATGAAATGGCTTCGGAGGACCTATTTTCCTGGTGGAAAATGAACCACTGAACAAAAAAAGGGACTGGGTTTATATAGGTTATTTTGAGGGGTGGTCTAGTGAGCATATCAGTTTGGGCACTCAGATAACAGGTTTGTGAGAATTTAAAAATTTGTTTTTACTGGGCAATATTTTTACTTGGAGAAGAATGGACGGTCTGGGGTCAAAGTTCAGTGTTTATCTCCTTCCCTTCAGGCTCTTACTATACTGTCACTGGGAAAGGAAGTATTTGAGGAAGGAGCAATGCTTTGGCATCCTTTCTAGGGACTGTTCTGTCTTTCGGAAAGAATACACTGAGAAAGCTATGTCTTGGTTTTCCACTCCCTTTTCTCAGGCCTCTCTGTTTTGGGGTTTTTTTCATTTTCCATATCTAATACTTGACATGCAAATGTAGACATAAGCATAATTCTTAGAAGAGATATGCTGAGATGAGGCAAAGGAAATCAATAATTTGCAAGAACAAAGGAGAGATGCTAGGCAATTTAAATGGTATTTGATATACTCCAGTACCCTTATTTAGAGTGGAGTCTGGTAGTGGGAGAGACTCCTTGTTAGTAAAATCTATCAGTGGCCAGGGTGGTACCTAGATTAACCTTGGGACAACAAAGAGAATGAGTTTACAAGACGTTGACAAATGTTTGAAATCATCTGATGTAACATTTTTCTGTAGAGCAGAGAGCAGAGAACTGGAAGGTATAAAGAACTAATAACCATTTTACTTTAAATGACAGAAGATGCAAAAGATGACCATGTCAAGAACAAATGCTAAGAATAGGTGGGTCAATATCATTGGCAGTTAATAGAGCAATATATAGAGCAATATGGTAAGTCAAGAGCTCAGGGCACAAAATCAAAATCCTAGAGGTAACTGAATCAATAAAGCCATGTGTGTAAGATTTGAATGGTAACTAGCAGCTGACACTCAGTCATGGTATTGGGAACACCAGGGAATATTGGGGGCTGTGCTAAAAGGGAAAGCATATGCCCCACTTAAAGAAACTGGTGCTGCTTGGCTTTAGCAGCCTCTTTCCACGCAGGAGGGTGGTCTGGTTTTTGCCAGAGCTTCTGATTTATGTAGCACACTCTGGATCTCCAGATTTCTGTGAGAAACCTCCTTATTTTAAAAACTTGACAAGAAATTCAAATTTAAAACATGTGTATACCTACACTGGAAAGGCCAAAAAACCAAACCCTAAAACAAAAACATATCTATGTGCTGCACTAGGCCCTAGGGCTACCTGTTTTCCATATCTGCCCTCAGGGAATTTTTTTTTAGGAACTAATATTTCTTATAATAAACAGACCATTTTCTGAAGTTCAGCAGTTCTTACAGCTTTACTGATTTTTGGTTTTGGTTGCTATTAAATTACAGGAGATAAAGTTTAATAAATATGCTGAAAAACTCATGTAGAATTTGAGCCATCATTATAAAATTGTCCCCTTTCATATATAGATAGAAAGGCAGATATAAATACACATGTGGATATATATTATATGCGTATCTATTTATGTTTTTATATCCATGATAGGGCTAATAAAAAGAGAGAGAGAAAATAGAAGTATTCAAGATTAAAATGTAGACTTACACTTTATCAACAGGTGCAAAGGTGAATACCTATATATTATTAAATTTCAAAAAACCTGGATGTAATTTTGCAAAAAAATAAATAAATTGAACCAATATTAATTGATTCAATTAAATTCAGAAATATAAAATAGTTTTCTATATGATGAATCAAAAACCGTCAAATATACACCTTTAAAAGTATCTTTCCTATACTGAGTTTCCATTTTTCAGTTTTCATCTTTCTAATTTTGAAGAAACTAATTATACACTGAAGTATCTATTCTCTGAAGATCTACTGTTGAAGATACAGGGTTTGTTTTTAAGAGCATGTAGAATACTTTTAGACTTTTCTCCACCAATATGAGATTATTGATTGGAAAATTCTTTAAAATTATCAATTAAGAAGTATGAGAAATTTAAATATAAAAATAAAAATTCTAAAGCTTATACATATGGAAAATATTTGCTGAATTTTTATGGTATCCTCTGACTTTGGCTAACAAAAAAAACTATTTTTCAGGACAAACTTTTGTATTTTTTTTCATTTAGTATACAATTCAATAATTTTTAATATATTCACAGTTATATAGCCATCATCACTCTCCAGGTTTAGCACATTTTTATTACCTCTCAAAAGACATCCTATAACCATTAGTAGTATTTCTTTATTCTACTCACTCCTTCCTTCTTCAGGTCTTCCACCTCCCTTAATATTGGCCCAAGACAATCAGCCTATTATAGTTTCAACCACTATAAGATTGTCTATCATAGGTATTCCACATAAAGCAATAATAAAAATATATTGTCTTTTGTACCTGCTTTCCCTTAGACAGACTATTTATAAGGTCCATGTGTGTTGTGGCAGGCATTAGTACCTCACTATTTTTCATTACTAAAAAATACTTCATTTAACTTTTGTATTCAGGATTTTATACAAATGCATTAAAATTTCTCTTGGGAATACACCCACATGTGGAATTGCTGTGTCACATGGTAACTCTATGTTTGCCTTTTTAAGGAACCAACAAAATATTTTCCAAAGTGACTGCACCACTTTACACTCCTATCAGCAATGTATGAGGATTCCAATTTCTTCATATCCTTGTCAATGCATATTTTTTCTTCTTTATGATTATAGTAAAAAATAATTGATGTAAACTGGTATCACATTTGTGGTTCTAATTTTCATTGACCTAGTGGTTGATGGTGTCAAGCAAGTTTGCATGTGTTTATTACCCTTTGTATATATTTTTTTGAGTTATGTCTATTCTCAATTTTGGGCCTTTTAGAAAATTCCATTATTAATATTCTTATTGTTGAGCTGTAAATGGTTTTATATATTCTGGGTAAAATCCCTATATAAGATACAAAATTTGGAAACACTTTCTACCATTCAACAGATGGTCCTTTCCCTTTCCTTTTGGGGTAATTAATAACAGAAAAGATTTTTCTTTAATTCAATTAATTTTTTCTTGTCACTTGTACTATGGGTGCTATGTTTAAGTCATCATACCTAATACAGGGCATAAAGAGTGATGCCAATGTTTTGCTTCTCAGTATTTCATAGTTTTAACTATTACATATCTGTCTATAACTCACTTTGACTTAATATTTGTACAATGTAAACAAGAGGTAAAAATTCTTTCTTTTGCAGGTGGATATGCAGCGGGCCCAGCACCATCTGTTGAAAAATCATTCTTTTCATAGAATTGTCTTGACACTTTTGTAGAAAGTCAATTGATCATTAATGTTAGGCTTTATTGTTGGAGTCTCAGTTCTAATCCATGGATCTGTCTCTCTTTTTACCAGTACTATACGGTCTTGATTACTACAGCTTTGGAGTAAAGTTTAAAATTAATATGTAAGTCTTCCATCTGTTCTTATTCTTTTAAAGATTGTATTGAATTTTATTCTGTATCCCTTTTATTTCTATATGAACTTTAGGATAAATTTGTCAATTTCTGCAAGAGAAAGGAAGGTAGGATTTTTTGGAAGGAATTATATTGAAGCTGAAGATTAAGTTGGGAATTCTTTAGTTCTATGAACATAGGCTATCTTCATATTTGTTTAGGTCCTTTTAAATTTATTTCAATGACATAGTTTTCAAAATACAAATAATGCATTTTGTTAAATCACTTTTTTCTTTTAATATTGTAAATTGCATTTAATAACTTATTAACTTAAGTTTCAGATTGTTCATTGCTCATGCATAGAAACACAGTTGATTTTTGTATATTAATTTCATATCCTACAACATTTTTAGATTGTTTGTCATTTTAATAGATAATATTGGTGCACTTTTTAGCATTTTCTATATAACAAATCACATCAGTAGCAAGACAATCTTACAGCTCACTTTCCAATCTGGATGCATTTTCTTTCTTTTCCTTGCCTAATTGTCTTGGTTAAAACTTCCAGAACAATGTTGAATAACAGTAGAAAGAACAGGTATTCCTACATTGATCTTGCTTTGGGAGCGGATTAGTTGTGGGCTTTTTATATATTCCTTTCTATGATGTTTAGGGAAATTCCTTCTGGTTTGTTGATTGTTTTTATAGTGAAAGACAGTTTGATTTGGCCAAATGATTTTCTACTTTTATTGAAATGGTCTTATGATTTTTGCTTTTCTTTTACTGATAATGGGTTGCATTGATTATTCCTGGGAATAATGCCACTGATCGATGTAAAATATTTTTATATACTGCTGGATTCACTTTTCTAGCTTTTTTTTTTTGAGAATTTTTAGATTTATATTCATGAGGATATTAGTGTGGAATTTTGTTGCATTTTTCTGGGTTTTGTATCAGCGTTAAATGGTCTAAGAATTAATTGGCTATTGTTCCCTTCTCTTCAAATGTTTGGAAGAGTTCATGGAGAATTGACAATAATTCTGTAAATATTTAATTGCGGATTTTTAATTTAACCCTTTAAGATTTAACCTTCAATTTTAAAAAAGTTAAAAGTTAATTTCCTTGTTCTCTTTGATTTTTTAAATTCAGATTACTAATCTTGTAATATTTCCAAGTACTGCAATAATTTTATACATACTCTGAATAATATTTAGTACTATTTAAAGTAGTTATAAACTTGCAACACTTCAAAACAAAATTATGCCTTTTATATATTTGAATTTCTACATAATTTCAGCTGGTTGTGTTAGAGCATACCTGTAATCCCAGCAGTTTAGGAGGCTAAGGCAGGAGGACTGTAAGTTCAAAGCCAGCCTCAGTCTCAGCAACTTAGTGAGGCCTTAAGCAACTTAGAGAAACCCTGCCTCAAAATAAAACATAAAAAGAGCTGGAGATATGGCTCAGTGGTAAAGTACCCCTATTAAAACAAACAAACAAACAAACAAACAAACAGAAATTCATTGTCTGATTGGTGTAAAACCTATCAGAGTATTCATCTGATAAATTTACAAATTCAATGAATGTAAAGTTGTCTTTGATAATCTAATACTCTGAGTAAATTTAATGGTATTCATATAAAATGTCATGTTTTAACTCATAATCATATTGCATATGGTTCAACATGATTAATTGGTCACATCACATTATAAATATATAGAATTCTAAATATATAAATATTTAAATGTATAGCACTATACTAAATACATAAGATATCAATTAACAAATGTTATTTAAGTACAAAAGTGCTATTACTATTATTTTTATTGTCTCAAAATAATAACTACTATGATAACATGCATATTTATTATGATAATAAATATAGCATATGTGGAAGCTTGATATGGATTTCTGCTGCTTTTTAGTGTTTGTCTTGGACTGCAGTTGCTAGAGAGCTGAAATTTACATTTTTACAATATGATTACAACCTGGGTCCTGGTTGCAAATTATTTTTCATCATATAGATGTACTTGAATCTGATTTTTAAAAACCTGAAGTAAGACAGGGTCACCTTCTCACTGATTTTTCTATTGTTTCTTTTTTTCTTCTTCTTTCTGTTGCTTCTTAAAAGTCTCATGGGGGAATTGTTCTTTCTTCTTTCCAGTTTATAGGTATTAGCTCTGTAGCTCTGGAGAGGCAATTACGTGGCAGCAGCAGCTTCTCTTGTTCTGTTCTGCAGTGGTATGATCTTGAGTTCAACAGTTCTAGTGGTTAGTCCAGATTCTGCATCTTTCTAATGGGAACAACAATTGTGACTTTCCTGTAGGTCCAGTTTATTGTTCCTGTTCTAGGAAGCTTTCCTCAGGGCCCTGTCTATAGACAAGCCCTCCAACTCTTCCAAGGACAGGACCCAATATGCAGTAATAAATCCTTTTATGCTTAACATAGCTAGAACAATTTCTAAATCTTGTGCTAGAATTCTTCTAACTGTAAATATCTAAATCTAAATTTTACTGGTGTTGGAAGACGTTTTTTCAACAAAGATGGTCCGTATTGTTCAAATCACCCAAGAATACTAACAACTAAGATTTTAGTTGCATATGAGACTTGGAATGGCAGACACCAGAGTGATTCTTCAACTGCCCAGTCTGCCACACTGAGCCTCTTTTTTTTTTTGTTTGTTTTTTTGTTCGTTTGTTTTGTTTTGTGGATACTGGGGATTGAACTCAAGGGCACTTAATCACTGAGCCACATCCCCAGCCCTATTTTGTATTTTATTTAGAGACAGAGTCTCACTCAGTTGCTTAATGCCTCATTATTGCTGAGGCTGGCTTTGAACTTGGACTTTGACTTTGACTTGAACTTGGACTTTGAACTTCCTACAGCCTCAGCTTCCTGAGCTGCTGAGATTACAGACATGGGCCACTGTGCCTGGCTGTGAACCTTTTTTTAAATACTCATTCTATCATATGTAAATTGAGCTATAAATAAAATACATGCTATTTAGCATAAACACCATGAAATAATGAACTTAAAAGAAGCCAAATTAATACTCATGCACTTTAGGCAGATAACAAATGTTAGAAAATAAGCTAAAAAACTCAAGATTATTCTCACTTTTCTTCTAGTTCCTTTATAATTTGGAGAGGTTTTATCCATTTCTATGCTTTGATGGAAAGCTTCCTCTAATACAATAATTTCCCATAGCTTTACAGAAATGGTACGTGCCATGAAAGTGCATATTGCTATGTCTGCTCCCACTATCCTCATGTTATACTGAGGCAGGAGGGGGACACCACAGTCGTATTCTCTGGGGAAGTGTTTCACCAACTCCTGCTCTTACAAGATTTACCTCCCTATTTAGTTCTTCTGCCATCTTTTACTCCTCTAAAGGATCAGGAAACATCTGAAGACCATCAGAAAAATAAAAACCCTTGAGCAAATATGCATTCTTCATATTTGTATGTTTCTGGTGAACTTTAAACCCAAGCTCTAAGTGTGAGAAGCTTCAAAAATTCAAATCTTCACATCTCAAAAACTGCAAAAGTCAGTGATCACTTTCATTTCCTTCCTGTATTCTGTTGTAATAATACTTTTATAAAACAATAAGTCTTTTATCATTTGGTTGTCTGAATAGTGGGTGATCATGTTCCAAAATACAGAAATCACTGAGAGTGGAAGGAAACCACCATTTCAAATCTCAAAATACTAAATGCATAGCACATTGATGCAGCTTAAAGTGGAAGTGTTTTCTGTGATTCTTTAAAGCCCAGTTGTCTCACATTGAGTTTATCATGAAAGACTCAGGATGAGATATGAGGCATCTACTGCAGAGGTGTAGCAGAGCTTCACCTCCCAGGGTGAATTAAAAACCTAACCTAGTCACAGAATAATTATTCATAAGGACATTCAGGCTTTTCAAGACACAGGGTCAAAGAATGCACTAAACTTTCTCATTTTCATACAACCCTGAATTCTAATTCTACAGAAGGAGTAACAAAAAAAAATTGTTCTGTTATCCCTTCTATAGAATTGGAATATATTTCCACGAAGTATTTAGAAATGCTAGAGAAAAGAGCCAGCATTTTTTATTGATGAAATTGGCAAGAACTAGGCTACCAGATGAGTGAGCTGGGCTTCAGTCCTAGAATATTAAGCAAGCAAACAGCAGAGTACAGAGCAGGGATCGATGCATAAACCGAAAATTACTTTGACAATGAGATGGACAAGCATGGACATTGCCTAAAGAGAGAACCAGGATCAGGAGGCAGGAGACGATCTTGTTCTCTTGCCCATGTACGTTCTCCATGTACCCAGCTTCCTGTTAAAAGGAATACTGGTGTGTTTGAGTCATACTTCAGAATAATAATAATTATGTCACAGTTACTTATAAATTAGGTAACAGTGCATCTGAGTTCATAAACAGGCATACCTCACTCTGTCTACCTTTCTTTCTTAATTCTCTGACATTTATTTTCATTTGTGTGATAGTAGTAGCAAACTAAGTCAGAGTCTGCTTCCTTGGAGTAATTGCAAACACCTTCTTCTATCTCTTTTGTACAGAAAAGGGCACATTGTTTAAATATAGTGCTGATGGTAAGATTCAGTATTATCTTAGACCTCAGCCCTTACCTTGTTTACCAGAAAGTCTTGCATTTTCTGGGTATAAGCCTAGTTCATAATAACTAAGTGCAGTCTTGGTTCTCATTTGCTGTTATTCTTATGTAAATAAATTATTCTTATGTAAATACATTATTCTTATGTAAATAAATCTTTCCTTGGTGAAATCATGGGAAGGAATGAGGGTTGGAATATAAAAGTAATTTTGGGCAACCCTGAGTCTCTTGACTATATTACCACCTCTACACCTATCTCACAGGGCTCCAGATTCTTGGGACTAAAAGGTAATTTCTGGACATATCTGGCGCCTAAAGTTCAAGAAAGAGGATAGGTGTTGATATTAGTTAGAACATCATCCTTATAGAGGAAATCATGAGAGTGAATAACAGGACACAGATCACACTGAAAGAGAATGAAAAAGAATCAATGGGAACATGGAAATATGATTATGAGTAAGAGCAACAGAGACACAGCAGGTGACGGAGAACAAGCAGTCAGAGGAAAACAAAGAGACTTGGACATGTCAATTAGGTCAACAAAGGAGGGAATGAACAGGAAGCTGTCAACCCAGTCATGTGCTATAGAGATAAAGTAGAGGGTGACAAAGAGAAGAAAGGTTAATTAGATTTAGCCACTAAAATATTATGGATAACTTAGGGTTTACAGTTTCAGTAGGACAATGGCAGTGTAAGCAATTGTTGGAACTAGAATTGGAACAGAAAATGTTGGCCAAAATCTGATATTAGGAAAGAAAGGAGAGGTTTTCTGAAGGGCAAAATAGTGAAACAAAACAATCAAACAGGAATGAAGTTAAAGAAAATCTTTATAGGATTAAAATAATGTCAAAGAATTGTTCATTGAGGAGAAGGACTCAGTGGGAAGATCATAATTGACTGTATAGTGACATCAATAAGGTTCTGAAGGAGTTAAATGTTATAGATGAACAATGTGTACCTTATGCTCCAGCAAACTTGTTAAATATTCAGGGAAACAGGTTACTTCTGACAGGTCCTTGCCAACCTATGTTGGCTCCAGGTAATCATTTCTGTCCTTAAAAACTGGTTGTTTGATCATCATTTTTAACCTAAGTTAGTAAGGAGAATTCTACCTGACAGAGGGCCACACACAGCTCCAACTGTCTTTCCTTTTAACATCTCAGATCTTTCACTTTAAAGATGAGGAACTAGGGTCACAAAGTACATGTTCAATCCCTAAATCATTAAATATTAGCATCAGAAGCTGAGCCCAAGTACATTCATTTTGCTTCACTTATTTTTAAGTTCTTATTTGCATAATATTCACACTCCACTCTTTTGGTTATCTATTTCTACCTAAAAACTACCCCTGCATCATAGTGGCTTAAAGAAACTATTTCTTATTCTCTCGCTATTTTCTGGGTTGACTGAGTTCAGCTGGATGGTTCTTACTTGGAGTTTCTCCATGCAGTTGCAATGAGATGGTAGCCAGGGCTGGAGTCATCTGAAGGTTTGAAAGGGGTTGAATGTGCTAGATAGCTAGCTCACAGATGCTGGAAGAAGCCTGAGAACTCAGCTGGGTCTGCTCACTGGAACACTTGCACATAGCATCTCTGGATGACTTGGGCACAAATGATTTCAAAGTAAGTGCTCCAAGAGGCCCTACAGGAAGTTGCAAGCCCTCTTATGAATTACTCATTAGTCCCAGAATGTTCACTAAATCATTGATCCAGTAGCGCTCTCAGGTCATCCTTGATCCAAAGTTAGGGAAATTAGTCTCTATTTCTTATTTGAGAAGCAATTTGTATACATGGGAAAGAAGGGATTGATAGAATCCATTTTAGGAGACCATCTATAATATCAACTATGACTAAAAGAATTAAAGGTAGTTATTTTGCAGTGTATAGAATATTCACCATCTTTCTTTCCTCTACACTTACTTTCAGCCTCTTGCTGAATTTATGCTTTTTATTAAATCTAATGATACAAAGTCATGGTAATTGAAACTGGTTACATCTCCAAATAAGTTAGTTACACGTTAGTGCATCTGTTAAACTATTTTGGAATACTAGCTACAAAATTTAAAATGTATTAGTACTAAATGTATTTAATTATTCATAAATTTTTCCTCTAATTAATCTACATAATTAAGCAGAATCTCTATAAAGTAAATGTATAACTTCGGCATCTACATATAGGCAACATGGTTTGCTACTTTTCTTCAACATTGTTGCTACATAGAAGTCTTAAAATCCTATCTCTAAATTATAGCAGCAATACTAGTACACTAGTCTTGACTGAATTTTTAGCTTATCAATCAAATCAAATAATCAAATTATTTTAAATCATCTTTTACTTTTACTTAAATGCTAATGATTCCGAATTGCGTCCCCACTTTCTCATGGCCAAAAATGATTCCACTTGGCACTTATAACAATGGGTGCAAAAAAAAAAAAAAAAAAAAAAAAAAAACCATCATATTTTCTGAGTTCAATATTTTTTACTTTAGGAAATAGACAGTTTACAAGGTATCCAGGATGAAAAAGTTAATAACTTCTTATTTACAAAGAAAGGACTGTACATGAAGCTTTTCCCATGAAAATCACATTTCAAAAGCTGAAAAGAGATCCATAGGACAGAAATAAAGGTGAGATGTTTCTTGTACTAGTCACAAGACCCACTTGAGTTACTGGGAGAATTTTACTTCCTTCAGGACACTGTCCATCATACCCAGGCATAAAAGTCAAGGTTGTCAAGTAGAGAAAGCAATTTCTGGGCAGTCAGAGTTGTGGCTTTGCTGTTGTCAGTATACATCACAGAATACTGTATTCCTCTTTATCTCATTCAAACAGGGGTGGTAAACCCTGACTTTATTTTAATATGGTCATTAGGATGATCAAACAAAATGTCACAGCAATCTGCAAACTTAAAAGCTGTATAAAACATACTTTCTTTTATTTTCCCTCCAAAATAGTTTGTATTGCACACAGTGCACAGTGTATTAAATTGCTAGACATTTTTTTTGTTGTTGTTGTTAAGCATGAGTGGCAACACTTTGAATCTTTAGAAGCTGCTGATTTCCAGGTATCCCCTTAGTTTAAATAGCTCCTCTATTAGATGCACAGTCCCCAGATAAATTGCATGCTGTGATTCTATTATTTGTTGAAATTAAAAGAAAGATGTTATTGGTTTTTTATTTATATAAAAGCATTCCTTGATCAGAGGAGGGAATTTAAATGCACAAATAGGTGAAAAAAAGGAGCATATTATCCCATATACAAAGTAACAAATGTTAACTATTTAGTCTATTTCTATAAATATTCATTTATAATGTTCATATAGATGAGACAAACATGCAGAAAGAGATGGAGAGGTATGGTTTATCTGTTCTATTTCTGGATTTTTGTGCAACAACATTACATGTTCTGGAAAATGCAATATGGCTTATATGGGGGTAATCATCTCCCTCTTTCTTAAATTCCTATTAAGATAGCCTTAGAAAACTGTCTGAAAGCTCACGAAGAGAAAGTTCAACTGGACTATTTATTTCCAGCAGGTAGGTACCCTGAGAGGAAGACTAATCATTTAGAAACCAGAAAATAACATTTATTTCATTTTATTTTATTATGTTTATTGCTCAAAGCTCCATGCACAGAAATTCTGCATTTTGTTTCTCTCTAGCTGTGTGGACCAGGGTTAGGAGGCAGCCACCTGACCCCCAACTTGCCATGCTCTGAATTCAAGGCAGATCTGCAAAAGGAATCAGTGATTTACATGATTACTCATAAAACTCTTTGTTGTTTCCAAATGAAGCACACACACATTTTTTAAATGCAGCAGTCCCTTACTCCTTGGAATTATATATTGTTTATTTTAGTCAGCTGTTTTGCTGCTGTGACTAAAAGATCTGACCAGAACAATTTTAGGAGGAAAAGTTTATTTGAGGGCTCATGGTTTCAGAGGTCTTAGTCCATAGAAGGCCAGCTCCATTAGTTGGGGTTCAAGGCGAAGCTAAACATCATGGCAGGAGTATGTGGCGGAGGGAAGCAGCTCACATCTTGATCATAAAGATGATCAGAGAGAGAGAGAGACTCCGCTCTCAAGATACAGAATATATACCCCAAAGCCATGCCCCTATTCCCACCTCCTTCAGCCACACTCTGCCACTTCAGTTACCACTAATTAATTCCTATCAGAGTTAATTCCTATCAGGGTACTAGATTACTGATTGGGTTAAGACTCTCACAACCCAATCATGTCTCCTCTGAAACTTCTTGCATTGTCTCACATGTGAGCTTTTGGGAGACACCTCACATCCAAACCATAACATTGTTTTTTTGGTGATATTCAAAGTAGTTCCTTTGAATACTACATAAGCATTACGCTGGAATGACCTTCCTTTAGATATTCATATAGCTTATAGCTTCATCATTTTGGGGGGTGGGAAATTTCACCCCTGAATATCTCAGCATTCTCTCTTTTCCTCTTTTATTTATCTTGATAATCCTTGCCACTCTTTGAAATATTATATACTTAAATTATTTCTTTCAGGTTCTATCACCTCTCTAAACTCCAACTGAACATAAGCTCTCTGAGGGCAGGAATTTTGGTGTGTTTTATTCATTTGTGTATCTCTATGCCTAAGGTAAGCCAGGAACATAATACATAATCTTTATGAAGTTGTTGAATAAGTGAATGAACAAGTGAACTCATGGGATGTTGTGCAACTTTATGTTGGCCTTCGCTGTCTCTAAATTTATTCTGTAGAGCAAGTTTATATTATGCCCTTGAGTGGAATTTTTAGGCCCTATAACCCCTCTGATTACTCTTAGGTGACATAACTCTCTGGCCACTTTGTGGAATAAAGTTTAGTTTCATCTCTTTCTTCAGAAATTTATATTTCTTGTTCAATGTAATATATCATAAATGTAAAAACATGATTTAACAATAGAACTTCACTCCTTCCCAAGTTTGGGCCTAATGAAGTAGGAAAGTAGAAACATTTTGAAAGGTAGGTCTCATTAATCTTCAGTGATTTTGGTTTTCTGGGGGGTGAAGAGAGTGAATACCAGGGACTGAACTCAGGAGCACTTGGCCACTGAGCCACATCCTTAGTCCTAGTTTGTATTTTCTTTAGAGACAGAGTTTCACTAAGTTGCTTAGCGCCTTGCTGTTGCTGAGGCTGGCTTTGAACTGTTGATCTTCCTGCCTCAGCCTCTGGAGCCACTGGGTTCACAGGCGTGCACCACTGTACCGGGCTTCACTAAGTGTTTTAGTTTGGTACAACTTGTTTCTCCTTCCCGTGAAACAATTATACATCATACCCTGTAGAACTCAGGAATGTCACTGTGCCATAGGCAGCTCCCCATAAGGCCTCTAATGATTCCTGTTCCTGGTATTCTGATCCTTGTATAATTTCCTCCCTTTAGCTGTGGGCTGAAACTAGTGACATTCTTGAAATGGTATTCTATCTTTGGCTCTTATCATGAGCTTGGTTTGATGGAGGATAGCTGGCAAGGGACTGAGGGCTACCTCTAGCTGAAGGTCAAGAAGAAGCTGAGATTCCTGGTCCAACAGTCCATGGAGAACTGGATTTTCCCAGGAACCACCAAATAAATTCAAAAGTACAGCTTGTCCATTTGAACCTCCAGAAGACTGTGGTTCTGGTTAGCACATTGTCAGCCAGGAGAGATCTTCAGGAAAGTTTCTAAAGAAAAGGAATCAGTCATCATGTGCCCAATTCCTAATCCACAGAAACAAGTAGGTAGTAAATCTCTATAATTTTAAGTCATTACATTTTTGAGTAAGTTGTTATGCAGTCACAAATATGCTTTGACCAAACGAGAGGGCTCGACTCCTTTGGGCATTGAATGTAGACAAGGAGATGCATGTCTTGCCCAATGCATCTCTTTTTACCTTGCCATGTTGTGTGGTGATGATCTTGATGGTGACTGGATTCAGCCATGAAGATACAAAGAGCAAAGCCACCATCGATCTGTCCTATTGACATTTTGGTAGATAATTTCTTGTGTAAGGACCTGTCCTCTGCATTGTAGGCTTTTAGTAGGATCCCTGTTCTATAGCCACTAGGTGATGGAAGATCTGTCTATGAATTCCTCAAGTTAAGGGTAACCAAAACTGTCTCCAGAAATTTCTAAATATCCCCTGGACATGAAGTTGCCCTTGACTGAGAACCATGATTCTAGTATTCCCTGATTGATAAGTTCCCTGGTCAGTTTTCCCTCATTCCCATGGTCTGCAGTTTACGTGGCATAAAGGATTTTATTTTTTATGGTGGATTGCTGATGACTTCTTTATCACCCCAATATAACTAGCTTCTTTCTATCCTGGTCTATTTTGCTTCTCCCAGTAGAGGTATGAGACAGGAACTAGAACAATCTGATGTTGTCATTCTTGGGCACATGATCTATACCAGTTCAAAGAAAACTCTTTGTCTGCATATAATTTGGAAATCCAGACTGATCCTAATGTGCTGTCAGAATAGCTGAGCAGACACAACCCCTAATCCTTTATATTTTTTAGGAAAGCCTAACTTTCCTGACTAAAGAGTCAGGAACCAGCCCACTGTTTCCAAATTCCTAATGCATAGCTCTAACTCTCTGACTGATGTAGTTGAAGCCATTTTCACTAGGTTTTGAGCTCAGGGAAAAACACCCTCTATCCCAGTCTCTGTGTGTGTGTGTGTGTGTGTGTGTGTGTGTGTGTGTGCTCGCGTGCGCACACACACAGAAGGTGGAGAAATCTCCAAGGAAATGCAGGTTTCCTTTAATTTTTGAACCCTTAATCCTTTTAGACATTCGATATCAGCTAGGGATTAAAATCACCAAACTAGTTTTTGTTCACTTCCTTTAAAAGTCCTTGATGACCTTTCATTTAGAATGTTGTTTCTATTATTTTGAATCTTCTACTGAAATAAATGATAAAATAAACCCATTATACTAATCATTTTAATAAGCATTTTCCTAATTAATATATAATGGTTTTCCATAGAACAAATTTAAATATTTTTTTAAAAAAGAATAAAATCTCACTCTGAATCTATGCCATAACCTGGTCTCCTCAGCTCAACAGAATGGAAATGACATTTTCTTTTGGGTTTAATCTAGCTCGGGTTTAAGAGTTCTCTTTGCAAGGTAACATGTATTTGGCCTCTTCCATATGATAAACCCAGCCTTCTCTTCAGTTGTTTCTCCTCCTTCTCTTAACTTTCTAGCAAATCATACAGACTCTGCCCTCAAGTGTGTCAGAGACACTTGATAGATGAGAGGGGATTCACTTCCTCCATGACAATGCCCTCCTCCTCCTCATCTTCCTCCTCTTAAGTCTCACAAAGTCTATTTATTTTTATCAACTTAACTGTTGTACTATTGTGATTTTGGAAAACTGCACATGTGTAATGTATACATTACATGATGAGTTTGGACACATGCATATACCTGTAAAACCTTAGCCACAATCAATGTAATAAACATATCCATCACTAAAGGTTTCTTTATGCCCCTTTGGATTTTGCTGTATGTGTGGGTGTGGGGGAGTGGTTAAGGACACTTAATATAAGACCTACCTTGAAAATAAGCATTTTATGTGCACAATACATTACTGCTAAGTACTTTTAAAATCTTTGGTATGATTTCCCCACTGTTTCCTCCCACTGAATTAGCACATCTGATTTCTCCTTCTCATGACTTAGCAGAAGTTTCTTGTTGCAGATTATTGACATTTTGGAAATGGGAAAGCAAGTGGCAGAGGGGGCATGAATCATGACAAAAAGAAAAAATAGCAGCCAGGACATCTTTTTGTTGTCTTTTCTTTAACATATATTCAGTAACATATATACTTTTAGGATGCATTTTTTTAAGAGTGCAAATTCAGAATGATTCTATGTGGCCTACTTAATTTTTAAGATTAAATAATTATAATTACATCTTAATCAGTACTCACAACAGTGCTTTTTAATATTTACTTTATTCATAATTAAGTTTAAAAGTTTTTATCATATGAAAAATGAGTGTGACTTTTGCAGTACTGGGGATTAATTATATTATTTCCATTGAAATAAAAGATAATAGCCACTTCGCCTTGGGCTCATTTTTTAAAACTATATTAAGGACATTAATTTGGAAGTAGGTGTATAATCAGATGATATAATATTTATCAGAGTTTTTAAAAGAATCACCAACTGAAAGGAGGGAAGCAATAGTCTCGCTGAGATCCAACATTCCTTGAAAACACAGGGTTAATGCTGCAAACTTCAAGAATATTGTAATTCATATCCTCAAAGAGATTTAAAGGGTTATTACATTTGAAGAGATTATGTGGTCACTGAAAAGGAGACATTAAAGTACCAGAATGTTTAGTATGAAACATTATTGCTGAAATTAACCAGAAACACATACAATGAACAGAATAGAAATTGCTAACAAAGAGATTAGTAAATTAACTTGAATAATTGTCTGAGATTTCAAAAGAATAATAAAAGGAAATGGAAAAAAGATGAGAAATATAGCTGTAGCTGAGAATCTTAATACTTATATACTAGAATTTCCAGAAAGACAGTACAATGTGACTATAATAGAACCCATAATTTAAGGAATAATAGAAGATAATTTTCCTGAAGTGAAGTAAAATCTGAGTTTTTAAACTGCAAAATTCTGATTAAATATACAGATTCTCAGGAAGAACTCAATTTTCTAAATGCATACAGTGAGTGAGTGAGAGAGAGAGAGAGAGAGAGAGAGGGAGTGAGAAAGAAGAGGAGAGAAGAGAGTAGAATAGGATCAAGGAAGAACTTCATTTCATATTTGCAACATGGAATGTTGAATGATGACCCCATAGTATCTAGAGAGTTCTGACAGGAAGTCATTGGGAGTTCTGGCATTCTACATTTACGTGAATGTAATTATATGTATTTAAAAAATTTCACTTGAGAAAGTATAATGTGACAGGTGTAATGTTGCAAAGGAAGCTGTCAGATCTAGATGGAATTTTCCAAGCAGTATAGGTAAGAAATATTCACACAACTCTTGAATACCCCACATCAAGTCAAAGAAATTTAGTGGTGTGAAGAAGACATTTTGAAGATGCTAGTGTCTTGTGAATCCCAACCATAAAGGTGCCTGGGATATGGCATCCTGTCCCTCAGACCAAGTGTGGTGAGAGGGATCCATGAACTTCATCGAAACAGTTAGCACAATATAAGTCAACTCAAATAATCTTAAATACATTTTCTCAGTGAGTCTCAGGAAGATAGCATCAACAAAAGATGAGTAAACAATATTGAAAGGAAAATTTGAGCATTTCTTACTAACAAATTTGGACAAAATAAAGCATGTATGCATACACACACACACACACACACACACGCACACACACTGATATCTGTCTCCTTCAGTACAATGGATACATTAGGTTGGTTCTGATTCATATCAGAAAATCCAAGAGGTAAAAAAAAAAAACAAGCTGAGAAGCTGCTCCAAAGAGAAGTGGGAAGATGAAGGTAAGGAAGGTGAGATGATGGTATAGGTCTTTTCTCTCAGAATTTGTTGGAGCAAAGGATATGTGACTATTTCCAGTGGATTGATTATGGGGCATGTGATGCAGAACCATGTGGATACTATGTGAGAGATTCAGGCAAGCTTCAGAAGGCAGAGGTTGAATTTAACTGTGGACTCCAAAAAGATATAGACAAAGTAATAAGTAAAAGGAGAATATATCACCAAGTCAAGAAAACTGTTAGCAAGAGGTACAAAAGCAATTTCCCAGGGATATCTCCTAAGAACCATCATACTTGTGCCAATCAAGTATAAGCATACCTAAATTTCTCATCTGCCTTTCTCCTAGTACTATTTAGAGTAGGTAACATGAGCAGTCATAAAAAATAACCATCGGTCTAGGTGGTTTAACATACTGATGGTTATTTCTCATTGTCATGACAGTTTTGTTAGGTGTTGGTGGGCAGCCTCCTTCCATCACACCATTGACAGAATCAGCCTCCTTTCATTTATTGTCTCTTCCTTAGAATCTTCCACTGGGTTTTCTACATCTGGAAAGGAGATACAAAAGAGCATAGGAGAGGCACACCAGACCCTCTTACTAAACGGCTTAAGGTCCATCACTTCCACTTACATTTCATCAAGAAAAAACTAGTAACATGGCACCAACTAGAGAAAGAAAAGAGGGATTCCTAGAATTGGGTTTGGTAAATGTCTAGCTGGTTTTTTCCAGGCTCCTATGCTCTAAAGGGGTTGGAATCTTGGGTAAGAAGAATTAGATGTAGAACAGAAATTATCACTCATTCTTTACAATTGAAGTAATACAAAGTAAAAAGAGAGAGGGAACTATTTTAAATGAAATTAGAAGTTTTACTAATATACAGGATTGGGTATTTAAAGTAGTAACTTGAGATTATGACTTTTTTTGAAATTTCTGATTTCACATTGCTTAAAAGGAACTTTGAAAAGGCAGAAACTTGTCAGCCTCTTCATTGAGAGGGCAAAGGAAGTCATACTGAGCAAAGTTACAGAGAGTATGGGAACAAAATTAATGCCTTATAATTGCGTCCCACCAGTTGGACTAGTACCCTGGTTCCATACATTTTTGGTCATTTTTTTGAAAGAGTCATTCTGGCATATTTTGTCTCCCTGTGCCATTTATATTTAGCAGTCTGGGCTGTGGCTTACTACAGAGGGAGTTAACAGCTCACAGGTCAATGATTGAAGATGAGATTCTTGACTTGTAGGTCAACAAAGTCATCATGGAGCTGTGAAACAGCAAAAAATTGCCTAGGAAATGCCAAAATAATATGCTTTTAAAAATATATTCTTATTATTTTCTCCTTTACGCACATACCAGAGATCTGGGAAGTAGAGTAAGGAGTTAGAAGGAATGCGAAGAGCTCAATCCTCTCACCATGATGAATTGGTCCAAGTGTGTCATAATAGATGTACCCTTGATATTTGAGGGATGTGGGTTTTTTAAAAAACCTTTTGTTCTCTCTCCTTATGGGGACTATTTTGAAGGACATCATAGGAAGAGCAATGAGGCTATCTTCTTGGGTGTTTAGGTCTGAGAGAGACTTGAGATTGCCTACTTTTTCTCTGAGGCAGTTAAGCGTTGAGTACAGATAAAAGTACCATGCTAATCAAATAGACTGTGGAGGTAGACAAGGGAGATTGCCAGTGGGTGGCAAAAATTGCCAAAGGGTAAGGCAAAGGACCTCAGCAGCAGAAAAACTGTAGGAAGGAGAGCAACAAGCTGAAATCAGGGAAGTACACTATGGGTCAGAGCAGAGAAGATGCCAAGATCTAGAGAGTAGAGGCAGGACTCTTGTGGGCAATAGCCAAAGACAACAGAGTGAATAGTAGTACAGGTTCTTCAATTAGGTGAGGACACCATCCACAAGTCACATTTTCTCCTCATTCCATAGACTCTGATAATATCTAGATTTAAATGTCATTTAGTAGCAGAGATCTGAAAAATTTACTATTACTATTACTGAATGACTCAAGACTACTTTAATGAAAGTATAGTTCAAAGACACACAAACATACTCTGCCCCTATGAAATAGCCAGATTGCAACTTGGGCTCCCTTTTGCCCAGGTCTCTTGGGTCCTTAGGATGCCTCTGTTCCTTTTGTAGGTCTCTGAACCTGAGAAGGCACTCATGCTTAGATTCAGGATTCTGGTGCTACCAGATCCTTTTCTCATGTTCCTGAAAAGCTGAGGTCTGAGATTAGTCATTCATTTATAGTTTGAATGAAATCGCTGGTGCTATGAATGATGTTCCTGCCATCTTCCTTCTACATCTTAGTCCTGCTTTTTTCAACTTATTTTTACATTTGCTTCTTAACTTGGTCTGACACTGAATGATGTTAGGTTTAGTTTCTACTTATTGACTCTTCAATAAGTAGTTTGAAATTATGGTAAGATATTAGTATCAATTCCATTAATAGCATCATTTCAGGAAGTTAGATTGCTATTGAATTTAGCAATTAAATTAATTTTTTCTACAGAAATAAATCTGCCAGTATATGGAACTCAAAAATTGCATTCAATTAAGGGTTGTCAAGTGCTCTTCGTCTATCTTATTTTAGCTTTCCCCTTCTGTACTTTGGTATTTTCAGAGATGTTGAGTAGTGCCTTGCACAGTAATGAACAAATAGAGTAGATTGTGGACAGTTACCTTTCTATCTGATTCAAGGTACCTTTAGACTTATATGCATAATGATGAATAAATAGAATAAACAAGGACATTTTGCTGAATGTAATTAAAGATATCTACATAAAGTAAAATATATATTCAAATATGAAAAACAACATACTGTATGTTGAAAATCAGAGCATTTGAAAGATACTGACAATATTCATACCAAGAACATTTTTGTAATATTTGTAATGCTTTGTATTATATCTTCATCTGGAATTTTGAGTTTTTCCTTCTTGAATGCTTTCTATTAGAATGTAGCCTCCATAAGGAGAAAACCATATATGTTTTATTTAGTGATAGCACGTCCTGAACATTCATGAAACAAGAATCCTGAATGGGTGCTCCATAGGTGGGAAAATGAGGGTAACTTCTGTTACCTCTGGCTCCACTTGCTTTCCCTTTTCTCCTGCACTTGTACCAGAACAAAGGGAAGAATGCTATTTCTATCTAGGAGACAAATTTCTGGCCTGGTTTCTCTCCCAGTTGGAGGTTTTTATCTTTATATTCATAACCTGTGAAAAGAACACCTCTTAGGCATTTCCTACAGTGTACACCATAGAGTCCTAAGAAATCAACTTGATTGAAAAAAATTTCAAGGTGAAAAATTCTATGGAAATTTTGGGACAAACTGAAGAAGAAAGATCTCTTTGCAGGAGAATTCTTCAGAGTCTTTACTTGCTCTAGATTTCGGGATATTTTTTGTTCTCTGTAACATTATATTCTCATTCTTATTAACCAAGGCCCGTTACAGTTGATGTCACTGAGTGGGATTTTCTTTTATGTCATATTCTTTATGAAGAGCTAGAAGAATCTCACATATAACCACTGGAAAAAGTCTGTACTTGGGTTAGAGTGCAGGGTAAAAGCAACTGGAGAGAATAAAGACATCATGTAGGGGTGAGGAGAATTTTTTGAAAGAACAAGGAGAAAAAGGAATGTCTAGAGTACCAACCCAAACAGACTGATGGGGGACTTAACTTCTCTGTACTACTCTGTTATATAAATGTACTATGACTTATTTTCTTTATCCCTGCTTGAGGAACATTTGGGTTGCTTTTTTTTTCTCAATCATAAATGGAGCTGGCATATACAATTTGAACATTTTAATATGGGTTTTGGTCAGAAGTTTCAAATAATATCGCATTTTCTATTATTCCTTTCCTTTGCTTGTGCTATTGGTCTTTGATATATGCTACAAACATATTTGCTTTTTTTCTTCAATCAGTTATCTTTCGGAGTTGCACAGCCTAGTAGTCACTTGACACATATGGATACTCAAGTTTAGATTGAAATTTAAGATTAAAATTAAAATTTGATTCCTTGGTCATAGTGGACACATTTTAGTTGTTCAATAGCTACAGATGGCTAGTCTTATTGGAAAGCACAGAAATAAAGTTAAATCATTATTTAAATTTAATTGGACAGGGTTGTTTTAAAGCCTTGCAGATAAGAAAAAAAAATCTAATTTAATTTTTTCTTATTATTTTTAGCATTCTTCATTTTCTTGAATAGTCCAAGTTTTGATCTAAAATTATATTGCTTCTTCCTGGTACTTTTTCTTTAACAGTTTTTGCAAGGTAAGTCCAGTACACAATAAGTTTTCTCTGTTCTTGTTTGTTTCGAAATGTATTTGCTGCCTCTTCATTTTTGGAAGATATTTTTGTTGGACATAGAATTCTTAATTGACAGTTTTTATTTTTATTTTCATCATTCCAAATACCATTTCATCATTTTCCAGCACATATAATTTCTGATCTGAATATCCTGCAATGTTTCTTTATTATTTTATGTGTAGTATATATTTTTTCCTCTGGCTGACTTAAAGAACTTTTATTTATTTATTTTTTCATTAGTGAATATGATTTTGTGTGTGTGTATGTGTAAGTTTATTTGATGTTTTATGAGTTTCTTGGATCAGTGGTTTTGTGTTTTTATGTAGAGTTTCAGAATTCTTGACCAACTACCTTATTTCTCTAATAAATAGTTAAAAATGTGGAACCAGGTCTGAAACTAAGTAGTGAATAAAGGCTGAAAGAATTTTGAGGTGCCTTCTGGAAGAACTTGAGATTTTGTGAATGGGCTTTAAAATTTTTTTTTGTTCTAATTGGTTATACATGACAGTAGAATGCATTTTGACACAATGCCTCTTGTGAATGGACTTTTAAAGGTGATTCTGATGAGGGTTCAGGAAGAAATGAAATCTGGAGAGAAAGCTTCCATTTTATTCAAGAATACATAATTAATTATGAACAGAATGTTGGTAGAGATATGGATGGGAAAGGCCATTGTCATGAGATCAGACAGAAATGAAGAACAGATTATTGAAAACCAGAAGAAAGGAAATCCCTGCTATAAAGTGGCAAAGAACTTGACTGAGTTGTGTTCATCATTCAGTTTTTGTGGAAGGTAGGACTAGTAAGCAAAAGATTGGCATTTAGTTGATGAGATTTTTAAGAAAATTGTTGCAGAAGTTGCTTTGTTCCTCTGACTGCTTGTGGTAAAATGTGAGAAAATAAAAATGAATTTAAGGTGGAATTATTAAGCAGAGGAACTAGAACTTAAAGATTTAGAAAATGTCCATTGATAACCAGTTGTTGTGGTTTGGATGTGAGGTGTCCCCTAAGAGCTCATGTGTTTGACAATGCAAGAAGGTTCAGAGGAGAAATGATTGGGTTATGAGAGTCTTAACCTAATCGGTGGATTGATCTCTGATGGGATTAACTGAATGGTGACTGGAGGTGGGTGGGGTGTGGTTTGAGGGAGTGGTTCATTGGGGTGTGGCTATTGGGTATGTATTTTGTATCTGGAGAGTGGAGTCTCTGCTTCCTGAGGAGGTGAGCTGCTTCCCCCTGTCATGCTCTTCCATTATGATGTTCTGCCTCATCTCAAGCCTTGAGGAATGACCTTCTATGGACTAAGACCTCTGAAACTGTGAGCCCTCAAATAAACCTTTCCTCCTTTATAATTGTGCTGGACAAATCTTTAATCAGAGCAGTGAAAAAGCTGCCTAAAACACTGGTGTTGAAATCTAATTAAGAGGTAGGGCCTTTTAGAGGTAATTAGTGCATAAGGACACCACCCCACATGAATGGATTAAATCCATTAACATGGGAATGGGGTAGTTATTGAGGGAGTACATTAGGCATGAAAGAGGAGTTCAGCTGTTTTTTTTTTTTTTTTTTTTCCCCTCTCACTATGTGATGCTTTCTGTCATATTATATTTCAGCGGAATTCCCTTAGTAGAAATCGCCCCTTTACTTTGGACTTTCCAGCTTCCAGAAACATGAACTGAATAAGAATAAACTTCTATTTTTTATAATTTATCTCATCTGTGGTATTGTATTATAGCACCACAAAATGGACTATGATAAGCCTATATATTTATATTTTCAATGAGAAATTAATTATGTCATCAATCTTCACTCTTTGAACAGATACCAAACCTAATTTCTCAACAACATCTTCTGATATCATTTGACCCTCCTTTAGTGTGAATCCCAAATATGGACACAAACTTCAGTGCTGAAAATATATCGTTGTATTTCATGATGTGGTATCAAGAATGTGTTTATATTAACTTTTTAGGTTCTCAAGTGTACAAAACTATTACATGTAAGATTTTCCTAACAATGTTGCAATCCTCAAAATATGTCTGAATGGTCCCATGTATGTATGCACCAACTGCAATATTAGAAACACTGTCTTGCATCAATAAGAGGGAAATAAAAAATATACCTCTAACAACTGGCTATGGTGGCTTATGCCTGTAATCCAAGTTACCCAGGAGGCTGAGGCAGGAGAATTACAAGTTTGAGGCCAGCCTTGAGAACTCAGACTGTCTCAAAATAAAAAATAAAAAGGGCTCAGTGCTAAACACCCCTGGGTTCAATTCCCAATACCAAAACAAACAATGGTGACAAAAAACCTCCAACAGCCAACTCAATTATTACAATTGATGAGGTGGAGTCAACAGATGATTCAGAACCACTCAAAGAAATGATATGTCCCTGATACTCTTATGTTCCTAGCAAGACAAACTATCCAGGTGTGCTAACTTCAAAATGTTTTCTCTAATATTCTGATAGCTTTTACCAGTCAAAAATCAATTTGGTATAAATGCACATTTCCTTATGTAAAGTATCTCACATTAAATGAAGAACTCTCTACACAACAGAAGCACTCTGCAAAATTAGTACAAGGTTGCCCAATGCAGAATCTCTTGTCTTTTCTACTATCTCTTGTTTTCCTCTGTTCCTCCTTGACATTAACTCTGGACTCTGAATTTACAATTCCTTTTGGGAAAGGTTTTGGTGTTATATCATATATTATTGCTCCTTGATACACTAACCTACCTCCCAAATCATCTGATGTCTACTTGCTTTTTCTGATAATGATATCATTCTTTGAACTCAGTTTAGAGAAGTAGTCAAAGTATATGACACAAAAAACTAAGTGTTTAGGAAATCTGTCTGCTTATTTATTGAAAGAACCACTGAATCTAGCCCAATACAGGTAGGTACTTATTTCATAAGACCATAGGTAACCTATGTTATGATAACATTATTTTTCAAGTTCTTTCTTTACCTAAGACCTGTGAAAAAATGTTTCCATTTCTATCATTCCATAGTTAATTTATTTAGAGAAAAAGAATTGCCTCTGGATGGATGAGAAGTACTAGAGTGCTTAACTATTGAGAACATGTGGCTCTATGGGCAGATGCTACAGTGATGCTGACCACTCTGGTAATGAAACCTCTTCCAGTGTCAAGAACTTACAATAACCATCTGATAACTTTGTTTCTTTTCCCTCATGATCACTTTCCTGATGTGTTACAGTCAGGTAGGTTTTCCTCATCCTATTCTACTACCCTGTTGACCTAATAAGAAAGGTGAATGGTTCTAGTTACATAAGATCAGATCCCCAAAAAGAACATTCTAGGTTGCTGCCCTTCAGGAGACGTTAAACACAATGTGTGGATTTTATATAGAAGTCATCACAAAATATGCTGATTCATCAAAATGTCAAATGCCTAGCCATAACACTTAAGTTACATCAAGAAAAAGATATTTTGTACCATTATGTTAGCACAATCTTTCTCTTGGCTCCAACCTAAATCTATGTAACCCATTCCTTGAGAGAACAGAGATGGCTTCCCATCCAGGGATGGCTGATAAGCGTAGATTTCCCAGGCAATTTCACCACTTTGTCACTGTAAAATGGTGTAACACCTAGATGACTCTTCTTAAATGGGAAGACTGGCACTGAGGATACATATCTCAGCTCCTACACAAAATGTGTCCAGTGCAGTGAACTTTCAAATCAAAGACAATATAACAACACAGGATCACAAGGACTCTATTTGTATCTGTATCCTTTTTCAATGACTTTTCAAAACCAAAGACAGTGCCTGGCACAGAGTAGCACCCAATATATATTTATTGCCCTTTCCTGAACAGAAATTCCTGCTAGATGATACACATCCATTTCCCTCATCTCTTACTTTTGAATTATTCAAACAGAGATACTCAGTAAGTACCTATGATCTTATGTAATAAGTACCTACCTGTATTGGGTTAGGTCCAGTGGTTCTTCCAGTGAATAAGCAGATAGGTTTCCTAAACATTTAGTTTTTTGTGTCATATACTTTGACTACTCCTCTAAATCTAGATTGAAAAAATTATTGTAGAGCTAGAGTCCTTAGAGGAATTAATGTCTTAAGGACTTTAATCATTTGGGAATTCATTTTTCAAAATTGAGTGACCAGGAGAATCAGACTAGATCAACTATTCCTGGGGTCTATCATTTTACAATCACTGAGCAGTGCCTGGAACATTATTTCTTTGAATTTCCAGAAAAATGATCTTGAGCCCTTATATATGTGATAATATTTTTCTCTTTTCTTTTCATAACAATGACAACTTGACAGGACACAGAGTTGTTCGATCATAGGTTTTCTCTCATATCTCTGTAGGTAATTTCTTCACAGTTTTCTATCTTTTATTTTAAAAATTTGAGAAAAATCTAAATTTTTTTGTTCTTTGTCAGTCATTTTTACCTCTCACTGTAGTAAAATTATTTATGCCTGGTATTTCAAAAATAGCACACAAAATTTATACACTGTACATTTTTCCTTTTGAATCTCTCAGGTTTATGACCTCAAGATTTTTTTTTTTCAATGAAAAGGTTATTGTACATTGAATACTGCCTTCACTCCAAGTATTATTGTTCCTTGTTAGGCTAGATTTCTATCCATTATCTTTAAAAATTATTGATTTGTTCTTCCTCATTTTTACTTTTTTCTCTATTAACTTTATTCTTTCTATTACTGATTTGACTTTATGCTTTTTCCAGGTAGATTTTGATGTCTTCTTATTGTTGTTTTGATCTCCTTGTGGTTACACGAATGGAGAGTCAAATTTTGTGTGATACCTTGTACTCCTTCTTAGGTGTGATGGTCCTAACTAAATCATTCAGATGTGACATTGATATATACCCAGGTTTTAGTTATACGAATGATGCATGTGCATTGGTGTTGATTTCAGAGGAGGACCAGGCAGGGGACATACCACCTTGTTGCTTCTTCAGGGACTCCCAAGCATGATATCAGTGGAAACTCCATCTAAGTTACGCCATGCACTCAAATGTTTGATACCTACCGGGTCATATATGAAATTCTGCAGCATCATAAACATAAGCACCAGCATGGTGACAGAGGGATGTTCTCCCCATAAAGTATCTTAAGTGAAAACCAGGAAGAATTTAAAAATTCAAAATTCAAAATAAAAGGACCATTAATTTATTTTTATAAGAGTTTTAAATAAGCACAATTATTTTATCTTACTTAAGTGATCCAGACAAGTTTGATAGGGTAAACTTGAAGATGACTTAGAGGATATTTGAAAGCTGTTTTTGCTCACTCTGCCATTACAGATAGAAATTATTCATCCATGGGTAATAAAGGCATGATGGGAAAATTTTAAACTGTAAGTTTGTGTCCTGGGGTACATAATGAGAAGGAGTCTCAGGTGGTGAATAGAAGGATGGGAAAGAGAGGAATTTATATCCTTTTCCATCAAAGGTCTTGTACTGAGCTATAAAAAGGGTAGATAATATAAATATCACTCTAACAACATTTGAATAATAATTAGAACGAAGAAATAATGAAGGCATAAATTTTATTTAGGAATGATTGATCCCTCAGGTGAGGGATTGACAGTATGGATAGAAAAGACACAGAATTTTAAAATATTTAGATAACACAATGAAAAAAAATTATCCACTAATTGATTGTAGGAAATATATATGTAATGAACTTAGGATAACTTCCTATTTCTGAACTAAGTGAACAAGTTGTTGTTGAAAGCAACAGGGTTATAGAGAAAAGGAAAGATTTTGAGGGAGTAGGTTGAAAGAACTGGAAATATAATAAATTCACTTTGGATATAGTGAGTATAAAACAAATATTAGTTTGAGGTGACTATTCCAAAATGTGTATGTATATCTGATTATGAAATTGTACAGCATAAATATATGATCATTAATTGCCAAATGCATTTCCATTTTAAAAAACAACAAATATGAGATTCTCAGGAATTCAATAAGATGTTAGACAAATGGATCTAGACTTCCAAGAGAGATTAAAATGTAGACACTGGATCTAAGGTCATCAGCATATTAATGCCTGGAAAAGAGTCAGAAGAAGATGCTAGACACTGCCCTAGGAACATGGGATATAATAGTGGAGAAACCAAGCCTCTATTCTGGTAAAAATGCATTGTGTTAGAGAAAGAAAATAAATAACCAAATAGACAAATAAATAACTTGATTTCAGACTGTTATTTTTAATAGCTCATAATAGACTCCTGAAGGTTGCTAAAATTTAGGATAGGGGTAAAGAGAAAAAAAATATTTGCATGGAACCAAGGTGAAGTAGATTTGAGTAGCTGAAGGAAAATCAAGTGCCAGGAAAAGTCAGATGTCAAAGAGTAGTGTTCAAAAGGACCAATGACAAATGTATTGAACAATCACTAAATTTTCTTCTTGATTTTGCTCAAGGGCTTATTGCTCTGACTTTGCAATCAGGGACACCAGAGTGAGCATATGGGACTCTGACTTCGCCATTCTGATTGCTGATTTTAATACAAATCTCACCATATTTCTGATTTCTTATTCCTAAAATGTTCCTAGGAGTAAAACTGAGCAATTTTAAAGAAATTAAAAATCATATATTCTTTGTTCCATTTAATCATAGATATTCAGATCTCAGACAAGGACAATTGTTCCCTCAATACATGTTGAAGAAAATGAATATATTCTTTGAATAAACAAAATCATTTTCATTCATAATACTTATATATTATTTGTTTATATCTATTTTTCTGAAAAATATGTTCACAATGATCTTAAAAGTAAACTAGATTATTTTCTATTCCTAGATGTCTGAGTAGAAGTTCATAGTACCAAATTAATTTTATTTACAATGCTGTTGTTTGTCTTAGATGTTGAATGTGATACCTGGAACATTCTTCAGAGGTATGTGATTTTCAGCCTCAAATTCATTATTCAGTTGCTTTGCTATCTCAGAATAGCATCAGTGTGAGGAGTTTTCGTTTTGAACGCACTTCATACACAATTATATTTGAAATTCTGTCAGGTTTTACTAGTATTGTTAATGCATTTAAGTGTGCATAAAAAAACCAGTCATTTTCATCCATTTTCTTTTTTCACAGGAAAGAATAGTAGTTTGGGACGGTTATTTTCTGAATTAGCTGTAATCCAGGCAGAAGCTTTTCTGTGGCACACATATTTTAGAAATGGCAGGCGAACAAGTTTCACAGTGGGCAGCATCACTTTGAAAACACGATTATTAATCCTTTTTTGAGCAAAACTATAAGAGATAAAGAAATTAGTTCAGCAGGAGGACAGCCTAAACATTTTTGTATATGTTTCCTGCTGTGAGATGGAAAACAAAATGGGCAATGCTACAGTCAAAATTTATTCTCCCTAGAAAGTTTTTCTGTAAAGTATGGAAATTATATAGAATTTTATTTTATTTTGAACTTGAGAGAGCACTAGCTCTTCACCTTGTCAAACACAGAGGAAAGAATTGCCTTTTGATGGACTTACGCCAGGTTGAACTAGGGAATGTCCACATCGTGAATAAGAATCCTATTGTGACAACAAAACAAGTGGAGAAGCTTTTTATGTCACTTCAAATTCCTTAATAAAAGATTTCCTTAACATGACTCCCAAAGCACAAGAAATAAAAGCACGAATAAATGATTGGGATAGAGTCAAACTAAAAAGCTTCTTCTCAGCAAAGGAAACAATCAGCAATGTGAAGAGAGAGCCTTCAGAGTGGGAGAAAATCTTTGCCACACACACTTCGGACAGAGCACTAATCTCCAGAATCTACCAAGTACTCAAAAATCTTTACACCACGAACACCAATAACCCAATCAATAAATGGGCCAAGGAAATGAACAGACACTTTACAGAGGAAGATCTACAAGCAATCAGCAGATTTATGAAAAAATGTTCAACATCACTCGTTATAAGAGAAATGCAAATCAAAACCACCTTAAGATTTCATCTTACCCCAATTAGAATGTCTTTTATCAAGAACACAGGCAACAACAGGTGTTGGCGAGGATGTGGGGAAAAGGGTACACTC